>CANNZV010000007.1:600000-1117625 GCA_947561585.1 Caprella mutica
ATCAATTTTTTTATTAAAGAACCAAAGTATTAAAATCAGTGTTATAGTAATATTAGAAACACCAATACTTTGTGAAGTTTTATAATAGAGGTAAAGTTCATGTAATTTTCTGTTAATTTCTTATTTGTAGAACATCACTGATAAATTACCCAATCTAGACACAACGCTGCCCTAACAAACAAATGCAATCAAATAGTGGAACAGTTTCCAAGAAAAATTTGCAGAGGATAAACACTGTGAGTTGGGTAAACTTTTTTGTGATTCATCCTGTATATTCAGTATGTGGTGATAATATACTTACAGCAATTCTTTCAGATATTGCACAATTATATCCACCGACAAAGAGTAAAAATCATGTCTCAATAAATTCATGTTATTTTAATATGATAATTTTGTTTCATTATGACCAGTATCCACAATACATCGAAAAAAATGTATCTGTTTCATTAAAATAGAAGTTGCGGAGAGATAACAGGAAAATACACACTTCCGAATTAAATAAGATAAATCTAATCACACATTGTTAGCTAGGCTAGTTCCTCGCATCAGAATTACACTGTACCGTGACAGTTAATCTTCGTAATGTATTAGCGGTCAGAGCACATAGAGCGTGATTTTCAACAATGTTGTTCCTAATCGAAGAATAATTGTGAATAATAAAGATAGATAATTATTGAATTGAGTTATTTAGTAATAATATTTGGAATATAAGATTCATATTATACCTTTTATTGATTGATCAACTCAGAATTAAAGACATCTAGGTATTTCACATTTACCCTATTCACCCAAAAAATTGGTCCACCAACTCTTATTTTGATGTATTTGACTATTAGAAGACCATGAATATATTTCAAGAGTTTAATTTTAGTGAAAGTAAAAGCAACTACTATCGTAAAGCACTTTGATCCCATTACAATCATTATATTAACGAAACAGAGTTTGAGAGACGTAATTGATTTGCACTGAAACAATTTCAATTCATTGAAACACTGTTTCATATCAAAACCTAAGTATCACGATTTTGACACTTGAGATAAGTTTCGAAAATATAAAAATCTAATAAGTTGAACATGAAACTCGTGAATATCTCAGACTCCCTTCACATTGTCATTACTACATTATAAAGGTGATCATTAACTTTTCGTTATATATTAAATTTCTGGTTTCAATTCCCCTATTGTCGATAAATATTTCCTAATTTTAATTTGACTAAAAAGTTTTTAGTATCTCTCATGTAACATTCACTCATTGGACTATGGAAATTGAAATCGAAGTATAAATTTGATTTAGAGTGAATAAAAATAGCAAATTATTAGGCATTCAAACTGAGAGAATGAATTAATTTGTAAACGACCTCATGCATATCAATTTGATAAAAAAACATGCTCAAAGTTTATTTTCAAAGCTAGATTAATAAAAAAAACATTTTCTAATAAGTTTTTTCACTTTCTTGCAGTCATCTTCCATACATCTCCCCTAAACTTTCCAATTCTGCGCAGCTCCAATATTCACATAGGAAAAATACCCTCGACAGTCTGTCATCTCCTTCCTTGGACTCTTCTTATTCTACGTGCCTCCAGTATACTGTAATGCTGATTAGATCCGAATAAAATAATTGGATTCAGCAATTCACACTTTCCTAAAATAATATAATGTACAGTAAAATAGTTTTCATCAATATTTTGATAAATTATTACTATCATATCCAATCGATATTATTCTATCCATCCTCAGTTTTGCCTGAATAGATAAAACAATTTAGAGCTCCGTGATATAATCAGCCACCACTCTTCTTGTGTCATATTGACTTTGATCTATTCTATCGGTAATATTTTGGGCCGTTATTTTCTAAATAAGTTTTAAACTTCAGATTTTTATGTTTCAACTATTCGGTCACCTAGTTAATCAATACTACAAACATTCTTCCACTCCACTCGATATAAGAAGACCTTTTTTCTTAATCAAATTTGACAATGTAGATCAAGTTCACGTTTAATTATTTATGAATGTTTTGAATGAAAATCTTGATTATATTGAATCAATTTCAATAATCTTGCTATTATAGTAGTACTTGTAAAGATTTTTGTCGGTTACAGCCCGTCAAAGAAATATCTTATGAAGATTTTGTTCTTTGATCATAAGTGAAATAAGTTGTTTGACTTAGTTATGTTGATGAATGCATGCAATCATAATGAATAAATTAGGGAAATTATATCTATTCAGCTAATTACAAAAAAATTTGATGCCTTTCCTACTTATTTCCATAGATTCAAATTATTCTTTAATTACACTATATGCTCCCTGGAGCATGATTATTTATTAAAATAGGAGTATCTTGCCATTTATCACTTTCGTTTTTGTCTATACGTAAGTAATTATATGAAAAATAGGTTTTGAAAAAACATCCAAATTGGCTTCGAACTGAATCTGTTATTATTTGTAAGTTGAGCTGGTTCGCTATATCTTTAGCTTGTGGGTATCTATATCCCACGTAGCAAAATTTATTGGGACAATATTGCTCCAATATTGTGTCCAATATTGAGGCAATATCAGTCCCAATATTGCCCCAATACACGGATTTGTAATCTTGAGGCAATATTGTGTATAATATTGCCCCAATATTAACTAAAATATTGCCCCAATATTGGGGTATTATTGGGACAGTATTGTCCCAATATTGTATATAAGTACTATACAATATTGGGGCAATATTTTGTACATTATTGCCCAATATCGACTACAATATTGGGACAGTATTGTAATTAAGTATTACACAAAATTGTGGCAACATTGAGTTTGTTATTACTATAATATTACCATAACTTTGGGTCAATATTTAATACTGACCAGTATTGTAGTTAAGTACTACACAATATTAAAAGTAAGAGATCCATCATCTAGTTTTTGATAGTATGAACAGCTGTAACAATGTTAAAATTAGATAAATAATTCAAAAAATGGTAGCTTTTTAAATAATTAAAAAAATATAAACATTGATGAATTCAAGTAAGTAATGCCTGTTGCAATACTTACACTTATCCAGTGAAATATATCTAGTGATGTTTGTTTTCATGAAGAAACTGCTTGTAATTCAGTTAAGAGATGTACACAAATAACAACAGACAAGGTACCATGGATCTCAATAGGTTACATCATGAGCACCAAGGCTGTTAATTATTGAATGTATTTTCAGGGAAAGAATAAACGAGGTCACTTTATATTTTAGATGCAAAAACCGTGGAGTTTTTAGTCAAAATTTTGATATTTGACAAGGTTGCATAGGTTAAGCTCGACCTTCTCGTAGTATTGGGAAAAGATGCCAAACAGTAAAAAGTTTTTGACTTCTTAAGACCAATTAGTGAATTATCTTTGAATATTGAAATATAGTGCGAATCAAACTATATCGTATTACTAAAAATTTTACATTTCGATTAACGATTATTTAAACCGTCAGGCCTTCGACGAAATAACTATATTTATAAAAAAACTATTGTGCTAAAGCATAATACTTGTCGTGTATATCTATAATTTTTTCACATTTGAGTAACTACAGGAACAGTTATTTAACCATTTTGTAATAATGATTTACACACAGATTTAATCGTATATCAAATTCTAATGAAATAATAACTAGGTACATTGCGTAGCACTTCACGAAAAACTGTTTGGCATCATTTGATTTATTATCAATCGATTTTTTTCGTGCACTAAATTATTGACAGAATAACTAGCCGTTCCATACTATCAGTTGGTAAGATCAAAACTACCATCATTGAATTATTATTTGCAACAGTCGTATCTTAAAAAGTGAGTATGAAGAATAATTTGAATTTTTTTGAAGGGCAAGAACTAAGGTAAATACACAATAGCCAATATGTAACAGTAGCTGATAGCTAATAGAGAAGATTTACAATTTTCGACTATATAGCAGTTCAAACTTCTTATCTATTATAGAGCATCTTTTTGTAATTAGCTATCGGCTATTTAACTAAGTTCAATTTTTAATGTATATAGTTAGTTCATTATGCAATGTCTATAATATCCCCGATTAATGTAAAGGCTGGTTTGGTTAAATTGGCTTTTGTTCAAATATTTTTATAATGAAAAAAAAAGATGAATAGTTGAATATATACTATGGATATAGGTAAAGCCACACCTAGGCTAGCAATGCATTGCCAAAGAGAATTCTATTAACTCCTAAAATTAGCTTACATATTCATTGCTTAATAACACATTCATTTGCATGAACTGTGTAATAATTAAACTGGTAAGCTATATCTAAAACCTTGCATTGAACAGTATATCAATATATAACACCATCTTCCAAAACGGGAAGTAGTGTTGCCAATATTAATATTTTAATGTGGTAGAAAGGAGAAGAGGTTATTGATAAATACTATAATTTGATTGCTGGAGTTTAAAACCTAGAGAACGTATCTACAGTTCGATCGCAAACTTCCACCTCTCTTTTTAAGATAGTTTTAATGGAGTCTTCAATTTTACATAGTAAAAGAAATTAAAATGAAACTATTTTGAAAAGTTATAGATATTTTTTTCTGAAAACTTAACTAGTATAAATTGCCGCTCCCTTCATTTTGTCTTATTTTTACCTTCTTTTGTCATTCAATAATTTGAATTGATAAACAATTTTTTCCATGATCTAGATTTCTGTTGAATTTGCTCGAATTGTAGTCCTCCCTATAACCTCGGTCCCTTCTGTACCATGAATTAAGTTTGATTAGATTTTAGGAGAGATCGGGTCAAAGGTCAGGGTCATTTATATCTCAAATAGTATTTAACCAATTCCCTGAAATTTGGTATTGACCATTTATTGGTCAATAACCAAAAACCATTTGATCAGATTTTGGGAGAGAACGAGAAAAGATTAAGTTCATTTCTAACTCAAATCAAATTATTGGGTGGTCAAGGTTATATGTGGTGACGAAGGTATGCGCTCTACTTTAAGTGCACGTCATCTCGTTGGTCATGTGTAGGGTTGTGACAATATGCAGATAAAATAATAGATCTTTAGAATATCACAGAAGAAACGAAATGAAATGGTATCTGGTACTGTATACCGCTGATTTATAATGATTAAATAGTCTTTCATTCATTTCGTCCGTACTATTTTCTGGATCTATGATTTTAAACGCATATTGTCACTACCCTAGTCATGTGTTGATATTTAGTCACCCAAACTAGTTATGTATGAGCCATGTTGTTTCTTTCTCATTTTCTCACTATTTTTCTATTAATCTTTTATTTTAAAGTTTGAGGGTTTAAAGTTGGTAAAGCGGTATACTGCTTTTGATTACGGAGCTGAGTGGATGAAATTTATCAGAAATTCTGATAGATTTTTGATATAAATCGATAGTTGAGGCTCATCATTTGAAGGCCTGACACACCGGGGGAACTTTGCTAGAGTGTTCCTGAAGCAGGGACAAAAAATTGTTAATGCTGACCAGAAGTTGGCCCCGTTCAGGCAACGCCGTATACGCTTGACCACCGCTTATGTTCACACTTACTGATCCGAAAGTTTTGAACTGCAAAAAATATTACGAGCGTTGAGAAGCAGTAGATTTCCACTCCGCAAAATTCCCCACCGCAACAAAACCCAGTCAAATTTTGGCACCATCATTGACTCAAATACGTAAATCTCAAATGCTGGACCACCGCTGCTTCGCCAGCATTGCCCGGGCGGTGATTAAATATTGCATAAACTTTGATAAGGCAGTTGAAAACGTTTGAATCACGAAAGAGTTTTCTGAAACGGTCTCAGAAAATGAAGCAGAGATTCATTGCAGTGATGAACTTTGGTTTGATGTTGGTAAGGAGGTCGCATAGCTCCATACTGCCAAACCAACGCTCGCTTCTCTTCCTACCGTTAAGCCATTTCTATCTCAATGACGGCTTCAGTGGTGCACCACCACCTGTATTTTATATTTTGATACATAATTTCGACACACAAATTCATAAAAAAATTACAACGCTCTGCCAAAGCTTGTAAACGTTTAATCACCTCCCTGGGCAAAGCTGGGGAAGCACCGTTCAGGATTTCTGCATTGGGCTAGCGGAATGAAGCGTCCACGAACTTGCTTCTAGCGGTGCCAAACTTTGGCTGGGCGGTGTTTTAGAGGTAGTGAACTTTGCAGAGAGGAAAACTACCGCTCCTCAACCCTTGCAACGTTTTGAAAAGCTCTAAACCGTCGGAGCAGTAAGGGAACATAAGCGGTGGCCGAGCATATATTACTGTGCTTTAACGAGGACCAACTTCTATGAACGGTAACGAGAGGTGATGAATTTTTTCACAGCTCAAGGAACGGGTGTAGGTCATAATCACTTTGGACTTAAGCCCCCCCCCCCTGGTCATAAGCCCTCCCGCTCACGAGCCCCCCCCCCACCCCTCTGTTTTTTAATCTATATTTACCTAGTTGAGCAAATGGATAGCTACTTAGATATGTATAACTGAGAGTAGCTACCTAGATATAGATAACTGAGAGTAGCTACCTAGATAGGGATTCTCTCAGTTGTTTCTCTCTAAGTAGCTCTTCATTTGTTTAACTAGGTAAATAAGGATTCCTAAAATACCTAAAGAAACCAAGATTACTATTCATTAGTCCGACGCCCCTTTAGTCCGATACCAAATTGGTCAGACGTCCAAATTGTCCGACACCCCAGTAGTCCGACACTTATGAAGTATTAACATCCCAAAAAAAAAGGTCGGCCAAAAAGGAATCTTTTCTGATCGTAGCACTAAAATTGATTCTTCTCCTTCAATAATGATTTGATTTGCTTGAAACAAGCTTCAATTGGTAGCCTGGTGTATTTACTACAATTTTTCTTGGGGGTAAAATTTTGTAAATTAAATTTCTAATAATCTAAAAAATTAATTTTGTATTGACATGTTCATTCTTCTTACTGGATTAGGTAGTAATTTTTCGGGATTGGGAAGAGATTAAAGATTAGGACCAGTGTAAGGATTGTGTGCAATTTTCTTCAGATTGGTTGCAATTCTCAGGGTTGGATGCATGCAATTATCAGGATTTTGTACAATTTCCGGATTGGGTGCGAAAATGTTGTGATATCTCGGATTTGAAAATTAACGGTTGTAAGTTTGTCGCCAAATCTGGGTTGCCAAATTTCTGATTGTTTGTATTATACATGAAAAGCCCCCAGGGGCTCTCTCCTGAAGCTGTTTGTGGTGAATGGAAGAGAAGGGGGATGGCGTCCCTTGGGCCCCGAACTTTTGTAATTTGGATTATGGATTGTCTTTTTTTATTTTTACCATGCTTTTTTTTTAACGCTACTTCCAGTTTTAGAGGATAGCGCTAGTGTTATGCTCTTCAACTACGAGATCTTAGATTTTTGTGTTAGGCAGCCTCGTAGGCTTCATTTACTATCACCTCTTCATTTTCCTCTTCCATCCGTGAGTGCAGCCACCGGTGCTTGTGTCCCGTTTCGTCACATTCCTTGGTAAGTGACTACATTCATGGAGTAGCTTTTCTGCATCCATGGGCTTTGTCACCGACGGTGGTATGTGATTTTGTTCATGGAGACACTTTTCTTTCTGACTGCTTCTTCTAGTCCCTTGTATTTAATTTCCTTTTGACGTCAGCGATATGGCCTTTGGTTCCGAAGCAGACGTTAAACCCCTACTTTATTAATTATACATGAAAATGAACAACCATATTGAAACATAAATGTTTGTTTTGTTTTATGAATGTTTGTGTAAATGGATGTTATTTATTGAATCGACCCGCTAGGAGCTCCGAAATCAGCCCAAGAACATCTCCTGATTGTTTTTTGGTGTTGGTAATTTTGGGAAATCATCGCTACTCCTTCAATAGTGATCCGATATGATTGAAACAAACTCTAAGTGGTAGTCTGGCTTTTTCGCTACACTTTCTGTGCCCCTGACGAATTTGCCATAGTCGCAGCTCTCCCTGGGGAGTATCACCTGGGGTGTGATGTCTTGTTATATTTACCATACTTATCATTTTTTCAACACTAGTTGAAGTTTTAGAGAATAGCGCTAGAGTCATGCTCTCCAACTAAGAAATTTTTTATTTTTCTGATATGTAGGATAATTTTTCCATAACCTTTTCATTTTCATCCTCCGTCTGTGAATGGAGATATTTGTGCTTGTGTCTTTTTCCTACAAATCTCTTGGTAAATGACTGCATATTCACGTTCTGCATATCTGAGCATTTGTAGGTGACATTGTTCAATGATCATTGAACCATTTTCTTTTCTGACTGCTTCTTTGAGTTCCTTTCCATTTGACGTCAGCGATATGGCCTTTTATTCCAAGAAGAGGTCAAACCTCCTAATTATGATAAGTTTTTAGTTACTGAAATTAATATAAATTGAAATAGGTAGCATCTAGATTTAGATGATCCTTATAAGATACGTCCGTGAGAGAGGCACCATTTACTTTTAATGGTAAACTAACTCTGCTGCCTATAGCATTTGATTTTAACCTAATTACAGTTGGAAAATCTAATTTGATTACAGAGTTAGGAATAGTTTTATAAAATATGTTATATGTTAGCTGCAAGTTAAAATTATCTGATGGTTCCAATTCTTCGATCAAAATACAAATAAGTATATAATTAAAATTATTTAACTTTCATTATATATATTTTCTGGTAATATCAAAGATGTAAAACCGTCCAATAATCTGCAACTTACCCTATCGCAAAAAGTAATCGAGATCTAAGAGGTATTAGCATGAATGACCGAAATTGTTAAAATGCAAAGAGAAATATGCTCTCACGGCCTCTTACTATTGTTATTATTATTATCAGAGAGGTATATGGTATCACTTATTTATTTCAAATATAATTCAAATATCATAAAATAAATGATCATCACAGACTAATTTCTTCTTCCACCATTACAGAGTGATTGAAATGGTGATAATTAAATCTAGCATACATAAAATAATATATATATAAACTTTAAAAAAAAAATGAAACATAACTATATTAGGTCTGTATAGCAAAAAAACTATGGTAATGGGCGAGAGATGGGTGCGGGGGGGGGGGGGGTGTTTGTGAAACCCCGCGTACCTCTTAATTCTCACCCCATAATTGGGGTTACTTATATTGATGCCTAATATTGTCACCATTATCGTCGATTAGGTTATTCATATGTCTAAAATTTCTTACATTCAGTACATTATACAGTATTCTAAATAATTCACCTGAATCCCGCAATATGTTGATGAATGGTACTGATTTAATTTAAACTATCTGTGGGGGGGGGGGTGCAAGAATATGGAAATGTTATTGCCTGTTCTTTATTAAATTATAAATGAAAATGATTTTCAGTTTCGAGAATAATTATGATATTATATTAGTGTGATTTCATTCCGACATCCACATATAGATGTTTCAATAATACCAACCAAAATGTCCCAAACTTTCCTATTGCTATAGTTCAGGCTTACTAGTACTTCCATGAGTTCAGGTAAATAATTATTATACTTATTTAATATTAAGTTACCAAAACAAAATAGTTAAAATACTTTAACTATTACTGGAGAACGCAAATCAATAATTAAAATTAATTTTAATAGAAATGTAAAGCTAATCGTAAAACAGTAAGATTTAATGTCACCAACCATCTATATTCAAAGATAATCCACTAATTGGTACCTTAATAGAAATTAATTGGCATCTTTTCTCAATACTACGAGAAGGCAGACCTTATCCTATGCAACTTTGTCAAATCTCCAAATTTTGACTGAAAACTCCACGGTTTTTGCATCTAAAATTTAAAGTGACCTCGTTTATTCTTTCCCTGATAATACAACATCTTACATTTATCTCTCCTGCAGTAGGTCTATCGATCTCATATCCAGGTGTCGAATAAGCTGTAGCTACGCTGTTGAGTGGGGTGGAGCAGGCATGCTGATGGGTGTTGAGAAGACAGACATCAAGGATCGTAACTGAAATAATAAGGATAATTAACATTTAGATCTTCATTAAGGATTGAAATCGAAATAAAGTAGTACGAGGAATATTTCCACCAACATCTTAGAAATGAAAAATAGTTTAAACTGTTATCACTATTCAATTAAATAAAAGTATTTAATAAAAACAAAATCAATTTCATCTGTATAAATAAATTGAATTATTAATAGAAACTTTAACAGGCACTGTAAGATGCATTCAGTCTTTTAGATTAGACATAGGCCAGACTATAATTCATGGTAAATTCAACCAACTGCGACTTGTAGGTGGAATTTTTTCTCTTTAAGAGTAATATTCTAGTTAAGTCTGTAGAATTTTAGCTATGTTGAATGGGAAAATAGTTATTAATTATAAATCAAAGGAGGATACAGACATCATAAAGCCCTTGGATAAGTAATAAGAATATCTAATTTTGGTTTCCCCCAAATGGTTTTCAGTTTCCCCACTTTGGGGGAAACTTACCTTGCCAACCCCGTATAGCAATTTTGATTTCATAGATTTACATACATAAAAATAAAATTATATTAATGACTAATATTATATAATGATAGCTACTTGAATTAATAAATTAATCAAAAGTTCACTAATGAGCAATAGCTAGGCATAAAAATCAGACAATTTATATGATAAGCTTACTGATTGAAAGATATTTATATGTGAGAAAGAACAGACCGATAGTAAATTAAATAACTTCCGATGTTGCGAAAAAGAACGGACAGATATTAAAATAATTAAAGATGCACTGATACCATATTAATAACCGATACCAGTACCAATTACAGTTATTTTAAAATTCTGGTAACCAATACCGCTACCAAGTCCAATACCAGTTACTGTTGCAAAAAGAACGGTCTGAAAGTAAATTAAATAACTACCAATTTTGAAAAAAGAATGAACTGATAGTACCTAAATTAAGTAATTTACAAATTACAATGTTGCAAAAAAAGAACAAACTTGTTAAAAGATAATTAACTGCAATAAAAGAATGGACTGAAAGTAAATATATAATGGAAAACATCAAATTAATCAGTAAATATATGAATGATCAAAATATAATATTTCTGAAGTTTAGTTCAATCTTCCCAATTGTCAGTTGAAATGATCATCAAATGATTCAAAAGCACACTGGCTTCAGTACCCACAAATTCAGTCTGTATTTGGTGCACAAAATCCCACTGAATTTTTCAAAAAGGTGAAAATATCCACTAAGAATTTCCAATAATTTGGCTGATCTAACCCAGTCTGTATTTTATTGTAAATTCCATCGACATTTCAGTGGAATTTAACCCCCTATGAAAATAATATTCTGGCAAAGTCGGTAGATCTTTTTCTATTTATTCATATGTTAGTTACCATTAATTACAGTGGATAAATTGTGAAAATGTTGGTGGATCAGCTGAATTAGCTACTGGAAATTTATGGTGAATTTTTTCAGTTTTTTTAAAAGTCAAATGGGATTTTGTGCACCAAATACAGATCGGGATCAACCAACATTTTCTTTATTTATCCACCAAAAATTAATGGTAACATAGGAATGAATAGCTAAAAATCCACCAACTTGGCTAGAATATTATTATCAATATCAGACAACAAGGGGGAAAAAATTCTTAGAAATACAGTCTGCCTGAGTCTGGCCCAAATTCTGCGAATACTTGATTAGCAGTGTTCAAATCACCAAATGCAGACCGAGTAATGAAAAAACCATGAATTTATTAGAGTACCTATGGAAGCAAGACACATAACACATTTACACTGAATATTATAATTACTTATCTGGTTGATCAGAAAAATTTGAAGAACACCTTTAGGTATGCCAATGCCATGCCATGTTTTATAGTGTGGCAGAAAAGTAGCTAGTTTAGTGAGAAAATGGAAAGAGGTCGCCACATTTAAGATACTTTATATAGAAGAAATTTGACTTTCTAGTGAAGATATTTCATTTGAAAACATCCTTATGCTTGATGTTTGATGAATGTGAATATCTTGAGACTATTATATGAGTGATTTACTTGTTATTAACAATTTTTTTAAATTATTTCACCCCTCAAAAGTCACCTATATACTGGCAACTTTGTCCATACTTAGAAACATGGTCTCTCTGAAAGGTGTTCATTCAATGAGTGCACATTAACATTATTTTCATTGTTTTTTTCAAAATGTTAACTAAATTCACTCTCACTTTATTCAATGTGAGGATTATTGTCTTGGAGAAGAGAGGAAGATGGAAGAGCATTTTCACTTATAAGTTCACTTGCAAAGTCACTACAAGATTTTTTATTTTATAATAGATATTCCTAAGAGACATAATTGCTTTTTAAATAATTTTTCAATATTTTAACACAAGAAGTTTTGCAGCAGGTGAAGTAATACAGAGCGATATGAATCATATGATACACAGTGATCTTGGCTGAAAACTGAACTCTATTTTGAAAAACGGGAAAACGGTTATAAAGCAGTTTTGCCATTCTACTGTTTATAGCATAAGAAATGTCGCAATCATAATTGAATAATAATTTTCTAATGACAGAAAGAACACAAAAGAATAATACCTACGTATATTGAAAATAAAGATAGTTTATATTCATTTAGATTTATAATTGTTATTTATTCTATCATGTTTCACACTACTTTTTTCCCGAAACTAAAACTGACTTTAAATAGCGGGAAAACGGTTAGGTAGCAGTGTTGCAGCTTCATATAACAAAACAGCTAGGTACCTAAATAAATTTAAAAAAAATATGTATGCGTTAATTATCTAGTTTTTATTTATTAACTATTACTTTTAAATAATATCTGATAATTTAGTTTCAGCTATTATATTTCAACTAATTTCGCCCAAATTTTGACCATTTTAATATAGTATATATCTCAAGCTATAGAAACTAAGATCTTCCAAATCACAATTTTACAAGTTAAATTTGACTCAATTGTCAAATTGATATAATTCAATGCAAAAATTATATTATCATTCCGAATATTGTGGCAATGTTTTCCCAATAATGAACCCGATATTAAAAACTAATATTAAATTGATCAACTAAAAAAATTAGAACGATTAAACGTGTATGAAAGAAACCAATCAATATAAAAAAATGTATAATATCATCAACAAGCTAATATTGAAACAAACATTGTTTAAGTATTGGGGCAATATTCCGTGCAATGTGAGAAATAAGGCAATTTTACCCCAACATTGGGGTAATATTTGTCCCAAGATTACAATATTGCCCCAATATCTGCTTGCTACCTGGGATATACCAATTGTTCAAATCGAGGTATTTTTTTTTATTTGGAACGTCTTTGATCATATCATTAACTCTTGTTAATGATAGTATATCTTAATATTATCAATTTAAAAATAGAATTTTCTATTTCGAATGCTGACATCAATATAACTAATGTTATTGTTAAGAGTTACACAACCCGTATAAACTTATATTAGAATACAAAATTGTGTATAAATTTTGTAAGTGTTTTTTTGGATTATAAACTTGATTAATATTTTATATATGATGTCATGCCCCATTTATTTACTTCCATGTTGTATTTATGATTTCATCTGATACTGATATAAGCTTCTTCTGCAATTTATCTTTTGATATTTCGAACTCTCTTCATAATTCTCAGTTTGCCACTCATTCTTCAGGGGTAATTCCTGTCATCATATCTCAGGGATATTTTCTTGTTGAAGACAGGTAAGGACTGCTATGTGTCCTTTGCTGCTGATGCTTTCACATAATTTACAGAAACAATTAGTTGAATCAAATTTGAATATCTTAGAATAAAGAAGCGGTGGATAACATATTTCTTAGAATGGATTCAATACAAGATATAATGAAATCTTTGAGTAACGATAAATAAGTTACAGTTTCTCAAACTAGTCATAATCAATTCCTATCACTATACTTTTGGTATCAATTTATTTTAAATAACTTTTGGTAGGTATGATTATTTCTATTAATGCTGATAGGTCCAATATTTCGCTAGTAGAACCTTTTATGCGTTTATTAACGTAACTGCATTCAGCTGATCCATACAATATTTCAACTTCCATACAATTATGACCAGTATCAGTTTCTCTCAAGAAATTCTTCTCAATAATTCAATCTTGCACACTTATCTTAACAATTTCATAAACGTGTTTATACACAAATTACATGTTAGCAAAAATATCTATTTTACAGTAAACTAATATTGGGATATGTTGTCAAATAAGTAACAGATATAATTCATAACTTTTATTTCTGATAACAAAAGTATGCAAACAAACTCGTAAAAAATTGAATAATATAAAAAGTTTCTTCATTTTATTTCGAAGTTCTGCAAATTTTAAAAGCCTGATTATAACAAGTTCAAAAGCTATAAAAATCAAAGATGAGAAGATAAGTGCCTGAATCTTATATGAAACTTTTTTTTTTATTAAAGAATAATGAAAGCAATCACAAATAAATCATGTTGTATTCTGTTATATTCGCATATCCCTTTCGCTCATACTTTTGAATATTCAATATTTCATACTATAAACATTTCATAGTACTTCGTATTACAATCATAAGCTTCCGATTCATAGGCATGCATTTTTATTTATTGGGTATTTTGTATGTTGCAGACACTATTAAACCAAATTCATTAAATACCTAAATGCACAAAGATGTGGTCAGTCAGAACAATCAATGTAAACCTCATTTTTCTTATCCTAATTATCATTCCAATTGAAGAAAATTAACTCATTGTTTGAAAACATCATGGGAGAAAAATAACCAATCTGAACCGAAATTGTTAAATTTGCTAGATTTATCAGTGTTGTGCCTATGCAGATTTTCACACTATATGATTATAAACGTGAATCACCTCATTAATATCGTGAACATACATATTTTAATATTATTTTTCCTATTATGTATCTTATTGAGAATAATTCATTACCCATCAACACATCATGTTTCATATATGTATATCAATGAAGTAATTTATAGAAACGGTTGTTAGTTGACTAAAATGCATTCCAAGTATTCTTGTAATAAACATCGATATCAATGAACATGTATCCTTTGGAATTTAGAATAAAAAACCTTCCCTAGTATATTGAAAATTATATCTTCAATGATATGAATACCTTCAAAGTTAAGAGGATAAAACTACGTATATAATAATTTATAATTCAATTATTCATGGATATTGTGTTTGTGGCACACCTTACAACATACTGAATGCCGTAATAAATAAAAAATTAAAGGTCCCCTCCAAGTAAATTTTTTTATTGCTTAAATCAACGAGGTTTATGTTTCTTATCATTTTACTGCAAACCCCATAAAATTTGATAGCATATTTTTAATTTCATATGCTTTTAAAGATTTTTATAATCCAAACTCTACAAAACCTACTTTACTTACGACTTTCTAATTTTCAGTCTGAAGAAAAAGAATGTACACCATTTGTTTTGATTATCTACTAGATATTTGGTATAATAAATCTATTTATTATTCGTTTAAAGGTTTAAATTTGGATAAACTTATAACAGAAATTTATATACTTATAGAAGCAATTAATATCTTAAAAGAAGGCCATAAACGCATTGTTTGTTTAAAAATATAAATTTGAAATCAAAACAAAGAGTGTACAATCTTCTTTCTCAGCGTCAGGTTGGAGATTCGCTCGATTGTTGCTCACAGAGTATTAAAAAACTTTAAAAGCATATAATAAAATATATAC
Organism: Caprella mutica; assembly: GCA_947561585.1. Taxonomy (NCBI): domain Eukaryota; kingdom Metazoa; phylum Arthropoda; class Malacostraca; order Amphipoda; family Caprellidae; genus Caprella; species Caprella mutica. The sequence goes on from CANNZV010000007.1 coordinate 615,693, forward strand.
TGAACCGAATTGTATCATGGCCGTCTATAGTTGATCAGGCCAGATTCCCGAAAATAACAGCTGTTCAAAGTGGTCCTAAAAAATCAAAACAAACCGCGAACTCAGTCTGTGTCTATTTTTTATAATTTGCCTATTTAAGCAACTTATAGTTATGTAATGATAAAATAAACTATACCAATAGATTTGTAATTAGTCAATTACTATAGTAGTGCTATTTTAACTGATCTGATCGTATTTAATCCATTTAAAAATCGTATATATACACAAGAGCTTGATGGTGATTCAATAAAAAATGGAGGTTGTCCTCGCATTATTTTACAGTTTAAACCAATTTAGAGTGGTCTGACGATAGTTCTAATAGGGAATGAAAATATTGCCAAAGGCATGATTGATAGGACTGAAGTTTTTTTTTCGATTCTTTTTATCTGAAACTGTTAAAATTAATGAATTTAAAATAGAACTGACTGAACCATTCATATACCTAAGTCCCTAGTCAGCTAGGCTAGAAACATCTTCCAAAATTAAAAACAGAACAGATCAAATATATTTTCTTCATAGATATTAAATAAGTACCTACATAATTAATGTTTTAAATAATATGATAAGACTGTCAGAAAGAGATTTTGATAACAAAGATAAAATTCTGGGTCCACTTTCCAGTTTCCCCACTACTATTGTGACTAGCCTACTGCCAGGCAGCAAAATATATGACTAAAATGTCTCCCAAGATTTTATTTTTTTAAAGACAATTTCTCTTCAAAAGGTTGCAGAATCTTACCTAATATTATCTGTTTATCATTAATAATCAAATATATATAATAACAGTCAACTGTGTCTACAGAGGTATCAGTTATCATTTTTTACTTTCTATTCAAATCAAGACTCAGGAGTGGGTAGGTAGGTACCTAATTACTATTTTCAGTATACTGTATATGGTATAGCCTATATAGTATAGGTAACTATTTATGTAAGTAAAATCAGGAAGTCCTCAAGTTTATAAACTAATACTAATTAGAGATTCACATTTATAAAAGATGCCTTGCCCATATTACATTAAAAAATTATAATTTAATAGAGACATTCTAAAAATAGGAATGCAACAATCTAACAGAGATTACTTACAAAAGAAAATAGATGTGCTGAATAATAATGAGATGTTATTTTACCTATTGATTGATGAAATTCATATGGAACCATCAAGTCTTCAAATAAAGATACAGCTAGTAGCTCTACTCTATATCCTATGAAAAATTTAACTAGAGAATCTCTCTGTGCTTAACTATAAGTTATATCATTCATCTCAGATAATAATAGAGTGAATAGAAAAACATTTGAAATTGTTTGTGCTGGTAATTTACTGAATGTATAACTCAGTGAAGTTCATTATGTATTCTATTAACTGTTCTTTTCAGAAATCTATGCAAAAAATCATGTAGTTAAAGCGTAAAGGTACTGAAAGTAATGTATTACATCTAATCTTGAAAACCTATGCTCAAACTCATCTACTATCTCTGTGAGTTGTTTATAATAAAACCATCATGACTTAGCCACAATATGTATTATCCTTTTCATTCCTAAAACTTCATTATTAAATGATTCAAAAATAATTATGTATTAATCCTTATTCATTTTATTTGAATGTTAAGTTATTAATACTAAAATTTATTATGTTTTTCAGAACTTCTGCTAAATTAAGGTCCTCAAACATATCAAGTGAAATAAATTTGCTGCTGCCTTCCAAGGAACGAAGGTAAAGACGACCAGAAATCATTTATATATATATATAGATTAAACTTGAATTCATTATTTAATAATAGAATATTTCTCATACCTTAATAATGAAATCAATATCATGGTTATTTTCATATCTTCATAATCAACTTCATAATGATAGTAATTCCTTTCTTGGGCTAGTTCATGTATCTATAGCTAATAGAATAAATTTATAAATATTGTTCTCTTTTCCAGATTAATGTTTTCAAAAATGATTCATAGTAAGCATCGAACCACTCATGGCCTGGCACCACATTTACTTTTGCTGAAATATCTTGGTCATATCCTTCTCCCATATATTGCAGTCACTTGAAGGTTGCATTTTTGCTAGTCAAATTCTGCAAGATACATTATTGATATGGCTACTCTTGTAGAAGATATGTTGGCTAAATCTTATTTTTTAGAGCTACATTGCAAATTAGTCTGAATTCTGAAAGGACTTCCAATCATTCAAAAAAACCTCTCAATTGTACTATTTTTAGTGTTAAATAATGAAAAAAAGAACACTTCTGGAAAAGGTTCCTCATCCCTTCAGATAAGTTATCAACATATCTTCTATTCATCATTTAAAATTGGTATGTCATCTTCAAACTGCTTTATTTAGTTTAAAATATAGTTGCTTACTGTTTATACTTTAGAGTTTAGACCTATGAAATATTTTCAGTTCCTTAGTGAAGTTTGATTCAACAAGATTTTAATTATTATTTTGAAACCCTTCATGGACATATTATACATGCTGATCAGTTATTTTAATAAAATATAGTTATCAAACTGTTTTTTGTCTAAAAGCTTATAAATTCGAAAATCAAAAAAATTATCTCTTTAGTTATACCACTTGGAAAAGTTTCATATATATTTTTTTTCAATTATTATTGTGGATTTATTAAGATTAAAATTCTCATTGTTTTCATTAATTTTCAATACACAATTCTGGTGGGATAATAAAAAATAACACTTTGCAAGCAGTTTTGTATACAATAGCTACTTTTAATTGGACAAAGTTTCTGGTAACAGTAGTTACATATACCTTCAGTCAGGCATTTGTTTCTGTTAAAGTTAACTAATACTTATTTCTACAACTTCAATACAAACAAAACAGTATTATGAACATCATTTATCCTCAATATTCTTTCTGTCTAAATCATTTGGACACAGAAGTGTATTCATCCTGCAGATTGTAATAGCAGTTACAGCCAGGAACACATCATTTATTGCCTCCCATCTTCTGAAATGTTGAAAATAGATAAATTTAGAAAAAAAATCTTTCAATGTTAATGAGAATGTTTTGCTCCGACTGTATTAAATTACAAAGAAAATATGTAATGAATACATTCGATGTAATTCAATTGAAGCTTTTGACAAAATATTAGAAATTATTAGTTATTATTATATAGTGATATTGTTTTTTTTTGAAAAGCATAGATACATGCATCATTTTTATTAAGTTGAAAAAATCATATGTTAATGCAATAAAAACTACAAGTACCTATCCCAAAATAAAATAAATTGAAAGACTGAATGAATCTTTTATTCTTGATAGAATAAAGTTTCACTTCTGTGGTATTTATGTAATCTTCAAATGATATAATCTAACACTGCCAATGTTTGTGTTTAATTTAATTAGTTGAGAATTGCACATATATAAATTTTTTTTGTAAATTTATTAGCTACAGCTTGTTCTAATTGGAAAAAAAGTAATTACAAATTTTACATACTAATTTCAAGTATCTAATCATATGAAGATTATTTTAAAACATATTCTTTAACTATTATATCATTATTGTGATAAGATTCAGTAAAAAACCAAATATTAGTATTTAGTAGTTAGTTAGGCAGTGGACATAATTGACATTCAAAAATTAAATGATTAATTACCTTTAAAAGTTGAATCAACAGCTGCTATACAACCTCACTTTAGTCTGTAGACAATATTTTGCTTATCAGTAGCTAGGTAACTAGATATATGAAGAACATGTAAATATATTAAACTAGTTATGAGATCACAAATCTGCAAAAATGAAAATAAGGGTTAAGTTCAGACACCAATACTAGTGAATTAATGGGGATTGAATCATCCAGATTATATTGCCAACAGAATCTAGAACTCCATTTTTTATAGCATCAAGTATGCAAATCCGAATTTAAGTTATTATAGCTACACAATAGTGTAATATATTTGATTTAATTCCTACTTTCTCTCAATCAGTTATATTTAGATTTCAGATTATTTTCTACCACACAGCAAATAGTTTCTCTTATTATTATTGGTTCAAAATAGGGATGTTATAAATAAATCAACCAACAATTAGGTAGGTCCAAAGTAGTTCGAGGTCCTTTTCGCCGTAACACTTTTGCTGGCAATATGACAATTATTTAGCAAAATAAGGTATATTCATTTTATAGTAAAAACAGTAGAGTATAAATCTTGTCACTTACAAACTTGGGTGGGGGACCTGGACTTACATTTGCTGTATCTCATTATATTTATAATTTATAGCATTTTAATTTTTTTGGGCACAAGTGACATACCATGATTCCATGAGGCATGAAAGAGTCATGCAGCAAAAAAGATTTTGGGCCAAAGGACTGGTCACCATCCAAAAGGTCCAGGTGACCGAAGGGAGATTCAGAAGCAGAGAATCTCCCATAGTGGCCACTTAGCCAAATTAATGATAACCCAATCTGCATAATGTGTCTACTGACCACTCTGGATAGAGTGGTCTTTTCTGATGGATTAATTACTCTGTTGGAGTTTAGCAAACCTTAAAATACAATAATCTCCCTCAGCTAAATTAATGGAAACATAGGAATTAATACAAAATCTCCCCCTTGGTAACATAGGAATTAATCCGAAATCATCCTCAGCTAAAATGCTAAATTAATGGTAACGTAGGAATTAATTCAAGATCAGTAATCAGATAGATCATCCCCAGACCCAGGTAACAAGCATTATTCCTAGGATATTAAGGGAATAACCCTGGGAAGAAGGATATACTCCTAGGATATTCCCTTAATATCCCAGGAATAAATCCTTGCTGCCTGGGGAGATCTTAATTTTCTAAAATTTGGCTCAGATTTGTTCCATATTCTGCAGACTGGATGGTATCGTGCCACCACTCTGCATAATGAGTCTCTTCTCCCCCTCCTGCAGAGTCAGAGATTTTAATTTGAGAGACAGTTACTCTCTAGTCTCTGACTCACAAGTCTCACACTCACAGTAGCAGATTCAGAAATTAATGGTTACATAGGAATTAATTCAAAATCTCCTGCATCTAAATTAATGGTTACATAGGAATTAATTCAAGTATTCCCACAGAGATATACAATTTCTAAAGTTGAGCTCAGATTTGTGGCAGAGTGTTGGAAAATGTTCCATATTCTGCAGTCTGATCAATTAATTAATTCAATGTCACCCTCAGCTAATTTAATGGTAACATAGGAATTAAATCAAGATCTCCCTCAGAGATCTAAAATTCCTAAAGTTAGGCTCAGATTTATGTCAAGATAGACTTGGAAAATATTCCAAATTGGAATCTATAGCCTAGCTGCCTAGGCAGTGCTGTCTGTGCTGAAGGCTAAAAAAATATCACTCAATTAGGCATATCAGTCCTATTAACAAACTAAATAGAGAACTTAGTTAACAAAACAACACAAGAAGAAATGTTCAAATCTAACAAGTATCATTATCATATGATAATAGCTTCCGAGTCTCTGATTTGCCTCCGGTGCTGGGCAATTCGTTCAGTTAAAAACCACTTTTATATATATTATAATGAATAAATTCACATAATTTTGATTGGAAATAATCCGGAACATTCCTTAATTTACATCATGAAAAGCACAAGGGGAAAAAACCATCATGAAGAGTGCAATGGCATAAAAACCGAAGAAAATATGTTGCGCGTCATCTCTATCCATTAATTTTAGCGACAGTAATTAGATATCATAGGACCACATTGAACAGCTGATTGAACTATAAACGCCATGATGAGCTGGCCTGATAAACTATAGACGGCCATGATTGTATGCAGTTGGCGGAATAATGATCGTAGACCTTAGTTCTATATTATTATGTAATAAACTCATTTTTTCCCTCGAGCCTGGAGAGGACCTTTAATGAAATCTAATATCTCAATCGAATAGAAAAAGAATTTAGTATTTGAATACTTAAATATCAAATCTAATAAAAAAAAGAAACTTTATATTGTTAATGATTTACACTGTAACTGTTAACAAAACAAATTTTAAAGGATATGAATATTTAGATCAATGTAAAAGGAAAACATAATTCGTCAGTAGTATTTTGTTTCTTTTTAAATGAAAATTTTAAAATAGGAATCGTCAAAACTTTTCACACTAAATCAGGTCAGTGCGTACATAATCAGATACATTAAATCAGTGCATTATCAATTAAAATAAACAAATCAGCATGACTGATAAATTCTACAAGTGGAGAAAACATTCACAGTGGAAGATTACATTAATATATATACGGAAAAAACTAAATTTTTTAAAGATTTAATTCACATATAGGCCCGTATACTAAATCGTGCACTAGCACTTTGAAGTAGAACTATACCCTACAGACCGTGATGCGAGGCGAGATTTAAACTTGAAGTCCTCACTTCCACACTACTTTTTATTATGAATACTTCCACACTACAGTTTGGTATGCTAAATCGGGCGAAAAGTGAAGTGCGTTCTTTAACATTTTAAAGTGCCTTGGAGACCGCCATACGAGACAACACACGGCTTTATTTCCATTTAGTTTGATGTTTAGAATTGTTTACCGTGGTCCATGCCCAATGCCCATGGATCTGTTTGGTTTTCATTAAGGGTACCATCGGGAAATAACGTCAGGAACGACCGCTCTTGAATGTAAGCGTGTATTTCGCATTACTGATGACTATGTTGATACAATGGCAAATATTTTCCTAGGTACAAAAGACTGATCGAGTGGTCATTCTCTAACCGGAACGAAAACAACTTTCAAGTGTATGATGAAGAACCAGGTTTTAAGATAAACGTGGGTAAATATGTCTGTAAACCAAGATATTCTAAGTTGGTTATCAAGAAAGTAGGGGAGAATATCGTCTCGAAATGTAATAATTAAATACATATATTCCTCAAGAACAAGAGACGAACTTCAACAACCTGAACAAATTTAGAGTACATATATGAACTTCACTCACCCTCATGCAATTGGTGTGATTGATGGAACTTTGATTCGATCCAGACATAGCAATAATTGCAAATGTATTTTATTGATACAACGTAAATGTAAAAATACAAAATTTATTCACAATATAGTAAAAGCATGTTGAATCAGCACCCTTCAACAATCGGCACTTACCCATAAAATCGAAAAATAATAAGATTCCATCAAATCAATCAAGCTGACATATCACTATTTGCAATTAGTGTTTGTTTCAGCAAAAGATGAAAAAAAACTACAACTTACTAATTATTACAACAAAGATTCAACAAAGCTTGAATATACAATAGGATTTCTGTTTATAATTTTTCCTATATCATCAAGAAGTTAAACAATTATGAAAAAGAACCAATAGTCTGCTTTCCAATGACGCTTACGGTTCTATTTTCGCATAACTGTTGCATTTTTTATATTATTCCATCGAATGGCTTAGGCTTAAGGTTCTGATTATTGGGGTATTTACCGTACAGGCCTACACCAAATAACAAATATTAGTTGTGGAAAGAATATAATGTATTATTTTAGGTATAGATTTGTTCATAAAAAGTTCTCTCAAAATGAGATATTCATTAGCTAAATGATATATAAAAATATCATCCTAATGAGTGAACCGTTGGTACTTTCACAATTTTCCCCGGAGAGTAGTGAAGTCATTTATAGTAAAATTACCTATGAAACTAGTCGAACCCATTTACGAATTCTAATTTGATTGGTCAATCAATCATCTTAAAACAGTCTGTCTTAGTTCCAATATTTGTTATTCTTCTTTGATTCCAATCGTCCAAATAGAGACCCCAAGTGCTCAACGAATTGACGCATCACACGGAATAACTGCTCACATTTTGATTCCAGTTCAAACACTCATAAAGTAAGTCAATATTTATGTTGAGAAAGAGTGCTATATTCATCAAAATGATTCCACCAAACTTATGCTGTGTCCGACGGAATCTAGAATCGAGTAATTAACCCATTTATGTCCCATAACATACTGTATATAGTTCACTAACAAATTCTATTCCAGAATTCTTTGTTTTTAAAATAAAATAGTTTGTCATTGTTTTATGTAGAACCTTCAAAATTTACTGACATTATAATTTTGTGATGTCCACTATGAAAAGTTATGATCTTTCAAAACATACAAAGTCTAAAATTTCAGTTATATATGAAATTCATATCTAAATAATGGATATTCTTTATTATAAAGAGTTTTATGTTATTCTAATGATTTCAATAATTTAGGATTTTTCCTAGGTTTCACAATTTACATGTATGTGCAGTTGTGCACCGTGACCAACATATACGATAGCTGTATATTTTTGAAAGTTTTCTTTTTTATTTATAACATACTTTTTAGATTTAATTTGTAGCTATAGAATATTTTTTTTAAAATGTGGAGTTGGCCATAAATGGTTTAACTGTAACGAAATTGAAACATTCTATATTTGTTAATTAACATTAATTATTAAATTTTCTAAAGTGTGCATTTCACGTTATACTAAAACTTCTCACAAAATAGTTTCAATTTGTAGAACTAAGGTTATACAACTATCTAAGTAATAGAAAAAAATGTTGATCAAGTATTCGTTTCGTAATTGATTATATTAGAAATAATTACTTTCAACCTTAAGAGTTTGACTTCTAATAAATTTACTGGAAGAACAAGGAAGGTTTACTAACTACCTCTCGTAAATAAGTACATAGGAACTTTGAGGTTACAAATTTTATTTTAAAATTTAGGCTAACAGTATTTAAGTAACGGTATATGTAATTATTTAATTTTTATCCATTGCTTTTGCCATTGTTTGAAAATAGTCAAAGGAAGCCATTCCTTGTCTTTGCTTAGAAAATATGAAAGTAATGTAAATCCCTCGCGAACAAATTAAACCACATATTATAATTGAAATATCGAACCTCGTTTCAAACGGATTGCTGCTTTATTACCGGCAATCTTAGATCTAATGAGTAGAGAAATAAATACTTAGTGCAAATGGGATATTTAATGAAATTTGTATAAAACCTAAGTAAAATAATATATTTTTAAATATGAATACTATATTTTGATATTTGTTCTTTCAAAATACGTAACAGGTCGATATCTTCTCTGAACGTACAACCCAGGCAAGAAGGATTTATTCCTGGGATCTAAGGGGAATATCCCAGACAAGATGGATTTATTCCTGGGATATTCCCTTAATATTCAAGGATTAAATGATTCGTGTCTGGGAACTGTTTTTTTTTTTGGTAAAAAAGATAACAATCATTGTAAAATTATAATTTTTAAGTTACATTAAAAAAAATTCATTAATGTTCAAATTCCTTATCTGGCTATATACTGTCAATAGATAAACCATATTCATAGAACAAATTTAAGATTCATCAGTAATAATGGTAGAAAGTATCAGTAAAAAAGCAATTTAGCTTATATATTTTTGGAAATACCAGTCATATTATTTTAATATAAGGTGAATTATGAAATGTATATTTTAATGTTATGCTTTAACTTTTCTTCATCTTGCAAATTAATCCTAAAAAAACTGTGATCATCTAATCTTTCGAACCTTGTTTCAAACTTTGAAGATTATACTGAAGAGTTTCAAGTTTCCAATGAAAAGTCTTTTATTCAATTAAGATAGAATTTTTTTTTGAGTTTTATGGAAATTTGATCAAATTTCAGTTGTATAATAATAAAAAGAAGTTGAGAATATGTAAAATTCAATAGTATATTTGACTGTCATATATTTATTTGATAATCATAGTAAGATACAGGAATTTTATTGTACTGTGATTCATAATCGTAAGATCAAGTGTTGCATTATTCGAGTATTATGATCTCTTCAACGATATATTATTGACAATAATTCCTAAATATGAATTATTGGACTGTAGTGCAATCATAACTCCATCCCATAAACATTGTGCGTCTGTTGGCTTCGTCGTAGAAGATTTCGCCTGAAAATGACGAAACTTTGACGGCTCTCCAACGGAAACACCCTCCTGCTCCTGAGGACCTCTCGTTGCCTGCAGGGCCAGATGATGACTGCCAGCCACACGTTGCCAGTGAGGAAGATAACAGAAAGGCTTTGTCTTCGTTCAGGAAAGGCTCAGCGATGGTCCCGATGAGTGACGTCCGTGACACCTGCAGTCTCTTGTCTCCCGTAAAGCTTCTGAGGCAGGCACCAGGTTACTAACCACCCCTACGATGTTTGTTAACCTCATTCTCAAGGAGGATGTTCCAGAATTTGCTAGACCGATATTCTATTGAGCCACTTTGAGTGCTTTGGGGAAAAAGGACGGAGGCGTGCGTTCTATTGCTGTAGGGAACACTTTGAGACGTTTGGCTGCGAAAGTAGGAACGCGTCCCATGATAGCTAGTCTTGGAGAATCCTTGTGCCCTATACAATTAGGGGTTTCAATTCGAGGTGGTTGCGAAGCGGCAGCTCATGCCACTCGCAGATATCTTGGGTTGAAAAATATAAAGGTTATTTTCAAGATTGACATGGCCAATGCTTTAAATAGCCTACGAAAAAATGTGTTCCTGAATGTGGCTAAACAAAGGAATGAGGGGCTTGATAGACTGATTTGGCAGGCCTATTTTGGTCCAACAACACTTTCGTATGGGGGAACAAACCTCGTTTCCGCAACGGGTATACAGAAGGTCGACTCTTTCGGTCCAGCTCTGTTCTCTTTGGGAATTGATGAGATAACGCGAATGGTGGACACTAAATTGAATGTCTAGTATCTCGATGACGGGACAATCGGAGATTCACCTGAAAAGGTGTTCACTTGCTTAGAGCGTCTAATCAATGACCTTGCTGAAGTGGGTCTGGATATCAACCGAGAGAAGTGTGAACTGATTTTGCTGAATCATTCTGAGGAAGAATCAATAATTACGAGGAATCTGTTTGAGGGGTTGATGCAAGGATTAGGAGTCGTTCCAGTGGAAGATTTAAGCTTGATGAGAGCACCACTCATGGAGAGGGGCATACCAGCAGCTGTTGCTGAGAAGAGGGAGGGTTTGGAGAGCCTTTCGTCAAGGTTGAAACTGATTGAGAACCATCAAGCTTTTGCTTTGCTCAAGAACTGTTTTCCCTTGCCTAAGCTTCGATATATCCTCCGTGACCTGCGTTAAGTTTGAGGGAGACTCACTTGTGCAGGCATCGTTGCCCGTACGGTTTGGGGGGTTAGGAATCAGGATGTCTAAGGACATTGAGCTAGCAGCATTCATTTCTTCCCTCCATGCTACCGAGGATTTGGTTAGATCCATTCTGTGCAGAACACAGATTGGGGATGACCGAGAGCTTGGAGCTACAGTGGAGAAATAGCAAAGTGATGGTTTAGCCTTGGCTGAGGGAGCTATGGAGAGTCGGCAGAGGACATGGGATGAGCCTAAGTCGGAAGCCACTGTGTCCACACTGCTCGAGGAGGCTGATCAGTTGTCTAGGGCACGTTTGCTGGCATCTACATGTAGAGAGAGCGGTTTTGGCTACATGCGCTTCCAATTCCCACACTTGGAACGCTACTCGACGCATAGTCTTTTTGGGTTACGATTGTGCTGCGTGTTAGTGCAGATATCTGTGAGCCACACGTGTGCCGATGCGGCCAGAGAGTGTATTCAAGGGGACTTCACGGTCTATCATGTCGCTACAGTGCTGGACGCCATCCGAGACATGCAGCCCTGAATGATGTTACTAGGAGAGCTTTGATTTCGGCTGGTATCCCTTCAGTGCTTGACCCTCTGGGGGTTGATAGGGCTGATGGTAAGTGGCCTGGTGGTATCTCAGTCTTCCCTTTTACAGATAGGAGGTGTCTTTGTTGGGATGCAACATGTGTAGACACTTACGCGGCGTCTCACTTGATCGACTCGGCATTGTCACCTGGTTGCGCAGCCAAGGAGGCGGAGGGGAGGAAGCGACGCAAATATGCGGCTCTTGGCATTCGATATCGGCTCGAACCCATAGCTGTGGAAACGGCAGGTAGCTATGGTGAAACGACAGGCGCACTCCTTGCTGAAATCGGCCGTCGCATTACCGACGTCACTGATGATGTGAGAGAGACCTTTTGGTTAGAGCAGAGAGTTTGTTTGGCAGTTCAGAGGGGCAATGCTTTCAGTATCCTGACGTCGGTCAAGGAGAAGTATGATGACCGCAGTTTGGGTGTTGCGCTGTGATCTGCCTAGGCACCTCACAGTCGGTTGAAAGCCACTACCATTGGCGATGATCGGAGCCATGGTCGTAGAGCAGAGAAGCTTATCTTTTATTTTTTAATGTTCATTGTCTTAAAAAAGATAAAAATGTTTTTTTAATTATATAAAAGTAACCAGTGATCCATCTTAAATATATAGGTCAAGTCGAGTGTGAGTTCTAAGTATCTTATTATGAAAACTGGCATAAAAATACATTTACTTAACCCTAGTAACCAAGCCGTTGACGCAGGGGCACCGGTCCTAGTGAAATATAGGACCGGGCACCAGTCAATACGCTAAATTATTTTTTTATCTAATTTATTTATTTATCTAAATTAGATGTGCAAGAATTTTCAGTTCGTCAAGCTAAAGCCCCGCCCATACAAATACCTAAGACAGAAGTTTCTTTTTTTCGCTTCTTAATTTCCATTTTAAATTTTAATTTGTTATTTAGTTTTCACCAATGGATTTGTAAATATTAAAGGAAAAAATTTAATAAGGAAGAAATATCGAAAAGTCAATTTGTTTAGATTTTATAATAGCTTTAGTGTTCCTTAGTCATGACTATAGTCTTCCCTTAACACTTTATTTTAAATGTAATGCTTTAAGATTTAATGTCTACTATTATTTACGTTACATATTTATTCTTTAATTAAGTTGCATTAAAGGGCTCAGTATTCTTCTAATCCACGGATTGAAATATTGGCTATTCTTCACAGAATAAAATACAAGAAGTTCTAACAAATCGAAAGAAATTTTTACTGATTATTCTATGAGGTTCTGTGAGCTATATTGTTTAGCGTATTGTATTTAATAGTGATTTTACCCTATATAAGTTCATCATAATATTATTGTTATAGTTATTTTTTTATATATTATCTCAGATTTGAAATTGAAATATAGTACATTGAAATTAAAATGTTTTATAATCTATGTATTTCAACGCTAGCATTTGAATGATTTTCTAGAGTCTCAGAACCCCCTTTTCTTTTAATTTATTTCTGAAAAGTATCATTAAAGGAATTATCATCTATCAATGTACTTTCACATCACTAAAACTTTCATTATTGTACTAAGAATCGACAATAGGATAATAAAAGAAGAGGTATATGATGTACAAACTGGTCCCTATGAAATAGTTTTCAGCATTTTTAGTAGTAATTTGCGCTTCCTACTCGACAAGATATATCTCTTGAGCAATAACTCATGGTGTTTCCGTTCGCAAATATTTCGATACAATTGAATGAATTTATTTAAATATTAGCTCACTATAAAATATGTGATTGTGATGAATATTTATATTCTAAAGGAATGTTAAAACAAAGTTAAATGTTTAATTGACACTTCAAAGACAGAAGTGAAGGTCTATTTTTTCTCAGGAATATCTCAAATTACAGTTTCACATATCCAAAAGTAACCAAACCCTTCTTATATCAATTATTAAAAACTCACTGAAACTAAATAACTACTTGACAAGATAAAACTTTTAAAGACTTATCTAATAATCTCTAATTGATTGCATAAATATTTACAATTTACTACATATGCTCAATTAAACAAGTATGTAATCAAAAAGAGAGAAGCTGCCAAAAAATGGTTTGCTTATTCTCAACTCCAGATTCCACACATCTATATGAAAGTTTTCAAATTGGAGATAACAGGCTTTCAGCGTGATGTACTGTTTTTGAATTGTAATATTATTTGAACCTTTGTAACTCACAAAGTTTTGAGACTCATAAAGTAGCGTGTGACTCAAAAAGTCTTGATATTCGTTCAATTTAAATTGAAAATTGAAATAATTTATAATAGATAAATCATGCATGATAAGCTGACAAGGTTCAGATTATTTGGTCAAAATATTAAAATACGCACTATTCTGGAATCAAATTCTACTAAATTAGAGCGATTAAACTAAATAAAGAAATAAAAAAAATCGATATTGCACCAAGTTGAATGACTCGAAACTATGAACAATCATAATCCAAGTAACTTGCCCTCAAAAGTTTGCTCAACAAACTAGCCGCTGGCGCACCAGTTCCGCACTGAAACACTTAGAAACTCTTAACGAATTGACTTGTTTATATTTTTTTCTTCATAAAAACTTCCATTCAGTAATAAAACATCCATTGTTTAACGCCAAATAATAATTCAAATATCATCGCGCAACTGTTTTATTGCTAAGGGTTACAATTAACTGATTATAGTGAGACATGCAACCTTATTTAATAAAACATACTACTGCATCTAATGACTGGAGATAGCTCTGATTTACTCTCAATATATTTGAAAAATGCTCACAATATATCTTACAATTTATCAACTTCGTTTTTGGCTAATTATTTGCATTATATGAAAAAGTAAAAGTGAGAAAAGAACTTTCATATTACCAAACCAATAGAGATTATATAAAAATATGAAAATTTAATTTTTTCAATTGAAAAAAATTTGAACCTCGAATTACATAAAATACTTGCTTATGAATAAAATAAAAAATTTACTTCAATTTGTTTAATTCCTTATTTCGTCAAATACATTAATCTTAGAAAATAAAATTATGGATTGTTCGTTTGTTCATTTTTCGATTGATCAAGCATTACCATACACTAAATATACAGTATACAGCCATATTGCAGTAACTACAAACTTTAATTATTTAGTCATTCAAACATCATGTTCCCATACACTTGACCAATCCACAGAATAATTCCTAATACCCTGTACACACTAGGCACTTCAAAATGCTAGATGCAACACTTCAGCCACATGGCTAGGCATTAAAAAGTGTTCGATGTGTAAACACTAGACATGAAGAGATGCTGCACTTTTAACTGAGATTGTCGTTGTAATTTCAATAATGAGAGATGTAAAACTTTCCATTTCTTTGAATAAAAAGTAGAAAATAGGTAGTAATAAAGAATAATAAATACGTTAGTAGGTACCTAATTTGAGGGATCATGCCTTGCTTTCATTAAACTGATGCAGCAAAACAGTAATATATATATTTTTACCACTTCATTTGCATTATCCAAATTAATTAATAATTGATTTCAATATTTTTGTGAGCTTTTGTCCCCTCTTTTTTATTATAAAAGACCATTTTTATTAGCCACACACAAGGAAATAGTGATAAAACTCGATAAGCTGTCATATTGCTACTGAAAGTTGCAGCATCAGACTCAAAAGAATGCCCAACCTCAATATTCTCTAGGACACATAAAGTTGCTCGAGTTGGCACTAAATCAGCCAGTTTTAGTGTGTGTTGCGGGATCATCACTTTTTAGTGCCTAGTGTGTACGGGGCAAAAAGCTACATAATTTATTAGGGAAACGTTTCTCATCACGAGGTGCTTTAACGGGAATAATTGAACTATGCCCAACTCGTAGTTATCTCATGTTTAACTAACTAAGTTGAACAGTTAGATCTTCTCAGCAAGACCAGAGACTATACGACGGAGCAAAGCAAAGAAATCACTCAAAGCCTAACCAATCAATATATAAAACAGAAGAGAACCGACAACTAAACACGAAATTTCTTCAAATTCCAAAAGTTAAAAAAAAAACGATTTTTATCTGACAAAATATGAAGGAATTCTTAATAAAATTCAAATTATAATAAATTTGTCACTGCTAGTATCATCATAAGTTTCATAAATCATATCATTGTAAATGACATATGAAAACAATGAAATCAAATATACATATTATCTCAATACAATGTAGCACTCACATTATATTCCGCAAAATTTTTCCTTCCCTCCGGAAAGTCACGATGTTCTCCACACTAAAAACAACATCTGGTGACTGCTGAATACAAATCAGCTCGAAACACTGCCTTCTAATTCCAGTTTACGACTCTCAGTGTCCGAGCGATGCCTCCGACCTGAAATAGAAACACTTCGGATTGAAAGAAAAAAAGAGGATTCAAAAGAACATTCAGTGGTTGATGGAATATAAAAGAAAAGCATATAACATAGTTAATGATTATTTACCACAATATTTGACTTTTCAATCGAGAAAAGAAATTATATACCAAATAATATATGTTAAATGATGATTACACAACAAAAGAAAGCATAAAATACATTTTTAGTTTCTTTTTGGAAAACTACTAATTATAGTAAATTGGAAACATCCTATACAATTCTTATGGAACATAAATAAATTTTAAAGTTATATTTCAAGGTTTTTTTTTTTTAATAGAGAATATATATATAATATATATAATATTATGAAACATTATTTTCAGAGAGTTCACAGTGCTAAAACTTTGAGTGTCTACGAAAAAATATTATGTTATAACGAGAGCAAAATTATTACACTAGTGTTTCTCTAATCAAGTCTCCTCGAAGTCACTCGGGCTTGCATTTCCTACAGTTATCTTATCCTCGTAATTTTTTTCTAAATTCACCAAAGGAACAGCTGCGTGAACCTTCGTAAGTCTTCAAAGCTCCATAAATCCCCGAAAATTTACGAAAGGAGTAAATACTTAAGATTATATCATCATTGTTTATGAAACATCATTGTAATAGTATTCAGTTATTATTAAGCAATAACGTAAAGTACCAATTTAATTATAACGAATTTACGTGAAGAGTGAATGACTTCCATACTCCATATCGTTCATTTCTATAGTTAAAACATTTAATTTTGTGTTCTATGATTTCATTTAATTGCTCGGCAGACCTATTCTATAAAATATTTACTGAAGTTAACATAAATTGTGTCTTTCTTACATGCACTCCATGAGATATTCAAGTAACTCGACACCCAATGGAAAACCGAAAACATTTTTAGAGTGGAAAGTCGTGGCCTTTTCTTCACTTTGGGGATTGAATTTCGAATGATTCGACAATCTGATTGAAGATGCTGAAGGACTTCTTTGTTGTTCCATTAAGTATACAATGCGGGAGGAGAATCCAAACGTAATAAACATGAACAATACTTTATTTCCAGGACATTGATACAGAGAAGTACAGTTACATTGTAATTATACTGATGAAGAAAGAATAACTGAGTAGGTGATATGTCTTCAAATACTAAACTAAGACACTAGAAAATAAAAGATCTCGGTTTCAATTAATTATGAGAATGTTTAATTCGGTTGTGCAATTATGTAACTTTTAAAAATACACTCCTTCTAGCATTATATATATTACTAATTTATTCATATAGCAACAGAAACTTAGAATATATTAAAGGTGTAAAGTTAATAGTTCTTTAAGGAATACCTATGCATATTCAGTCAGATACTAGGTTTTACTATTGCCTACATAAATTTATATAGAGAGAACATCGATAATAGTACTTTTTTATTCGTGTATTTTATTGTATATTCCAGCATGGTGTATATTTTCTTACAATACAATAATCTTTACACGATATTTTTCCTATCCTTGTTCCATTCCAATTCGTATAGTCTAACATGCCAATTATTTAACTAGTGATAAAATAGCTCTATTGATTAATCAATCTAAATAACAAATTTCTGACCTACAGGCTTATTTATCTTATATACAGGGTGGGGCGTAAGTTTGGAAGCAAATGAAAGTGCATATTGTAATCCAACGAAAAATAAATTTAATAATTTACAGTTATGTATTATTACATAAGGGTTTTAAGAATTCAAAAATCTTAAATTTATTCAAAATATCTTCCCTTGTTTTTAATAACAGCCTCAAATCCCCTCCGAACTCCTCCTACTGCTGCACGCAACTGTTCTTGTGAAATTTCCTTTCAAGATCTCTGGAGCGAACGCTTTAAATCATCCACACTGCGATGGAATTTACCACAGGCCTTTGATTCAAGAATGGACCATACCGAAAAGTCCATAGGATTAACATCTAGGGAGCAGGGAGGCAACATTTCTTTGGACCAAAGCCGTGGAAGATGGTCATGGCACCAGTTTTGAGTGACATTTGCAGTATGTGAAGTCGCGCCGTCTTGCTGAAATGTCCATAGAGTGTCATTACCGAAGTGATCTTTAGCTGACTCCAACATTGGCGTCAAAATATTCTCAATATAACATTTAGCATTGATTTTGGCGCCATGTTCCACAAAAATTAAAGGAGATCTCCAAGTTTCTGAAACGGCGGCCCAGACCATTACTGAAGCAGGTTTCATGGTTTTGTGGACAGTTTTTTGGTTGTATGGGATGTCTTTTGCACTTTTACCAATTATTCTGTCATTCCTCCGGTTGTGAGCCATTTCCACTGTGAACATTTTTTCGTCAGACCAAACAATTTCACCAGCCGTGCCAGACTTCAATTCTCTCAGAAGTGCTTTGCTTCTCTCCAATCTCTTTTTCTTTACAGCTTCTGACAGAGTCTGTCTCTTTTGGAGGGTGAAAGAGGACATCTTTAGGTCTTCTTTGACAACTCTTCTCATTGTTCTGGGACTCACATTAGCTGTTTTGGCTAACAATCGTATCGACCTTTTCGGGTTCTTCCTGATCTTTTCTCGGGCACATTTTATCAGTTGTTTGGTGCGTTGTGAGCGTGGTCTACCACTTCTTGGACGATCAGTCAAGTCTCCTCTCTCATTAAAACGCTTCACACACTTCCAAACAGTCGATCTCGCTATTGAGAGAGTCTTTGAAATGACGGAATCTGACTTCCCGGCACGGTGTAGAGCAATATGGCTTCTCTTTTGTCTGACATTTTTGAATTAACTAAATTTTTGTAAAAAATAACACTGCCACGTCATAATGTAGTGTCTCTACTATAGTTCAAACCCTATCACCTACTTAGGAACTTATTTTTAAATATTATATTAATGTTTGAAAAATTGCTTCTGAACTTACGCCCCACCCTAGTTCCCACCCAACTAGTTTTAAGTTCCGATAAGGATTTGATGGCAATTAAACAATTACAATTGAATGTAATTTATCTTACGTAACTATAAATCTTTATTAGCACCTATTAAAGGTATTAAAGGTTATTTTTCGTATCAATTAATACACCCAATCACTATTACATACAAACACGCCAATAACGAAAACACTCTGCAACAACAAAACAATATACCATCAAACGCAGCACATACACTTTATTCTCTTCTGATTAATTTAATTCCATATAACCAAACAGTGATTAAAATTCCCACGTCAATGCGACAGCTCTTCACTATAGACTACTTTCAACTACATAACTGTAACTTGAATAGTTCAATAAAAATCTATTAACAAATGCAGTGAAGTATTTATATTTGAAAAATATTTCTTTCATCTACAATAATATTTTATGGAGGTTGAGGTGAAGTGAATACCTGGTTAATTATACACTTTTCAAATTACATTAAATAAAAACAAAACCTAATTCTTCATGCCCAACATAAACTTTACAAAGTTAAATAATAAATAATAACACAAATTCATTATACACCCTACCCTGGTAAGGATTATTAAGTTCAAATTATTTAATCATGAATTAAATAAAATTTATGTTAATAAATGAAATTATTGGATGAAGGTATCAATATTAGGTATTGGCAAAATGTATCATGATACAGGAAGGCCCCCCTTCATAACACCCCGCAATTTAAAAAGTTTAGTAATTACGAGCCATGAACTGAAGTTAAAATATTATAATTACAATTTCCAACACCTTCCCTTATGAGATATTGAGTGCCACTGGGCACTGAGCAGAAGCCAGAATTGCGAACAATATCTGTGGTTTGTGATCTGAGTAGGAGGTACTTTACCAGATATGGCGAGATGATTATTTATTACGAATTATTAGTGGCTGATAGAGTGTGCATAAACTATCTAGCGCCGTCCAAATTCCTTCCTTTCTCTCTTCCTAGTGGGTTATAGTCAAACTTAAGCTCTGATATTTCACTCAAACATCTGGAAGATTACTAGGTAGCTATTTACGGAATAAAAAAATGATAAAACTATGTGATTTTCCAAAGTACGGTCCCCTTAAGAGTTATAATTATATAATAACTTCGAGTCATGGCTAGCTCTCATTACTATTTGTTATAGGTATGAATCGTGATTTTGATAATGAAAACCGGGGCCTGTTGTCATTTTTCTGAAACTAAAATCATAAGATAAAATAAACACAGAAATATATTGGTGTGAATTAGGATATCACAAAAAAAAACTATAGATAATCCTGTCATATAAAATTCAAACACTTGAAATATAATTGTAAAGGTTATATTTTTACTGAAAAAGTAAAACAATATAAAATAATAGAAGTCAAATTCAAATTTGTGTAATAAATTTTGATATTTTTCCTCTCTGCTATCTATGATAACACATTTTGTTCAATAAATGCAGGTGGGTTCCATTACCTAGAAAATAACAATTTTAAAACAGATCGCACTTTATTCTCATTTTTGTATTCTGTAGAGACTTATAATTATATCATATAGCTCAAATTTTTAATAACATAGATTTATAGTTACAAAATGACCAGTTTCATATAACACTAATTTTTCTATATACATAATCCGTTTCTAAAATGCATTTGTAATTTCTTATTCCTCACATATCAACACTATTATCTCTCATCTAGTTGTATTTCCAATTCATTTTTCCTAAAAAATTTCTCATGTTATGAATATTTTTACAGATGTTAATTAGTTTCCTAATCTCTTCCATTTGAAGGACTAAAAGGGGATAGTTTCGATCTTTCATATATCATTGAATTACTCGCAAAGAGGTGGATCTTTAATGAGAATAGATACTATTAAGTAAATGGTTTGAGAAAGTATGGTTCATTTTAAATTTGCTAGATAAATCATTTACTTCATCTGCTCTTCAATACCTTAATGAACGTTGAATTAGAACTGACCGATAATACCTACCTATTTTTCGTATAGTTCACTGCCCGATGAATTGCCCAAAGTGTCCAATGAATCGCTGAGGTCTGTTAACCCATACCTGTATTCGATCAGCTCCTTTCGATAAACTGAATTTATTTTCGGTTTATTGCCGCTATCAAATATTGAAAATCTATACCCAGTGTTCGACAGCTCTGAAAACGTTATTGGCTGTTTTCAAGAAGCAATGTGAAGATCTCCATAAAAAATGAATTGAAATTGGATGTTCGATATTGTTATTACTGTTTTGTATGAAATTTAATTTTATGTATGATAAAGCACAATAAAATCTTTAAATTTTTTTTAACCGACCTGAAAAACCACACTAATGAAATTTGAGAGGAGTAGTTTTTCAGGGCTATTTTGATGCGTAATATATCCATATAAAAAAACTCAGTTCAACTGAGCAGTGAAAACAGTAAACTAAAGCTATATTATTATTACTATTAATATTAACATGATTCATAAAATGGAAACAATATATATAAAAATGAGGAAAGTTTGACCTTCGATTCAATATCATGAAAAACATTTTCTTTGAGTGGAGAATATGACCGATATATGAGATAATTAAAAAAAAAAAACATAAAAAGACACTTTATATTGTTCCATATCCCTCAAAAGGGGGGGTGGGGTGTATACTGTATAGGGAGGGGGAAGGAGCTCGGGGAAGCAGAATTTGAGAGAGGTGAAAGGTATGTTATGGAGTAGCATTTGTTTGTTATAGTATTTTTCATGTAATCGATACAGTACCACAGTTATAAGATAAAAAAAATTATAAAAAAAAGACTGGAAATTGGCCTTTCTGAACATTTTCGATTTCTTAACTTCTAAAGCCTATTTCTCCCTCATTTATCATGGGGGAGATTTGAAAGAATATCTAATGTAAAAAAAATGTCTATTTTAATAGCATAATCAAGTCTGAGAAGATCAAGCAGCTCACTCTTCAAGAAAAAAAAAAGTTAAAAAAAGTTCACTTCCCTCAAATAGCTCTAATTGTTCAAAACGGTTAGCAACCAGTATTAATAGGTAATTCATATATTAAGATAAAATTATATATAATTAAAATTGATATTTAAACCTATTCACTATAATGCATACGTTTATATATTTAAAACGATAATATGTTATTTCAAACAAAAATAATTAATAAAGTAACTCATGACACAGTCCTACAATTCTCGTAAGTGTTATGTATCCTCAGTGAAAAAAAAGAGAAGTATACAAAGTACAATATTGGAACATCCAAAAATAGTATGAGTAAAGTCACACAGAATATTTTCCATTTGTTTTTAAATAAGAAAATGTGCTATTATTCAGTTAAATGTTCATTCTCATGGAAATTAACTTACACAAAATTGATTTTATCACGTTTTACACTCAATTCACTTATAATATTCAACTAATAATACATATAAAATTTGAGAGTACTCTATTCGACGTCATTTGTTAACATCGTTTCTGAAGAATGGATCAAATTCACCGTCAATGAATTCGAAACTTAGAATACTTCTCCATTTCTTTACTATGTATGTATCTATATAAGGATTATATTTGATTTAAAATTGCAGAGTTACTCGACTATAAAGGCTTTTGATAATTCCAATTAGTACACAAACAACTTCATCAATCACATTATGACTGTAATGTTAGGAGCTCATTTTCTGAAACAATCATGCAAAGCATGCGATGAGTAAAGCGTTCTACTTGAGTGAACTGAATAACGTTATAGCTCCACAATAATAACACTTAACTTTCATGACTACGAAAGTCATCTTCATGTGAATAAGATAGGAACATATTCTCATTATTGTGAAGTTCTAAATCAAATTATATAGGGAATGTATTCTTCAAATTTATGATATAAATAGAATAGTAAAAAGAATTTATTTAAATGAATTTATAGACTTAATTATTTTCTTGATCTGAAAATTTATATAAATACAACTTTCTCAAACATTTCTAATATTTACAGAAACTTAATACACAAACATTTAAATATGAACAGTAATGGAAAATAAATAAATAAAGATTTGAGAAGATTATTTATTATTATTTTCAGCGATAATATCATCATATAGAAAGAAATATACATACGCTTACATATTTATTGAGAATAAAAATAATATATGATGAATTAATGACCAGAACAACCATAGTCAATGACATTTGCAACTACAAATTAATGACATTTTTAATTTGTTGCACTGTATCACATGTACTGGTATTTGGAAGGAACTGCATTATTTCATTCCTCCTCAATTCATTCAATAAAATGCTTTAAAATGGATTGTTGTAAATGTAATTTGTATCTATGGAAAGTTTTACTATTGCAATATACCAATAAAAATGACAGAAGCTAGGACGCTTAGATACTAACTACTAAACACCTGAGTCTTAAGCAGGTGAATGTTGATTAAATGATGAGAAGAGTGTGTCTCAATTTCTATTGCTTTAATATTGAAATAATCTGATTTAAATTAAATGACTGTGCAGTGTGCATTGTATTACATGGTGATATTGTGTCTGCTCATTGCAAATATACGTATATGAATTTCAAGCAAACATAACTTTTATTGTATTACATATTATTATATAAAAAAATTGATTTGAAAAGAGAAATGATGAAGATTACATTTCAATATTTATAATTAACTCTAAGAATAATCCACTTTTCGTAACGATATAATCATAATAAATTATCTATTTAGCAGCTCTCTAAATAAGGAAGTAGAATAATTTGATTCATCGCATAAATTTGGAAATAGTATACAAACACTCTATCATAAATAATCGACTTCTTGAAATAGAAAATATATTTAACAAAGGAAAAAAATCTATTTTGTCTTATAACTAGATATTTTGGATAATTCAGATTGAGCAAAGGATGATGATATTCCTTTTAAAGTTGAGAGATTCCAGACATGGAATCACATTCTCACTGGTTATCGTATGTAATGTATATATTTACTTGATAGATAGAAGCAGCGACTGTGATGTGATTTTTATGGTCTTTATAATGAAATTCTTCGACTCTATCACTTTCAATATAGATCTTTGTTGACAACCATAAAGAAAAAAAGGACATCTTGAATAAAGAATAGTTGGTGTTTAACCATTTTTTTCGACATTCTTACCACAGTGAAATAAATTATCTATTGGATACCTCAAACCTACCCAAGCAACCACGTCATATTGTACCAACATGGGCACTAGATGGTTAGATGGGGAATAGATGACAGACTGTAAAGTAGCCTAGAAATTACATGCAGCTAATATGAAGGGCCACAAGCCAAAGTCTCTTAACCGCAAAAATCGGGTTGCTCAAGGTAAAGTCTCTTAAGCGCTTAGCACCAGTGAAAACGGTTACAATCTTGATGTGCTAAGCGCTTAACACTCACGTTAAACGGTTGAAGTTAGCTGCAAACAAGAGTCTCTTAACCGCATCTCATTGCATAGAAAACGGAGCGAGGGTAGACTCAAGTATTAACCTTGTTCTTATTAGGTTCATTATTAGACTCTTCTATTTATATGGAATGTAATATGTTTCCAATTTTTATAATATAATAGCGGTAGATATATTGTACTATAAAAACAATAATTTTTAGAGGCCTGCAATAATTACTTCAAATCACTTAGGTGATGAAGAATAATATAAATCACGTAATTTAAGTTGACATGATGTAGTAAATTATAGCAGTTCATTTTAATTTCGATTTCACGAAGGCTGTATCTTTAAGCTGCTAATTAATTTATAAGCACTTCTTAACATCTTTATTAGACTAAGCTTTAAATTACATTTTCATTCTCTGTTGCTCAATATGCAAGTCTTGTTTTTTTTTAATAAAGTAATATATTTAAATAATTGTTAACATTGCATTATACTTTCAATCACACAATATCAGAAGAGGTTAGTTGAATTAAATGTTTAGTAGAATGATGGTAGTGAACATAAATATATTTTTTAATCTATAGTAGTCAGTTCCAATCTAGTCATTTGCTTTAGTAATTTACAAATAACTTCAAAACAATAACACTCACAAATTATCTGTACTGCACAGCAAAAAAACTGTATTTGTATTGATTATTTAACAGTGGACAAATTTCACATTTCCAAAAATAAACTTTACTAATTGTAATGTATATATTTTAGCATTGGTGTGGGTAAACTACAGATTGGTAAATAACAAAAACAGGGATTTGGGAATTTAACATCCTGCGGACACTTTCCCTCCAAGCAAATCTTTTTATTGCTTTAATCAATGAAGCTGATGCTTCTCATCATCTTGCTGCAAACCGCATGGAATTTGATAGCATATTTGTTATTTTTATAATAAAAACTCTACATACCTATTTTACTTCACTTACTAATTTTAGGTCTGAAGAAAAAGAACGAACACCATTTGTTTTGATTGTCAACTAGGCATACTATAACCATTTATTATTCGTGTAAAGGTATGCAATTGGATAAACTTATTATAGGAACGTTTATATACTTTAGGAAACAAGTTATATCTTAATTAAACAAAAGCCGAAAACTTATTGTTTGTTCATAAATTTAAAAACAAAACAAGGGGGTACAATCTTCTTTCTCAGCGTCAGGTTAGTGCTCTATTGTTGCTCACAGAGTATCAAAAACATTATAACCAAATAATATAAATATACTGAGTCTAATTGTATGCGGTTTGCAGAATAATGATCGTAGACCTTAGTTCTATAATATTATGTAATAATAGAAGAAATAAATCTGGCGGTATTCAAACAGATATTACTTTTATTAGTATCGACAATACAGATGAAGATTTCACAACCATAATTAATATATTTTAAATTTCATGAAGGAAAATAATACAAATAATGGAGTTTTGCATGAGAACATTCCAAATGAAAAAAAAAATAGAATATATACTTACAATTACGAACCAAATACACGAAGGTAAGATGATCTAAATAATTGATGCTGCACTTCTAATTATCAATACTGTATTTAGCTACTCTAAATAATGAAAAATGTAAATTAAGAGTAATACCATAAGTTAACTGTTAACAACTAGACTAGTATTGTGCTGAAGAGACACCAATCAATGTAATAAATTTATATTAGTAGGGGATTTATTATTATTTATTAGGGGGTTTAACGTCTGCTTCGGAACCAAAGGCCATATCGCTGACGTCAAAAGGAAATTAAATACAAGGGACTGGAAGAAGCAGTCAGAGAGGAAAGTGGCTCCATGAACAAAGTCACCCACCACCGTCGGTGACAATGCTCATGGATGCAGAAAAGCTACTCCGTGAATACAGTCACTTACCAAGGAATGTGACGAAACGGGACACAAGCACCGGTGGCTGCACTCACGGATGGAAGAGGAAAATGAAGAGGTGATAGTAAATGAAGCCTACGAGCCTACCTAACACAAAATCTAAGACCTCGTAGTTGAAGAGCATAACCCTAGCGCTATCCTCTAAAACTGCAAGTAGCGATAAAAAAAATGATAAACATGGTAAAAATGAAAAAAGACAATCCATAATCCAAATTACAACAGTTCGGGGCCCAAGGGACGCCACCCCCCTTCTCTTCCATTCACCACAGACAGCTTCAGGATAGATCCCCTGGGGGCAGTAGGGGATTTAACGTCTGTTTCGGAACAAAATGCCATATCACTTAAGTCAAAAGAAAATTAAATACAAAGGACTGGAAACATAAGTGGAGAAGGAAAGTGGTTACATGAGCAGTGATACAAATAACTGTTATTACAAAGATTATGGATGCAGAAAAGTTCCTCCGTCACTTAAAAAGGAATGTGATGAAAGACACAAGCACCGGTAACTGCACTCACGGATAGAAGAGGTGATAATAAATGAAGCCTACGAGCCTACCAAACACAAAATCCAAGAGGAAAATGAAGAGGTGATAGTAAATGAAGCCTACGAGACTACCTAACACAAAATATAAGACCTCGTAGTTGAAGAGCATAACCCTAGCGCTATCCTCTAAAACTGAAAGTAGCATTAAAATATGAAAAACAATCTATAAACCACATTACAACAGTTTGGGTCCAAATGGAAGGCACCCCCCTTCTCTTCCATTCACCACAGACAGTTTGAGAATAGAACCTCTGGCAGCTTAATATAATCAAATGATCATAGTTAATTTTTAAGGAGAAAAAGACAGATTGACAGAGCTAGAAATTTTTCATCATTTAATGATCAGCTTTATTATTTTTAAAAGGAAGATTTAACGTCTGCTTCGACTCTGAGAAACATTCAGAAAAAAAGTGGCTCCATTAACAATGTTACCTATCACCAGTCTAGTGACAATGCACTTGGATGGAGAAAAGCTTGTTTCATAGAAGTATTAAAGTTTCACACCGAGAAATGTGACTGAAAGGGACACAAGCACCGGTGGCTGTACATATGGATGGAAAAGTAAACGAAAATGTGATACTAATCGAAGTCTACCTAAAAAATTTAACATCGTAATTGAAGATCATAACCCTAGCGCTATACTCTAAAACTGCAAGTAGCGTTAAAAAATGATAAACATAGAAATCCAAAACAGTTTGGAACCCAAGCGAGGCATCTCCCTTTTTCTTCCATTAACCATCGACAGCTTCAAGACGGAGCTCCTGGGGTCAATTGAAGAGGTACCTAAAAATGAGTATGGATGCAATATTGATAATTTAATAATGATACAAAAAATAAAAAACATGCTATTAAGATTCTATATTTGTTGTAAAATTCCGATAGCTAGTTATAAATAGCAGCTAGTTACATTTTTTTGATCAATTATATAGCTATTTTGAATGCAATAAATTAGATAGATATTTATTGTATTTTTGATATAGCTAATGCATATAGCATATTTATTTAAATTTGAGAACTTACTTTAAAATTTTAAATACTTCTAATTTAACATTCAATATTAGAGAATACAGCTAATTTTAATTATTAAGCTCATTTGTTACCAAAGCATGATCTTGGACCAATCGCTTTAGAATTAGTTAATCATATATATAACTCATTAAACAATTAACTTTAAATTACATCTACATGAGATCAATATGATGATGACTTACAATTAGGAGCATCTACTCAAACTACACATGTATGTATGCAGTGGCATAACTGATGTTTGAAGGCATAGCAGAGCAATCCTGGGACAGTTGCACACCTGTTAAATAAAATACATTCATTAAAAGGTCATAACATTAAAAAGTTAGATGCATTAAAAAGTAGCAAATTCAGTTCGGAAAAAAATATTTCGATAACAGTTACCTAACTGTGGTGATCTTACATAATTTATATCTTTTAAAAAATTTGCAAGGGAGCTCTCTGATTAAGTTTGTGATATAATTCTAATACAATCATTAAAATAGATTTGTTCTGCTGTGTTATATAAAAATATAAAAATCATTTTAAGATAGATAGGGTGAGTATTGAGTAAAAAGATACAAAAGGCTCTTGGTTTTGTAGTCACCTTCCTATACTTGAATGTAAATATTTTTCTATTTACAGTAAATGCAAATCCATTTTAACTAGCTATATTCAACTAAGTATATTGTGATAAGCATAAGCTAAATGCTCGAGTTCATAATAGTCTACTTCTATATTTATTTATTCTTTCCCATCACTAAACTGTTTACTTTAGAACAGCAAGCTGTTGTGCATAATAAAAAATTAAAAAAAAAAAAAGATCAGTTGTTCAAATGAAAATATTATATTTTTTTAGATTATTTGGATGAAAAGAGGATGGTACTTTATACTGAATATTAATTTTCGCATCAAATTAGCTACAAGGTTTAAACTCACTACACATTTCCCAGTAGCTAGATATTGTTTTCCATCTTCATTTTTATCAAGATAATTAAGAACTTTCTTTGCTATATTTAGATTAATTGTAATAACAAAATAGAACTACTTTGGCAATAGAATAACATTTTATGACATTGGTTAGATAATTAGATTTGACTCGATTTACAAAAAAATGTTCATAATTTATTTGAGAGATAACTTAGCTGCAATCATTTGACAAATATTAAACACAAAATTCTTATTCAAAGAGATTAAAAAAAAAATGATTCAAAATATTCAATTTTTGAACATTTTTAGGAGAAAAATCATTGTTAATATCAATTAGCCAACTTCAGACACATTATTATGTAGTTACGGTACTTTAATTATCTATAGCTACCTTCAACATATATATACAGTGAAAAGTCTACTCACATAGCAAATCAAGATGACACTACAAGTTATCCAAGGGTGAAGTATCAGGAGATGTTCTTTCCCAAGTCTTGATAGATTTATCTGAAAGGAACAATTGTTTAGAAATTTTGTTAATCATATTACTGATCAGAAAATATAACTGTTCATGACACACAACACACAGCATATTGATAAATTATAGCTACTGTACTTAATTATCAATACATAAAATTTAAAATATTTTCAACAGGTTGCATAATCATAAGATTCCTTCTTCAAATGGTTTCAAAGTTTTTGTTCTCTAAGTTGACCTTTATTATCAACTGTCCTATTCTTAAGCCAAAAATGAGTAGCTTTTCAGAATATTTTTATACCAATAACTTGACTACCAATAAGTAGCTACACTAAAAATCGTATCATTATGGCCCATTGCCGCCATAACCAAAAAACAAAAAAGGAGTTTCAAGTTTATGAATATAAGCTAAATAAATGTTTAGTAGTCATATTTTCTATTTCATTTTCCAAATATTTTAATTCATAGTTGAAATTTAAAAACAACTTTTTTTGATAACGGTAGCCAATGCAAAATATTTGCAAGATTGAATGAAATCACTATTTTTAGACAGATAAACCAATCACACATTTATAGACAATAACTTATTAAATTTAGCGTCGGAATAATATCACTGCGATTATTTACCCCACAAGTGCGATGCAATTACCCTAATTCTTAGTAAATGTATGCTGTTAAATGATTAACCATCAGAGATACAAGATTGAAAATAGGTACACATCATTTTCGAAATGATATCTTAGGATGGTATAAGTATGGAGCTTCTTCCTGAATTGGTTCTTATGTTAGATCAAAGTTTGCAGCAGGAAAGTGAAATGGAATAGTAGAATACCCTAGACGATGATAGGATTTAGTGAAAAATGATTAAATTGGAATTATAAGTAGCTACTTTACTTGCTTTGATGCTCTCAATAGGCAAGACTGTTATTATGTACATGAATCTACAAATTAACTCTTTAGCTGAGGATTTTCAAATTCATTTCAATGTTAGAATGGAGAGAAATTCTTTAGCAATTTCAAATATATATATTTTTGAAAATGAAAATACTGGACTTATTAAGCATTTTGCTCATAATTATACTTCAATTAGTAATATGGATCGAAGTTTGGTACTCCAGTTCTATCCAAATTAAATTGGCTATTTAACTAACAATATAGGTTTTACTGTAAGCATGTTAAGATACCTAAACTCATCATTCTTATCTTACCCAAACTTATAAAGTATGCTATGTAATATCTCATCAATATTTGATACACCAAAATAAAAAATTATTTTAAAAAATCTGTAATATACTGGGTGGCACGAAAGAAATGAAACCCATTTGCAAATTCTACTCATTACTCATCAAGATTTTGGCTACAAGTTACAAGCCATGACCCCACTTTGATAAATTCTGCTGGCCAACAAATGAATTTTGGAGGATAAATACTTCGTTTTATAAAATTTGCATCAATTCAATCTTAATATTTGTAATCTGCAAAACTTCGGAGTTAGGTAATCAATTCATCAGTAAAGTCCTAATTTTCAAAAGTGGGCCTAAACATTCCATTCCCAATTTAAATATTTCCATCAGTGGAGCAAATACTGCCTATTTGCCTAAGTAAGCTGTTATGCAGTGGTGTGAGCACTATTGGCTGGTAGCTATTACCAGCCATATTTTATTGTATTTTGAACTTTTTGCAAGACACTGACAAACAGCACCATAGATTATTTTCTAGTAGCCAATACTTCAACAACATACTACTTAGGTATGTTCTACTTAACAAAGAATATAATTATTAAACTAATCACTGTAATCTAGATTTTACAATTAAAATAATAATTTACCTAATACATACAAATAACAGATTCAGACATACTTCAAAAAGTCAATAATCAATAGTTTGGAGTGTTAATTCTCCCAATTAGGTTGGTTTTATTTTTTGTACTTAAGTATTTTTATTTTAGGGTGTAGCTACTCTAAGCTTAATACTTTAATAAAATTAAATTAATGGAAACTTCATAATAAAGAGTATTTAGTTTGTAAAATTAATTTGTTGGCCTAAATAATTTTTGTTAGTGGTTTTCAGACTATTTTTTATAGCAATATTTGCTTAGAAGAATTAGTTCAAATTTTAGCACAAATAAATATTTGAAATTAAATGTTGAATTATCAATATAACAACAAACTTTTGGACATAACCCAGTATGTAATTGGTCCACAAGAACCCACTTGCATTTTCAAAAAGCTATTTAATTAATAGTAAACATTAATTAATGATAAACATGAGCATTAATAGTAAGCATAAGAATTAATAGCTAGAAATACACCGACGTTGCTGGAATATTATTTTCAAAGGGGAAAAACTATATTTAACTGTGAAAGAAACAAAAAAGTGACTAGGTAAGTAGCTAGGTTAAAACTTAAAGTAAATAATAACTAGTATACTTTGGCTACACTGCAAGAACTGGTAAAGTGTTCAAGAAATCCTCTAGTTTGCTTTCTGTTCTCAGTAAATTGTAAAATACATGTAAATATAAGAAAATTAAACATTGTAGGTACAGAAAATGTTAAAAAATTCCCATGCTATCATACTCTTGGTCTATGTAGTAAGTAATCAATTTTAGCTAATGCCCATCAGTCTTAACTATTCTTCAAAGGCTGGAGAAAAGACCAAGATATTATGGTAACAAGTTGATAGATTCTGCCCACATCTCAGTCTGCAAAATATAGGACATTCTCAACATTTCCTGTGACAACAATCCTTAATATGAATTAATAATCATATCCCCCTATACTAATTATATTTAGCTTCATGTATTTTTACTATTTTACATTATTAAGTCGAGAACAAATAGCAAAATAAGAGGCAAAGATTTCTTGGAGAACAGTTTACCAGTTCGTACAGTCTGGGAATCTGCCAAGACAGGCCATTAGAGAACTATAAAATGTTCAGAAATAAATCCTCTATCTAGGCTTCTGTTCTCAGTAAACTACATGTAAATATAGTAGAAAATTAGAGATTGTTCACACAGAATTTCAGAAAATCTTAAAAATGTCCCATTTTCTGCTAACTGACTTGGAATCTGCTGATAAGCTGAGCTTAATAGCATGAGCTCAACTTCACATCAAATTAAAATATCTGAAAGTCAGGAGACCCTGAAGTCACTGAAAGAAGCTACATTATGCAGAATGGGCTAGGATATCTGAAATTTTTGAGTTATAAATAACAGCCTTAACTCTGCTTAGATATTGATATTAGCTGTATTAGGTACATAAATTAAATTTATAATAGCAAGTTGTTTTTACAAAATTACAGATAGTGCCTAGAAAACTACCTATATAATTTAGCTACACTATGAATATTTAATAATGAAACAAGAAACAGATAATTGGATACTACTCATCCTGAGTCATCCAGTCTGCAAAGCGCATTCATATCCCCGAAGACCTTTGGAGACAAATTTTGAGGGAAAATAATTAATTTTTCTAACCAATTCCAATGTTTACATGTATTTGTGTTTTTATTGGAGACATTTTGCAAAAGTCTGGTCATTTTGGAGACAGATTTGAAAATCTTTGAGACAGATTTACCACACTTTACAGACTGGTTACTCATACACTCATACTAGGTCCTACCTACTCCACTAACTTCAGCTCCAGGTAAAATAGTATAAACTCTCTCATAAACTCTCTACCTACTTGTCCCTTCAAGATTTAAGACTCCAGCTTCCAGGTAATAAAGCATGTCCAAACTGAGGCAAACTCGCCATTTTAATGGCGAGTTTGTGCCAAATGGCGAGTTTGTGCCAGACTTAGATATTTTGAGCCCTTCAATTGCAAATGGAGAGAAATATCTAATTTTCTCTTATGCTACACTACATTTAAAATGTTATTTTGGGGAGATTTAATGATAATTTGGTCATTTTGGAGAGAAATTTGGTGATTTTTGAAGAGAAATGGAGAGACAAATGGAGAGTTTATTAAACAAAGAGATATACTATTTTACTATGGTCTTAAGCTAGCCTGAGCTAGGCTCAAATTGTCATAAATTCTATCCTAAAAAACATTTTATGATCATACTAATTGTAGGACTACCCAGAGTCAAGAATAACTAGGAGAAATGTCTCTACTGCCTGAACCAGACTGCATTTTATGGTAAATTCCGCCGACATGTCGGTGGAATTTTGCCCTCTTTGAAAATAAAATTCTAGCTAAGTTGGTGGATTTCTAGCTCTTGCTGCTCTGTATTCCTAACTATGTAACCATTAATCTTCACTTTTTAGTAGAAAATCAGTCTAATTTTTGGAAATTGTTGGTGTATTTTTTCAACTTTTAGAAAAAGTCAGTGGAATTTTGTGCACCAAATACAGATTGATATCTACATTTGCAATGAAGGCCCGAAGTTCTTAATTTGCTCAAAATAATTGTCATTAACCCACAAATAAAATAGCAAGAATGGACATCCAAATCATCCATATTGCAGAGGCTGGTAAATTGTAAGCCAATTTGGCTCATTTTTCTTTTTTTTGAAGATTTCAAGCCAAAAATTAACATTGGAAGTTGGAACATAGGAATTAATTCATAATTTTAAGCCAATTAGGAATAGGTATCTGATTTTTATCTTTTGAAATATTATCATGGATAGACATAAGTTTTAATAGGTACTAGACTACTAGTCAGTGAGCCACAAGGTAGTTTGTACCTGGGGCTGGGGTTTATATAAAAGTTTATTAACTGGCCCGGCTAGTCTGTATTTGGTCCACAAAATTCCAGACTTTTTGAAAAGCTGAAAAAATTCACCATAAATTTCCAGTAATTTGACTGATCCACCAACATTTTAGTGATTTTACACATTTTTCCACCGAAAATTAATGATAATATAGGAATAAATAGCTAAAAATCCACCAACTTTGCTAGAAAACTTCCACAGACATGTCAGAGGAATTTACCATGAAATGCAGACTCCATGTATAAGAGCATGTCAGTTAAAGCCAATTAATTAGCTTATATTTGAAATGGTCAAATCTCAGATATGTCTAATTGGCTTTAAATTTTGAATTAATTCCATTTTTCCCATGTTAATTTTGGCTTGAAATCTTCAAAAAATGAGCCAAATTGGCTTCGTTCATATTTTTTATTAAATTTTGGCTCAAAAATAGGCTTACAATTTTCCAGCCTCTGAAACATGGTAACAGACTGGTAACTGGGTCCTACTGAACTAGTATCTCTCAACTTAACTTAACTAGAGTCTAGTCTGTCTAGAGAGCTCAGAGAGGCAGGTAACCTACATAGTACATACTAGCCATGTTTTAGAGTAGTAGGTAGGTATGTCAGTTAAAGCCAACTATATAATTGTCTTGATTTTAAAAAGTCAATACCTAATCAGATAAGTAGGTAGGTATACCTAGGTACCTAATTGGCATACAATTTTAAATTATTTCTTATGTTCCTATGTTAATTTTGGCTTGAAATCTACAAAATAAGTTAAATTGGCTTAGCTCGGAATTTTTGTGAAATTTTTTGGCTCTAAAATTGGCTTAGCCTCTACAATTTTCAAGCCTCTGAAACATGACATACCTAGGTAATAGCTACCTATATACCTTCCTACTATTTTGTAATTTTAGCTTAAAAGCCATAGCTAAGTGGTACTTCAGGATATAAAACAAATTAAACTACCAATCTTGCTACCTAATTATGTAGATTGGCTTAGCCCAGGTACATTTTCAAACTCAAAATATCAAGAGACGAGTGACGACTTACCTGATGAAGAGGTTTTGTTATACAAACATATTTCGAGCGGATTCTCAATGTTAATAATGAGTTTTTGGACCTAGATTTACAATTTAAACTAGGTATAGGTATTTCTAATTTCAAATCTCTACAGTGTAACAGATCTAAAGCACAATAGAATGGTCTTGAAATTCGTGCTGAATTAGGCGGTAATAAAGGGTTGAGAAACAAAAGCTAAGCGTAATGATTGGTATACAGTTTCAAACCCTTTATAAAAACTGTTTGTAGATTCCAGTATCTTCAAACAGATTTAATTGTTTGAGAAATAGTTCGGCTAAGTGTTTTATACTATATTCAGATTCACAGCATAAGCTGTATCTACTCCAAATATATTTCAAGGAACTGAATGAGTTTATCAATAAATACATAGGTAGTTTTAAAATTAATAAAAATATTATTTTTTATACCTAAGGGTTTATTGATATTCCTGATTCAATTTACGTACTTTTCATCGAATGAATCATTCTTCCCGGACTAAACCTATACTTTTTTATTACATGAATAGTTATTACAATTCATTATCCATAATTATTGTATATATACACTCCCATAAATAACATTGCAATAATTAGCTATATATATACTTCGTTTTCTATGCCTGCGCTTCGTTTTCTATGCAATGAGATGCGGTTAAGAGACTCTTGTTTGCCGCTAACTTCAACCGTTTTACATGAGTGTTAAGCGCTTAGCACATCAAGATTGTAACCGTTTTCACTGGTGCTAAGCGCTTAAGAGACTTTACCTTGAGCAACCCGATTTTTGCGGTTAAGAGACTTTGGCTTGTGGCCCTTCATATGGTTTTCCATTCTTATGGAATGTTACATAGGGAGAAGGTTGGTTCAATGTGGCGAATCCATCCCATTGAATAGTTATATTGGTCAAACCTTATTAGTAAATGTATAGCGTATCAACATTATATGGCTGAAACTTGATTAACAAATCGACAACATTTTGGATTCAAGTTGGTTTCAACATAACAGTCAATGATGTCACCATGTTGGCCTATTTTGCAGAAAAACACACAGCACCAATAACATTTGTCAACTTAGTGCTCACATGAATCCCATTAACGTGGGTTGCTTGGGTACTTTGATACAGTTATTGAAATCTTGCGATTTACTTTTAGTATAAAAAAGTGTATAAAGATATTTCTAAATTACAATATTGTGTTTCATTTAAACCCAGTAACTGATTACAACGATTTTCTCATTCATTACTGCTCGCTACCATTTATTATTTGAATTTTTAATGATTTATTAAATAATATCAAATTATGATCAAATTAAATAAGATCAAATAATCAAATTAAAGATCGAATCGAAAAGAAGAGCAATAGAGCAGACGCGAATAGCTACCTACCTCTTTCCATTCTGTCTCTGAGTGTAGCTAGCCTTCTGTTATCTTTTACTTAGAGACTCTCTATAAAGTATTACCGAATTTGGGTTAATAAAGAGCCTTTTTGAATTCATTTATTGCAAGATAGAAGCACGTGATTGTGTAATAGGTGCATTACCTGACTATTCAAAAGATCTTGACAGCGTTGAAGCATTATATAATGTTTCTGAAAATAGAAGCTTTCTGCGTCGGAGTTCAAAATGTGTAACTTAGATAATCGAAGACAACCTGTTATAGTTTAAATTTTGTGCTCCCATTAAGTTCGTATCTCTGCCGGTATCCCTTAGGACAGTGTCCTTGGACCTATTTTGTTCGCTTTGTATGTAAATGAATAACCTAATATTTGTTCAATCCTTTAAAGGGTTTCACTCAGAGTTAACCTCCATATCCCTTACCGGCCCAACGCCATGGTCCAACCATGACCTGAGAAGAATTTATTCCTGGTTCCTTTCTAAAATATATAAATTGGTTCTAAATGGTTTGTTCAACCCATATCAACCCAAAGTAATCAACCCATATTTGATTTATAGCAATGATTTATGTGGCGGAAGATATTATGTCCATGTATCTAATATTGGAATCTTAAAAAAAATAGTTGTAAAAATTATTTTTGGTAGTGGAAATTTAGCACATTCTGCTCTTCTCTTCCACCAGACAGGTAATATGCTGTTAATGGACCTTCTATAATGCCTCTTACTCTAATATTTTAACAAAAATAGGAATAATTATCATCCTTCCAAATGGTTTTATGCTACTAGACATTCTTAAGATTCATTGATCAACCGCCATCGGATAACTCTCACTGAGCATAGTGCACAATATGAATTCTTCTTCTCCTAA
The DNA here is from genome assembly GCA_947561585.1 of Caprella mutica. Classification (NCBI taxonomy): domain Eukaryota; kingdom Metazoa; phylum Arthropoda; class Malacostraca; order Amphipoda; family Caprellidae; genus Caprella; species Caprella mutica. The sequence goes on from CANNZV010000007.1 coordinate 652,975, forward strand.
TTTTGGGTATAGATTACCTTTGCACATTAACCCTATTAACCCAGGGACTGGTTCAGGTGCACCAGTCCTTTTGAAAAACTATTAATAATTTTATTTTTAAACCGATTTAAAAGCTGTCTTTTCATGAATTTTACTTTTGAACATGATTACATACGATTATACAAAAGAGAAGGTGATAAATGTCAAGATACTCATATTATGAGCATTTATTCATATATACAGGGTGTCTCAAAAAAAAACAGAACACAAGTTAAAGTTAGTATATATCGAAAACCGTTAAAGATATTTACATCTTTTTGGAATAGTTTTAATTTTTGAACCCTTCTCCATCCACAGGGAAGTTTTCATTAAGTTTCAATCATTTTTGTGAATGTTATAAGGGTTTTATTGATGGGTAAGGAAAATAGCTTTTGCGCAAATAGTTAGAAAACCAAAGAAATATTGGTTTCTCATCTTTGATTGTTAATTTTATTTAAGTATAATTATTTTTCGGCATTTACCAGTGGATGTGTAAATATCAAAGGAAGGTTTTTATGAAAAAAAATAATCGAAAAGTTAATTTGTTAAGATGTTTCAAAAGTTTTAGTGAGGACTGACGCGCACGGACCAGTCCCTAGGTTAGTGAGTAAACTTTAAAAGGCTAGGTTACTAGGGTTAATAATATTCAATATTATAGAAAATTTAAGGTGATAATTTATCACCTTTCATAATTTATCAGCAACTATGGAGACTAAGTATATTTTCATTTAAATGTTTGGTGACTTTTCGTTCTCTTTAGTTATTCCTACTCTGTTTAGGAATTTTATGCTTCTTCTATAGAAGAAATATCTATGTCAAAGAAATGCGTTTTTTTCTGGAAACTGCTGCCGGTTGTATGTTGAATAGTAATCCTTTTATTTCTAATATTTCCTGAAAATTCGATCTTTTTAAAGAATTATAAATGGGCTTGATAATTTATAATGTAATTTGGTATGTTTTTCATCAATAAATAATCTTACCCCTTTACTTATTGTAACTCAATTTATCTTATATATCACAGAGGTGGGACAGAATTAGAATAAGAATTGTTTTTGAATTTGATTTTCATGTGATGTCATGTTTTCATGTTACCAATTTGTGTGCCAGGAATTATTAAAATATAGGAGAATGGTAAATTGACAGGTCATTTCTGAACGCAAAATATTGTCAAACGAGAGCAGCTGTGAAAATTACTTGAAATAAGTATTGAAAAACTTGCATGTAATATTGAGATTAAATATAATGTGATACCATTGGCCTTTTTTTTAAATATATCAATTAAATTAGAATTCCAATGGTACACAATAATTCAGCTTCATTAAAATTTCCTATTCTATTTTATATAATTTTATATGGGGGGGGGGGGGGCAAACCCTAAACCCCTCCGCCTGGAGCGCTAACCTAACCTATAGTGCGCTATATCTCTTCATATTTATGAAGAATATTTGCACTCGTTATATTTTTTTGTCCGTGGGTATTATACCGAGGGGGTTTATTGCATGGGGATTCATTGTCTGATGAGTAATTTGCAAGAGGGTTTTCTGACCGGTTGTCTTTTTTTTTCTTGCACTTTTTTTTCTTTTTGTACTGTCACCGGTTCAATTAGTGGTTTTGCTGCCTAGACAACCAGAGGGTGTCACACGGGCGGTTCAAACGTTAAACTGAGGAAGTCGGAAAGCAATTCCTCGCTTACAATCACCACGGCAGAACTGACAGATAATGTCAGAGAGATGGTTTTCATGCAGTTTGACTTATTGAATGAAGGTGGTCTAATGTAATCTTCAACACAACAGAACACTGGCAGCACTCACATATGCCTAGACTATGTCATACGAGTGATTAAACAATATTTTCTCGCTATTTTTTCACCGTTGCCCCTGGCAACATCAGCTTGCCGCGCCAAAAACACTAATATTCCGTTGAACGTCACTTGAGAGAAAACCGCACTGGAGATACCTTTGCCACTCGTAGTGTGACTGGTTCGAAATTTGGCGGTTTGCCTTTGTCGCTTAAGGCAGCATCATACCACTTTAGAACATGGTTTAGTATGACATAAGCCTTAGAATATTTTTTTTAAGTGATTGATAACAGGCGGTCTATGAAACGTGCGGTTTAATCACATTTAGAACCTGATGGTTCAGTCGCGGCTATAAAACCACCCGTCTGACCTATGCGTTTTTCCCGGCGCTTGTAAGAGAGCATTGCGCTCTTTCCGCCGCGGTTGAGTGAGTAAAATCCCACAGGTGACACACTTGACTTTTAAAATCGGTTCAGTAAAATTATCTTTCAGGCTGATGTCAAACGAGCGGTTGAAATGACTAGACTATGTTAGACAGGTAGTTTTATTGCGGTCTAAATGTGGCGATTTCGCCTCTGACATAGTCTAAGTATTCGGTGGTGTTGAAGATGAACTTTAAAAAGAGAGAGATGTTTTTATGCTGCCAGTTACCGACCTTTAAAACCGCCCATTTTCAAACCCAGGCGATTCGGACGCAATGGGGACTGTCGTTTTGAAATGGAATTATCTTTTAGAAGCTGTTTCTTGCAGGTCAAACCCTTTTTGAAACGCAGCATTAAACTACTCGTTAAAAGCAAAAAAATGGAGAAAAATGAAACGAAAATATATTCGGCAATAGGATTCATTGCCTAAATATTATAGTGCTATTTTCTTTGTAGCATGTTATATGAGGGTGGAAGGTGAAGGGCTATCCAGAATACTTACCCCTACTGTGCACCCCATGTGTTTGAGTTGATTTTTGCGAAAGCTAACTACTGCTGCACTCGAAGCTCTTATGAGAATTGTTTTCTCTCACTGACTATTGTGCGAGAAGGATGTAACGCTTCATGATTTCGTCATTAGAAAATTCGCAGCCAGAATATTTACTGTAAGACAATTTGCCGTACGGAATTATCGCCATTAGAATTTATTTTACCTCTCGACTTAAGAAAAAAAATTAAGATTAATTGGAGTTTTGAATTCTGAATAGAAAGATGGTATTCATGCCTAATTTGTTTATACTTTCATAGAACAATTTATCCATTTAAAATATGTAAAAAATATATTCTTATTGTCAAATTTCTTTTATAATTTCATCTAGGTGTACTCATGGGTATGAAATATAACTTTATGTTTTTTTTCACATTCACAACTTATATTATAGGATTTTTATATACAATTAAATATGGAAAAGAATAATATTGTCGGATCCATAATATAATATAATTTAAATTCAATTCTATGTGGCAGAATGCATTACAATATACCTATTGTTATATAACGGATGCTGAATTCACTGTGAAATTCACTGTCTATTAATAAGAATAATAACAATGAAGCTGTAGTATTACACCTATATATTGCGTCTCATTATTCCAACTATATCCTACCAAGAAATGTATTGGTGAACTAAATAAAATTATGCATTGAAGCAGGAAGTGTTTATTATTATTTAATAACAAACAATGTGAAACTCATTTCATTTTTGTAATTGTGTATTGTTGAACCACCACGTGGAGTTTCATGTTGTTCAAATTTCTTCGTGTTGCAGACTTAGATTTGGTCGATCTAGTTACAAGACTGATTTTCACACAAGTCGAAGTCGCTCGTCAGCACTAAGAAAGGAAAAAAAAAACAATTTCAATTATCTGCTACATGAGATGTGAATAGATTTTCGAGAGGAGAAGATTGCGTACCCATTAAATGTAATTCATATGCTACTGTATAGGACTGTTTCTTGATAATAACTATACATATATTTGATTGGATATATCTGCTATGTAATAACGATTAAACACTAGCCATATCAAAAGAGCTGGTTTGCTGACGTGTTGTAAAAGTGGTTTGGTTTCTAATATACTGATTTTGAAAAAAAGTGGAGTGAACTCCATGTCAAGGATATCGATACCCTTCAGAAATATTTCTTTCCCATTAATAATATTGGTATGCATGTAATGCGGGAAAATAGAAAATGTTTATGTTCGGACTGAAGTTTGGCTGCAGCATATAAGAAATGAAAAGTTGAGAGGAAACTTCAACGCTTTGTATCAGCTTTTCAATTTAATTTATAGTGACAAAATGATTCATATGAAAGAAGAAGAGTTGTTTCACTATGAAACATTGAAATATTTAATATAAAAAGTTTTATTTAGAACAAATATTTGAAAAAAAAATGAAAACCCCTATTTTTTCATATTACTCGATTCCTTCTTAGCTATTACTTTTTCGATATTCATATATCTTAAGTAATAAATAACCCAATGAAATATGAATTCATATATCTTGATGACCTTAATCACTTTAAAGCACAAATTTCCAAGAGAGTGAATCACATCTAACATCAAGTCATCTTGCTCTAGAATGTTGCACCATTTAGAAAAGCGATTTGGTATAAGGAATTTTTGCAGCAAGCAAGGAAATTGCCTTAGGATATTTCACCGCAAGAAAATTCGCAGGAATGAGTTTTGGTTACATTTTTTAACTCTCAGCTTAAGAATCCAATAGAAAAAAAGTGATCAACAAAATAATTGCTTGGAAAATTGATAAATTGATTGTACACACAGATAGCATGGTCTGCCTAAACTGGCTTGATGGTGTGGTGAATAAACTCTCTAAGAAAAAAAAAAACAAGCTGCCAGTTTTTTGTAAGAAACAGACTTTCTAAGAAAAAAGAAGCTTGCGTTGAAACTTCAATGGAGTTCAGATTCATAGCTTGAGAAGTAAATCCAGCTGATAAAGTAACTTGAATCCAAAATACTAAAGTATTATCGAAGTCTAGCTACTTCAATGGACCAACTGTTCAGTCATTGTCGAATGGAGAGCAGTACTTTTCAGTGAAAGCACCATGTCCGGAAATTCAGATGGACACCACCATAAACGTAAGTGGCACTGCTATTTATGAACCAGTGTTGAATGTAGATAAGTATTCTTCATTCACGAAAATGGTGTCTGTATATTCCTATGTGTTGAAGGGTATCCAAAAGTTTAAGAATTTGATCGGAAAACCTGGTATCAATGCAAATTTCCATGCTCGAGCTGTCAATCGACTAATAATTGAAGATCAAATGAAATACTATGACGATTGTATTTCATATTTGAAGTGCAAATCTAAAGTAAGATATATGTCCAATTTAATTGCGCAACTAAATTTTTACTTAGATTATGAAGGTCTCTTGAGAGTCAGAGGAAAGTTTGACTATAACAGATTTGGGGATAAACTAACAAACCCAATACTACTCTCAAAGAAAAGCCGTTTGGCATCACTAGTAATTGATGATGTCCACCAAAAAATGGGACATTCTGGTAAATACGCGGTCTTAGCAGAGCTAAGGAAGCATTATTATTTACCAAGCTACTTCTCTACAGTGAAAAAGGTGCTAAAACAGTGCATAATTATAGAAGATTTAATGACAAAGCGGTTTCTTTAATCAATCGCCCAAAAAGGTTAAAAGGATTCTACCTTCCGAAGTACCATATAGGGACGTTTTTGTTGATCATTTTGGCCCGTTTCAGTTGAAGATTGGAGGACAGAAGCAAAAAGTGTATATATTATTATTCACATGTCTGTTCACCCGGGCCTTTGATCTGCAGAATTGTCTAGACATGACTGTGAAAAGTTTTCTCAGGGCATTTCAGATGAACACTCTTAGATTTAAACTACCTGCCCACATCACGTCTGATCCTGGATCTTCTCTGCTTGCTGGTGGTAGCATTATAACAGATTTCTTGAAAGAAGAGTCTGTTGAATCCTATTCAAACATTATTGGCATTAATGCAATAATGTTTGATCACTTTCGCAAAGGCAAAAGTGCTCTGGGAAGTTTGGTAGAGTGTGGCGTTAAACTCAGTAAAAAGCTCATCTATGGGTTCATGAAAAACAATGTGCTTAAATTTGATGAGTTTGAATTTATCATCAGCGATATTAATCATCATATAAATAAAAGACCTATCGCTCGGAAGGGAGCGACCAGAGACAATTAATGTAGATGCTCCAGAGTCCATCACTCACGAAATATTAGTTTATGGACGGAGTCTCCCCTCAGTCAACGTCATACCTGGATTACAAGAAATCCCAGACGATCCTTCATGGAAATCAGTATCAGAGCCGAATATTGTTGACAGCTATGAGAAGCTCAGAAAAGTTAGAAGCAGAATGCTTGAAATCTATAGAGAGGAATTTCTAGCTAACTTACTGACTCAAAGTGTAGATCAGAAAGGGAGATATTCTACGAAAAATCATAGGCTTCTGAAACCAGGAGATGTAGTTCTGATTAAAGAAAAGTTTCATAAGCCAGTACATTATCCATTAGCTAGAATTATTCAAACTAAAACCAACGTTCTAGGAGAAGTCACATCAGTTATAGTAAAGAGAGGTGATAACAAACAGATAATAGAACGACACGTAGAAAACGTGATACATTTTATCGCACCGCCTATTAGCGAAACAAAAGAGATGGACGAGAAAGAGATACTTCCACTCTATTCAAATGAGCGTCCAAAGAGAGCTAGTGCTATTAATGCTCGCTCTAAAATTAAAACTAAATTGAGCAATGATAGGTAAATATAATAGGACATAAAGTCATCTATAGCTATAATATAGCTAATATTGTGAATTTATATTATAACTTGTTAAATTAATTATATGTACTCTACTATCGTACATAATTCAAAAAGTTCAATTTAATTTGATTTTGTTTATCATGTATTCTAATCTATTTTTTCACAGGTTTATCCATAATGATTAGCATACTTTTGATTTGCCATATTCATTAATTCAATTTTTCAAATATTAAAAATTGAATGGTTGCCCCCATTGTTGAAAAAATATGCTCACTTTAATAAGTAATTATAATTTCTTCTAATTTGAAATTAAAATAATTTTATTTAAAGTAAAAATTAATTAACTTTGAATAAATAATGGAGATAGGGTGGACTTAAATAATAAGAGAAATGTGCTGGTTTCTCAAAACCCTAAGTTTTAAGAGTCCACCCTGTCTCTACGTTATTTGAAAAATACCCCCCCCCCCTGCATTTTTCAGCACGTCCGAAGGCCTCTCATCAACTGAAGTCTCCGAACATGGTAATCCTATTTAAAAGGAAAAAAACGAAGAATCTTGGACTATAAAGTAATAATAGCTGAAGAGTTCATTCCTTGAGGTTTGTGCCGATCCCTTTCGAATAACACAGTCCCCATCATGACTGTATAAAAATTACGGGCTGGAATGTCTACTGTGGGTTTCGGCTACGTGAACGCATTCGGACGTATACAGCCTGAGATGCCACTGGAGCGGTGATTTGGAAAACAGAATTCATTAGCACCTAGTAAGAGCAACATGTACTAAAATTAAGTCCCTATTGTACTATCAGTATAAATGTTTGTGAAAAGTACTACAAATCAATCCATTAATTATTAATAATAATGATTAGGTAATCGTCGCAGAGTGGGAGGAGGAGACAGTTTGACGGAGTCCATGATGCCGCAGCTGGGGGACGAAGCCAGGAGACTGGAAATACAAGGCGAGAGAAACTAGCACATAATTTGTGAGGGCAATGGCTGTGCTACGCCTGTATCAAAAAATGTTTTCCATTTTTAACATTAAAGAAAGAGTCCGTAAAACTGAAAATAAATTTAAAATTGAATCATTAAAAAACTTAAAAAGAAATGCCTAGCACATCTTCATCGATTGCCATGGGTTTGGTAAGGGTGTCCCTGCCCTATCTTCGCATGTCTTTAATTTATGAATTTATTTCATTTAAAAACTAGTCATGCTTTAGAGTTGGTTTGTTCGGCCGACTGCTGAATAGGGGCAGATTGTTTAGGTGTGTTAGAGCTATCAGCCTAAAGTATGTTTATTTTTATGTTTAAACTTAGCTTCCCTTATTCTCTGTTGACCTATTAGCATAGGCTACAGGCTCTCTGAATTTAGGAGAAGTTATCAATTTTTTTTTAGTATTATTAAGCAGTCGTATTCTAATTAATTCTATCTATTAAGAGTTAAATTAAAAACATAAAAATAAAGTTATAAAACAAACTATGAAAAGCTGAGCTGAATATAAAATTATTAGATTTAAAATTCTTAAATGGTTGTGTGTAAATCTCTTTGATTGTAAAATTTGGAACTTTATAAATTAAAAACGGAGATTTATAATATGAAGTATTAAAATTCAACTTCGAGGAATAAGACTTCGTTTGAAAATTAAACTTTGAAAAATTAAACTTTGAAAATTAATCTTTGAAAATTAAACTTTGAAAAATTAAACTTTGAGAATTAAACTTTGAAAATTATAATTCGTAAATTCTACTTTGTAAATTCTACTTTTTGTAAAGATTAATCATTGTTTACAGATCGGTGCAGCGCTGTCTACATCTTTCAACTATTCCTAGTGAGCCAGAACCTGGCCTCTCAGAGCTACAGCCAGGCAAACAACTCCTATACCTAATTAGCATAATTAGTTATTTCAATTATTGCCTATTCAATAGTTTAAAATCTTGCCTATTCAATCGTTTAAAATCTTGCCTATTCAATGGTTTAAAATCTTACTTACCTAGTTATCAGTCAATAGAAGAACTTAATTATATATGTACATTTTTTTTATTAATTAAAATAAGAAACCATATTCCTTGTGTTATATTTCACCTTCTAATTTGTTGCAATTAAAATTATAATCATTTTACATAATTAGGATAAGTAAAGTTCTCCGTCACTTATTTTTTGGAATCTATTCCAAGAGTTTTATGGGTAAGAGTGTGGTCTGTTGAAATCGATGCAGGCTCTGTAGCTTGCTCTGATTTGGGGAATTGGGCCAACAACTCGGGACTGTTACTAACAATTTTATGCAAAGTGATATTATGGGTTTTTAATAGGTCTATTGCATCGTGTAAGATCTCTTGTGCTTGGTCAGGAGAGTCAGTGGAGCTGAGGCCGCCATCCACATAGAATGAGTGATCGATATATTCTTTTATGGCCGTAAAATCTTCTCTACTGCCATTTCGTTATTCCCCACATTATTTGAGAGCGAATGTGGCCACTGTAGGACTGCTGGTACATCCAAGGATATGGCCAGTGGTTCTGTAAGCGACAATATCTTTATCTGGGTCGTTATCATCATACCAGAATAATCTTATGAGGTCATGTTGATCTTCGGGTACTTTGAAGCTGCTGAACATGGATTCAACGTCAGCTCCAAAGGCGATCGGTTTCTCCAGAACCTGAGGAGAACTCCTTTTAGCTGGTTGTTGAGATCTGGACCCTATAAGAGAGAGTCATTCAAACTAATACTGTTGTTACGCGCAGAAGCATCATAAACGAGTCTGATCTTGTGTTTCTTCTCTTGTTCCATACAGAACATGGGTAAGTACCATGAGTTCTGAGGTTCGATGATATAAGGTTTAACCTTTATCACGTATCTTGCATCTATGTTTTTCCCCATAGACTTAGGACACTGAAACAACTTTTCTTTCTGTAGTTTGAGATTAGCTGATGTCTTTTTTGTTCTCATATAAACAGGAGTTTTGTTTACAGGCAGTTTGACGGATACATTATCTTTATTATATTAATGAAGTTTTTATCTTCTTTAAACATTCCGGGTGAGTCATCATCCGAACGATTTTCAAATACATTGGAGTCAGAGGGGTTTGGCTTGAGGAATGAATATTTCACTTCGACTAAGTTTGTAGAAGTTGCGGTTCTGAATACACGTGCACTAATGGGAAGTTGTGAAACTTCTGGACATACGTTGGCGCTCTGTGAGAATCCTAAAGGAAACTGATGAACATAGGGTTCATTTTCAGTCAGACATTTGGTAGCCATAGCTCAGCTACAATTCCTTCCAATCAAAAGTAGAACTTCAGCTGTATTGTCATATTCTGGGAAAAGATGGGTGTAGCAATTTCATTGGATGTGTCAGCCATGTTTGGAATGGACATAGCTTTAGGTATTGAAATAATTTCTCTGTCGTTGATGCCTCTCACTTGTAAGCCATGGTCTTCTTGACCTGAAGTAGCTATTTTATAGTTCTCACTTACAAAATTGATGGAGTAATCCTGAGTAGGGAAGGATTTCTCAAAGAATTCTATCACCTTGTCGTCCACTAGAGAGAAATTTGACTGTTCGTCCAGAATACAGTAACAAATCATCTTTTTGTTAGGAATAACTGACATTGTTACTTCAACTAGGAGTGTTTTTGAGCAGCTCCTGCCAACTGATCTGCCACATTATCTTGGTGCACATGAATCTGTTATTGTTCTTTGGGTCGTCTCTCTGGAGCTGACGTGTAGTTTTGTTCAGATATGGCTTCCTGTGCATGATTGTCATGTGATTCATTTGACATGTATCACATTTAACAAATGCTGTACACTCTGAGGACAAGTGGGATCCAAGACATCTGAAACATAGTTTAGCATTAAAAACAAATTTCTTTTTCTCATAGAAAGGCAATTTCTTGAAAGCATGACAATTATTCAGAATGTGGCCCTTTGATTTGTGGTACAAACAATAATTATTTGAACAGCTATCAGTTTGTAAGGGATGATAAGACTTAGTGAATTGAAATTCGTTATTTTGTCTACATTCTTTGTTCTCATCAGTGACTTTAACTGCAGTCTGGAAGGTTTGAATATTGTACCTCCCTTGAGTTGGCTTGCTTGAAGCTTTAGTTGCAACAGTGTTATGAAACACAGTCTCATAGTTTCTGTTTGATTGTAACGTGCCTGTGTTTTCACAAAGTTGACAAAAACAGAAAATGGAGGGTGGTAGCCACAGTGTTGATCTTCATATACATAGCCCAATTTTCTCCATTCATTTTGTATATGGACAGGTAGTTTGCGTCGAAATTCTTCAAGCCCTGAAGCTAAGTTCAAATTCTGCAAATCTGGACATCTTGGTAAATTGTACATAATGACCTTGCACAGGTCATGCAGTTCATGTAGATGATCCCCAAAGTTTGAATCATAACCAACCTTAAACTGGTGATGCTATGAGGAGATCCAAATCTGTGAACTAAACTGTCCCAGGCTTCATTGACATCATACTGTGTTGCAGTATGAACTGCTGATAGATGTCTTGCAATCATTTTTTGAGGTTCTCCTGTGCAATAAGAAGATATCAACTGTAAAAATTTCAGTGGAGATAAGTTAAGGGAGCCTATATAGCTATCTAGCTGACCAACTTATGACCAAAACTTAGTTGCTGTGCCATCAAAATGTTCTATGGGTTATTGATTAGATCTTGTTCAAGCAAATGATTGCTCATCAATTGTAGATAATTGAAATTCTGTGGTGGTGGAGGGTTATGAGAAGACAAGTATGGATTTGAAGGGGGATAAAAAACATTTGAAAGCGAAGGAAACTGTTGATCAGAGTTAAGATTGGAGAACAAAATTAAGATTGGTAACATTAGGTGTGGGGATTTGAAAGGAGGAAGTGGGGTAGGCATTAGAAGATGGTGGATTAATGGTTCCTAGTGTTTGTGAAACAGGTAACTGGGCAATAATATGAGATTGTTGTGTCACAACATGATGGTTATAAGTAGAAGTAGGATTAGAAGAGATTATTGCATGAGATTGTATAAAATTTGGAGTTGTGATTTGGCTATTAGCTAAACTGAAATCAATAGGTTTGTTCAAATTTGCTATAAAAGATGGATTTTGGTTCGTGGGAATTTGTATACCTTCAGTAGATTTAGGATTACATATTACTATAGGTTCAGGGTCTACTAATTGGGAAGAAATGGGATGACTATAGCTGGAAAAGATTTGGTTAGGCACATTATTTTGAACATTATTACTAGAGGCTTGAACAAATAATGGATTATACTGAGTATGAAATGTCTGCTGGCAATTAGACTTATGATAAATATTAGCATTATGAGAATCTGACTTATGAGAAATGTTTACATTGACATTACCTAGGTTAGCTTGAGTATGATCATTGATTCTACCTACTTTTGAATTCACAGGTTCATTAGCAAAAGTTACATTGTTAGATTCAGAGACTGATTTACTTAAATTTAATTTCAAAATAGATTTGAATGAAGTATCTGAACCTGATACAGAATTACCTATTATTTCAACATTCTTCCTAATAAATGCTGCTGATTGTTGGAGCGAAGGAGAATTTCCTGATGTGGTATAATTCTGAGTGTCAGGTTGAGAGAGTTGAAACTCTTCGAAATCCATGCCAGGATGTCTAAGTTGGGACTCTTTACAATGTTGTTCTGATCTTGGCGTAGAGTATGGTGAATTGTAAGTTGGGGAAAAGTATCAATCTTCATCATTTGAGGGTAGTTGAAGTGAGTGCAACTGAGATGAAAGTGATAGTCCTGACTTCATACTAACTTCATCAAATTTAGACAGATTTTCAGCGCCAAGTGACGCCAAAATAGTATTAACATTGCTCAACTATCTTGAAGCTCTTTTTGAAGATTCAGTCGTTGAGACCTGATTTCATGACATTCTGCGATGCTGCCGATAGAGTTTACACGAGAGGACAATTCTCGACTAAATGTGAATAAATCCTTGGCTTGACTTTTTAGTGATTTAGCAAACTCTTTTAGATTATCTTCTGATTCACTTATTGAGGATATATCAAAAAGTAGGTTTTCTTCAAAGTCTGAAACCTGGTTTGCAAATTCTTCTCTAAGAAATTCGAGGGGTTTCATCGATTTGCGTTTATTTTGGATGTATTCTTCCATATTTGTTGATTCCAAGTTGAGAAAATCAATTACTGTTAAGAAGTTCCAACTCAATAAATATTTGTGTCGACTGACACGAAAGCGGATACGGGTGAAATGAAGATTTACACATCCGAATGCTTGAGATTCTTTATTGTAGAAAGTTCCACTCAAATATCACTTAATCTATGGAAAGAGAAAAACAGTCTTAGACAGTAGTTTGGCTAATATCAAAATGAATATGCAGATATGTTAAGCCATACAAAAACACTCAATAAGAATGAGTTAACTAATGATAAATAAAGTAATAACGAGAATAAATTAGTGCTAAATCATGGCACAAAAACATACATCTCTAGCTACCTGATACAGGTAGGAAAAATAGCTACATTTGACAGCTAGGTAACGGCTAGGAGCCAATAGAACGGTTAAATCTCATTCACAAATAACAAAAGAGGGGAAATTATTGTGAAATGGTATATAAAAGGGTTAAATGGTGTAACTTACTGATTTTGGTGTCTCTAATGGAATTCAAGAGGTTGAAGGCGGTGAAGTGTGGGCAAGACTTTATATATATAATTTTGAAATGAAGCGGGAAAAGAGTGTCAGAAATATGGGGGGAATGTTACTGAGGAATGAATCTGAGAACAAAAAAAAGGAATCAAGTACAGGGACTTGACAATCCTCATGCACATTTTAAGACATAATCGCAACAGGAATATTAACGTTAGACTATTGTATATTGTATAATGGACCGCAAAAAGACACCTGAATTCAACTGCTTATATTTATCAATCTTTCAAATGACGTTTAAATTGGTAAAACTTTTCTTCTCTCACCGTTGTATAGAGAAACAGTGGTAAAAAGGTTAGTTGCACTTATTAGTTTTCCAAACAAAATTTATACAAAAAGCTTGAAATTATTGTTATTATTTTGTGAAGGTTATTTTTAACTTTTTCCGAATCATTTTTCTTAATATTGTCGTGATAAAATAGAAAACACTAGTATAAAACTTTTGTATGATTTTTACCTTGAAAATGGTTTCGTGCAATTTACTTTTTTACAACAGTTTTCCAACACTACGCAAAGAGAAAAAAAAATATTACTAATCTTATGTCATTTGCAAGAGTGATGAACAACATTTTTCTGAACATAAGTAATGCAAAAAAAAAAAATTATTTCCTATTTCCTTCCTTGTGGCCTCTACTGAATACAAGACTAAACATTATATAGATACTGCATACATTCTTGTGCCATAATTGTGAATGAGAGAATATAACTGGGTGGCAAACTAGTAGAGTAGCAATCCTTGAATGATTTAACCTCTTAAGTGAACAATTTAAAATATAAAGCCAGGATTAATTGAGTATCAGCACACTCACACCCATCGACGAAAGAAACTTTTCAAAATGAGATATACTCATTGTATATATTAAATTATCGTACCTATGATGTTTGTTATTTCAGAAAAAAATTCAATATGAATTCAAATATACAGGGTGATTCAAAAACAAGGCAACCGGGTTTTTGAATGATAGTATCTTCTGAACTATACAAGCCACTTTTTGATGTGTTATTGCATCCTGAAGATATTCTTTTTTCTCAATTAGTCAATTAATTCATTTTAATTTGTGAATTCGAACAATGGTGTGACATCAATTATATTGAAGTTGGTCAGAAATCAAATCCCACAGAAAAAAGTTCATAAAATAGAACAAATCTATTTCAGGCAGTTTTCTTCAGTGGCAATTTCCCGGGTGGCAGTCTCCCCACAGTGGCAGTTTTCCTCACAGGCAACTTTCCGGGTGGCAATCTTCCAACAGTGGTAGTTTTCTCACACTGGCAATTTTCACAGTGGAAGTTTTCCCACACTGGCAATTATCTCAGTGGCAGTTTTATAGAGTGCAATCTTCCCAGTGGAACTTCTCCATCAATTTTAATTTTTTTGAGAAATTATCAGATTATGTCTATTCGATTTCCAACCTTTGCCTGATAATTTCCAGAATCGTGAGGTTTTTGCGTAACGCGACATCGGAAATAGCCAGGCTATGTACTGGCAGAATTTATATCTGCCAGGAAATGTCAAAGAAATTATTTTACTCTTTCAATTTCTTCATTTCCAAATGTTTCAGTCTAAAACTATTCATCTGACAATCGATATGAACAATTTCCATAAAGTAGCCAATATAAAATTTAAATTGTAAAACATTGCCTGTCAGTTTCTAGATTTTCCCGACTATCAATACTGATTAATTCTAGAATCAGTCAAGCAATGATCAATTTTCAATAATATATCAAGTTCTATATTTCAAGATTGAAAGTGAAGAGGGAAAGGACTAATTATTTTGGCTCATACCAAAAAAGGATAATTATAAAAAACATAGACTAAACAATATAGTTTATTTCATCTTTATACAATTTGATTTTACAATCAATCTAAAACAATAATTGAAAAGAAGTGTGTCCATGAACAATTGCAGAAATCATTACCACTTATGTACTTGCTAAAGGAAAAATTATTTATTTCGAATATTTTTTTTTATTGCTATTATGGCTTTGAGTGAGAATTTGGAACAGAGTTTTTCAGGTAGATTGGAAGTGATATGCTTAACAAGAATAAAGCCATTACCATTAACTATCTTTCCTATTGTTCCAGAACTTCTTGTCCCATCAATAAAAACTCTTATAGCTTTATCTAATTCCAGTTTATCAATTGAATTTACACTTGTCAATTTTTTTGACCTCAAGTGTTTCAAAATTATGTCTGGATCACTTTTATCCGAGTCGTAATCCATCAGCTTTCTCTTTGCTGAATTTAGAGAAACATCTCCTCTGTCACTGGATAGAGGTTTTTCAATCGTAGAGGAAAACATTCTATCAGGTTCGTTCGAAGTGCCTGCTATCGGAGAAATTGATAGACTCTTATTTTTGGACGTATAAAGCTTTTATGCCGATAGATATGCATTTGTAGAGTTTGACAGTTTGTAAGACTCGTAATCGTATAGTATCGATCGGCAGTATTGACGTCATGACCCATGGCCAAAGCTGTTGCCTCCATTTGAGCAAATGTGAGGGTGGACGTACGATAATTTGACACATTAGATTTTCTGCCCACTTGGGAAGTCAACTTTATTCCGTTTGGCAATTTGTATTGGGTTAAAATCTTCCAAACTGCTCCTAAGCTCATTTGTTTCCAAATTTCTGCAGTTGATGGGAAGGCATATTTCAAATGCTCGTTAAAACAAATTTTAGATCTTAACTTTTTAATGAAGATCTTAAGTATTGTGAATTCATCATCCTTAAAGGTCACAGCAGCCTTCTTGCCATTTCTTAAATTCTTCTGTTGGAACACCTGGAACAAATAAATAACAAAAAAATATAGAAATAAATAAATAAAAATATAGCATTGTATGATCATTAAGTTTACCTGCACTATTAAATAGACTTCAAAATTATTGAGTTCTGTTTCTTCAGCATCATCAATTTCTTCCAGAGTCATTGCAGCAAGTTCTGTGCTACTTCTTCCCAAGTTCAATGCTTCAATAGCCATTAGATCATTTCTAACTGCAATTACTTTGGAGACGCTGAATATGTCCAAATCAGATTCTGGAATATTTTTGATCTTCAGTAGATTTCCACGGACGCTGTTAGACAAGCTCAACAGTCCTTCCTTATCAATCAAGTTCTTCTGAGCCATCTCTCTCGTCTGAAGAGTTTCAATTCCAGTTTTTTTAGACAAAGAATAAATGGCAGTCTCTATTTCATGTTGCGCTTCTTTAAATGAAATATTATTTGTAACCTTCTGCTGAGCGTTCTTGGATACATTCCTCTCCGGACTGTCACAGTCGCACATTAGGAATTCCATAAGTGAGGAGAACATTTTCAGGTATTTTATTTTACTAGTTGCCTTCATATGATCTTCGATTTGAACTTTTGTACGATGTTCCTCACTACTCGGGTTTCCATCAAATCGCCGAATTTTAAAATGCTTCAAAATGGAGTAGAACATCAATAGCCATATGGGCACTTCGTTTAGGGTTATGATTCTCACGCATTATCAGATACGCCATTCCTTTGTTTTTATAGAGTACTTCCTAGTATCTCTTTATCTGTACTGCTTATATGTCTCTGTCAATGTTACCAGCTCATTTCTTAATGAAGTTACCTTCTCTTTGTTCTCACTCTGACTTATCTTCTCATTAAAAATAACAATCTAATCTATATTTTGCTTCAGTTGATGCATTACTTCTTTTTCTTTGGAGATTAGAATACCATAGTTTTCTTCAGCCTTTTTCATTTCCTCTTCCGTTAGTTCCAATACAGTTTTGCCACTTAATTTCGTGTAAACTTTATGTACTACTTGACAACTCCTAATAGTTTCATCGTAGTTGTCATCATTTTTTATGTTGATTTTGCGAGATTCTCTTAAATGTTGCAATATATTGGTCGTGATGAAGTTGCATTGAATACATTTGACCGAGGCTTACCTTTAAGGTGAAGGGTGACTTCAATCACTTCGGAAGCCATTCTTCTTAATTTATCTGGAGTGCTCCAGAGGTGCCAACTTATGAGATTTCCACCTGCATCGGCCGTTAACTTAAGCATTCAGTATTTAAAGATCAAATCTTTTGTTGTGTATTTCTGGAGTGTTTGGGCGGGAGCGCTACGGGTGGGAAAGAACACTCTATAAAAATGAATAAGAATGGCTTCCGAAGCAATTGAAGTTACCCTTCACCTATTTTCTAGGACCAAATCTAACATTTTCATTTATTTTCTACTTTTGCTTCTGTGATATGCATACTATTTTGATTTTAAAAAATAATTGATCACCTTGACCTATCCTTGCTTTTTGAAATGTTTTCGATCCGATGAATTGATATATAGCTATTAGTTGTAAATTAATAGATTAGATTGAATAGGTAACTTCATCAGGTCAGTTTATAAATAAGTAGTTAGATGACGCAAATAACTTTACGTAGTGATAAATAGGTAGGCTAGATGAATTAATTAACCAGGCTAGAATACAAAAGTTGATAGAATAAATCTTTGATAAGCTGCAATTATACTATAACTTAATGAATAATAATATAGCATTTACTTTCTAAACCATATTTTAGTGCAATTCATCTTACTCATAGGCACTGATGTATAAATATGCTAATAGAATTACCAAGGTCAAATTGAAAACGAAATAAAAACATTTAAGTTTCAGATTTATTATTTAGAAGTACAATTTGAATTCCCGTCACTGTCTTTCACGACTATAGGTTGCTAATTCCTGAAATAAGAGATTCGTATATTAAAATATACATATAATAGAAATTTATGGTATCGTTTATATAAATTATCAATAACATCACCAACTCTTTTTCCTTTTGTGATGAGATAGCGACAGCTTCGATATTCTTATCATGTCTGGAATCCCTAAAAGCAAGCATATGAACAAGTAAGAGCTAATGATATTGCAAATACATATTTAAAAATCATCTGATGTTTTCAAATACCTACTTTGACCTGGCATAATTGTTCCTGAATCATTCAAAGGAATTGAAGATGACTCCGATGGTTGATGCCGTTGATCTACTCCACCAATTCTTCATTAAGATCTGAAAGTAGATTCAGAAAATATAGAAATGAAGAGAATTATTAACTGAGAATTGTTTTATATAGGTAGATTATTTATATGAAATGTTAAACTAATTATAAATCTACAGATGCAATATAAATTTAACTCTAATAAATGCAATGGATTCTCTTAGCTTTTCCTCATAATTTTGTTCATAATACACTCTTAATTTAGACTTTACTTAAATACCAAAAAAAGTATAATATATCAAAAGTTCTCCCTGGTAAATCCCTGGATGGAGTTCTCTTCCGACTACCTCCCTGGATTGAGTTCTCCCGGTCATAGAAAACTAGGGTCAAGTATAGGTTAATTGGGGCACTTTTACTAACTGCGGCCTCTTATCTCAGAAACATTAATAACCATCATGGCTTCAAAGCGCTCGTGAAATAAATAGAACCTATAACATAAATTGAGCTCATTATGATATTCAGCAATTCAATATAGGTATAGCTAAACTAATTTCAGAATGATTTTGAGACTCTCTTAATAGGGCCTCATTGCAGAAATTAAAGAACTGAATTTACCTGTGTAACTCTACATATAGGTAGACTAACTAGTTTTAAAATATATAGATTATCAGACCACTTTACTTAAGATACTAGGATAACATCCGAAATATCGGACGGTTCCACATTTTCTGTCGCCTAAGAAAAACAATATAAAAAAAATTGATCAACTTTTATTTTAAATAGCTATTAGGTAGCTATATACTATATTTCATAAGTGACCGAAAATTTGAAATCGCCTGATAATTTGGAACTTACCCTATCTGAGGAAAGTGCAGTAACAGCCTATCCCTATGTAGAAGGTATTGGCACTGAAAAAAACAACTAGGTAGCTATGATGCTTAAATAAGTTAACTTAGAATAATCTAGGAAAATTAGTTTGGATATCAGTTTACAAACTGGAAGGCAGTAATCAAAATTTATTATTATGAAAAGTTATATACTGATAATCAGCTTTTCAAATAACTACCTAGCCGCCAGCCTATCAATCCCCAAAATTTTAGAATATTTAGGCAGACATTTATCTATGTATTAATGGAATTAATTAATAATTAATAATCGATTGGCAGCGATAATACTATTTAGTGCATATAACATAATTGTTTGCGCTTGAACTAAGATGGTATTGAGGAGGGTTCACATTCAACACGTAACACACTTGAAACAAGATTTGAACAGTAAAGTGTCAACCGATTAATTGGCATAAGAAAGCATAAGTTGCCACATACTCATTTGATTTAACTCGCACCTAAACTTAAAAAAAGTAGCGCCAACTATCATAGTAAGTTAATTTATACACCAGATATATAGGATTAACAGTCTTTGTGGGTTACTTTATCACACTATGTCATAGTTGTTTTAACTCACACCTAAACTTACAAAAAAGTAGCGCCAACTCTCATAGTAAGTTAATTCATACACTGCAGAATACATTGGATTAACAGTCTTTGTGGGTTACTATGACACACTATGTCATAATTGATTTAACTCGCACCTAAAATTAAAAAAAGTAGCGTCAACTCTCATAGTAAGTTAATTCAAACACCAGATACATTAGATTAACAATCTTTGTGAGTTACTTCAATACACTATGTCCCAGTTGTTTTAACATATGTTCAAAACTCCCAAAATGTAACTTTAACTCTCATAGTAAGTTGATTCAACCCATAAAATGATTTGAATTAACTATGTTTGGTGACACACCACGTCATAGTTGTTTTGACTCACGTGAAAACATGAATATAGTCAAACCAACTCACGTAATAAATTGATTCAAAGCATAAATTGTTGACCCATTAAATATGAGTAAAAATTTTTCTCTGTGTAGGAAGGAGCATTCGGACCTTGATTCTAACTTACATTTTGTCTTATAACTTTTGAAAGGAGGTTTAAACTGTAAAAGAGTCTTAATCAATTGAAGTAACATGATAGATCTACATTCTACTTAAAGAAATATTTATAAAGTAAAATTCGAACTAGTTTACGAATTATTCTGTTTCTAACAAAAACTGTCCAAATTCTCCCGGTTCTCCCTTATACTAAATTTTTTACATTTTCTGTATACGTATATTTATTAAATCTTCAAAATCGTTAATTGCTTTATATATGTGAACAGAGTTTTTCACTAATTGAATAAATTATCCATTATTAATATGTATAAAATTCAATTAATGTGTTTTTCTGCAATGTATATATGTATGAATAGTTCAAATATTTCCTTCAATAATCTTTTAATTTGACAGGAATATGTTATAAGTATTCTAATGAATAAGATATAATGAGTTTTGAACAGAGTTTTGTTTTATTTGAATTGTCCAATACTTACATGAATAATTCAGTAAGAATGATTAATTTAAATTAACAGTTTATTATTTATAATTTGGAAAAATACACTGATACTTCCATTTGAGTTTCAATGATAAATTTGTTATAATAACGTGAATTTCCTTTTGAATTAGGTTCAAATTACAGAGTCTTATTTCGCGTCTTATTATTAATTTTCACATATCAAAATCTACAGTTAATAATTTACCACCTCTGTCATTGGAAAAAGTATTGGAAGCTATACAATGCAAACAAAAACCTTTTGCATTATGCCTTACATTGCTTAAGAATATGTGTAAATATATACAAATATTTAAACTTAATATAGTTCAATATCATTATGATTTTTAATTTTTCTATTGGAAATCCATATGATTTTTTTTTTCGCTAAAAAAAATTTCTTTCTTCAACGAAGAACCAATTATTTCATAATTTTTTGGGAAAAGTTTGAGCTGCCTGTTCTATTAAAAAAAATGATCAAATCACCTACCATGTTTACTTCCGATTAAGAATATAATGGCTGCAAATTACAGATCCATTGGAAACAAATATCAATTAATTGAATTCAAAGCAATTACATCTGATAAAAGCTTATGAATGAATGCAATATCTATCAAAAGATTCCTTTGTTCATGAATTATATTGATATCCTGCAAATTGACTAATATTTAATCTATTCATGATTAACAAATAGAAAATTGGATGGAATTAATGATTATTTCGTATCGAACAAAATACATCTAGGTGAATCAATGAATTAAAAAAATTAATATCAAGAGATATCATCTGCATACAATTCAACATATTATAATTTATCGTTTTAATTAGAATTATTCGAGACCTCCCTTGAACAATATAAACATCTATTCGTATATCATATTTCAGGTTTTGCCTGTCAGTTTTCTCCGCACATTATTTGCTAACAGATTGTTTAACATAAATTTCTTCTTGACAAAGAGAAGACAGTGCAAATATTAACATGTTTATAGATATGAACTTTATCTTGAATCGAGTCAAATAAATATAAATTTGACTGAATTGCTATATTTAAAGCTTAATTTGATTTTTTGATCGATACTACACCATCACAAATTGAGTAGTTGTGGTGATAATCATGAAAGGTTATTCCTCATTATATAATGTATCAAACAATAACGGTTTAACAATTGTTTGTCAACTTTTATATTATAATTGTTGAACATTAAAATTTCCCAGGAATAATTCAAATGATATTTATATTAGTTGCTTAGTTTGAATATGTAATTCCGAGATCATGGAGTGAAGCTAGAGACATAGTGATTATGGCAATCAACTCAACTATCAACTACTTAAATAAATTGATTAATTCCGACACAATAGTTTATGTGTTAACCAATAAATAACTGTGTCAATAATTCGTTGCCATAAAAGATACATTCATAGTAATATTTCAGTGGCTCACGATTTAAAAGATATACAGGATGCGGAGAAAGTCCCCGATCATATAAATATGGTAATTTAAATGACTTTTGATGTATGAAATAAAACCAAACTTATCACACAATATTGAGCTCAATAAACCCATTTAAAAGTTCTGCCAATTATTTTTTAATATGACCAACATTGGCAGCAATTAATCTCTCGAGTCTACCTCTGAAGCTCTTTACTGCGGCACGGAACATTTCTTGGGGAATTTTGGCCCATTGTCGCTCGAGGGACTTCTTCAGAGTATCCATACTATCTTAAGCTGTAGCGCACGCTTCCTTCTCCAAGATAGACTACACACAAAAGTCCAGAGGGTTCAGGTCCGACGATGAAGGAGGCCACAATTCCTTCCTCCGAAATGCAGGAAAGTAACGCTCACACCAATCCTTAGTTTTGTTCGCTGTGTGCGAGGGTGCACCATCTTGTTGAAAGGTAAAATGCCTGTCCTTGAAGTGCTTCTTCATCTTGCTCTGTCCTGGAGTCAAAATATCCTCGATATACGATTTGGCGTTAACGTTAGCGCCTTCTTTGACGAAAATGATAGGAGATCTCCAACTCTCAGAGATGGCAGCCAAAACCATCACAGAAGAAGGCTTTTTGCGACGGAAAACAGTCTCTACGGTTGGATGGATAATGTCAGTAATTTTTGCCGAAATTCTGTCGTTCTGAGAGTTGAATTTGGCCTCTACAGTGAACATTTTCTCATCCGGAAGACGATCTGACCAGCCTGCGTGCAATCTTTCATTGCATTCAAAATAATCTTTGATCTGTCCAGCCTCTTCTGTTTCTTCAAGTCCGTGACCATGTTGGTCATTTTGAAGGGAGACGATGACGATGGTTCTCACACTTTTTTCGTCGATATCCATACTCTTAGCCATCTTTCTCATGCTTCGCTTGGAATTCCTACTTATCCGCTCCCTAATGGCTTTGATTTTGGTTTGAGTGCGCGCAGTGCAAGATCTTTCACACCTGGGTCGATCACCTGTTGTCTTCAGTTTTTGGTAGTGCTTAACAGCATCCCTAACAGTCGATTTCGGTGCTTTTTAGCAGCATAACAATCTCTGGGTTTGTCTTCCCCGCGCAGTGTAGCTGAATAATAGCCTCAAGTTGACTCATTTTTACAAAAGACAATGTAAATATATCAAAATTTAGACTTGGAATATTAAAGTATATGATTATAGGAAGAGAATGAGGTATAAATGGATAAATTTAGATCGGGGACTTTCTCCGCACCCTGTATTTCTACTCTCAATGCAGGTGTTTGTGTTATCTTTCGAATTCACCGCTCGGACAACAAGAGCTGTTATCTATCAAGTTAGTTTCTGTGTGTGATTTGGATAGTTGGGCAAGCGGTTGTTTGGAGAAAAGAACATCATGAGTCATTTAATAAAGTGAAATATATTGAATGATAATAATTTGATTGTTAGCTGAACCTGATGTATGTATTACCATTTCTCACTATACAATTATTTTGAAGATTAAACTGTTATAAAAGCACTTTCAAAAGGGATGTACAATTGTATATAATTTAATTATATTCAGTATGTAATTGTGGTTTTGTTCTAGTTATTAAAATAGGAGTACTAAAAATAGATATCGAAATTTATTCAAAAGAAGATGAGGTTGTCTCTCTATAGACATGCAAATTTGAACAACCTAGGGAACATAGAATATTATTTTTCATTAGGTGTGAAATATACAATTACGTCCATGAAGTTCAAAATGCCATCCATTAAATTTCTGCAAAAAGAGCATATATTTTTTAATGAATGAATGAACTGAACGTTTATATTTTCTGCAAAAAGTGAATATGAAAATTGCATAATGCATGTGGCATTCATTCTGTTTACATTATTCTCCCGAAGAAGTTGCAGAAATATTTTACCAAGATTTTACTAATAAGATTTATCTATCCGAAGGCAAATCGCATTCGCAAGCCTATATAACAGGATAACTTAAGTGTAAATCAAAAATAGTAATATTTCATGGTATTTCTAATTTTGTGGTGAAAATGGTTCGTGTGAAGGTAGAAAATAGATTGACTTATATTTCACTTTTCAATCAAAAGCTGATAGCAGGCCTACCAGTCTTTAAGCGAGGGAACATCAAAGCAATTCATTATCGTATTGTGAAGTGTCACCGTTTTTCAGCATCAAATGATATATTGTTTCCATAAAACAGAGATACTTTATATTAAATGATATAACTGCTCAAATTCAATGATGGGGACACGAAATATAATATATTTCCATTGAAATTTACGATTGATGTTGAAGATTAAGCCTTGATCAAATTATCAAGGTTCTAGGTAAATTACTCGAAAGAACAATTTCTCAAAAGAAAATTGCTCTAAAAACAATTACTCGAACGAACAATTGCTCGAATGAACAATTGCTCGAATTATCAAATTCTCAAGCACAGGCAATCCGAAATCTTCTGTAAATTTTTATAACCAGCTACATTAATAAGGAAAAAATGTCTCCTGGTTGTATACTTGTGAGTTGTGACATTATTAATAATTATGAATGAATTCGAAGTAAATTGTAAAAAAAAAGGAATTTTATAGTAACATAAAAGGCATATATGTATAATTAGTGGAGTTCAATTGGTCAAAGCATCAAATTAATCTGATGAAAAATACTTCAACACTGTTAAAATGAAGACATGAGAATAAAGTTAGTGTATTCAACATTCAAAAATATTCAAAACATGTATTCGATTTTTATGTATTCGAGAAATACTCAATTTTTCTTTGTATAATCAAAAACCCTTCCAATTGTTGGTTAAATTTAAACATGAAGTAATATAGTATGTAGAATTGAAAGTGTTTTCTTTAATCACAATTATATTTACTGTATGTTATACAGTTCAATTCTTATTTATCTCATTGCGAATTGCATTTAATTGTTTATTATATATTATATATATACTATTGAGTCAATAGAATTTTAAGTCAATTTTATTTTCTGTAAGGAACCATCGATAAAGTCGAAAGATTTCGATAATAACTATTAAAAGACCTATTTGAAAAAAAAACTCCAAAAGCAAAGTCGCGATCAGTCACCAGCTTCTTCTAACATCTCATGAAATGTTCATGCAACTCACAGTGTATGGATTCTGCAAATTATTCATGGAAACTGTTTCACTGCTTGCCTGCATTTATTTTTTTTGGCTGAGTTGCATCTAAATTGGGTAATTTGTTTGTGATTTTCTGCGTACAATAAATTGACAAAAAATTACATGAACTCTACCTTTCTTGAAACCTAACTATGTATTGGGGAATTATAATTTTGTTCTAAAATTACAATAAAACTTATTTCAATATTTAGGTTGTTTAAATATACACGCATTGTGAGAAATATATTTCATTTATAAATAATTATATGATATACTGAGATACATATTGATAAGTATTTACACTTCAATACTTCAAATTCATGATTTTGTACAGGGTGACCAATAAAAAACTAGTCGAAAGTAATTGCTTATAACTCAAAAAGTAATTCGTGTAGAAAGATAAAACATACATCACATAAAAGAGTATAATTTCTATTGTTATATGATATCAAATATATAAAAAACTGTCGAATGGGGGATACAAATATCTTATTTAAACATGATGGATATTTCGTCAACACATTTTATTTAACACTCATGAATCATAATGCAACTAACTATTGAATAGCGTGTTTTCATTTCTAAACATTATCATTTAAGCAGTTCTCCAACTAAAGGTAGAATAATTTTTCTTATTCAATACAACAAGGAAATAAACATTAAAATGGATAAGAATTTGTTCAATAAATGGACAAGAAATGAAGTGTTTGAAAAACCATTGCACTCGCAAAAGGTAACAGTTCTGTGCAGTTTGAGTTTGGGCATAGGCCATGGTCCATTTTTTTTGAAGATGTGGAGACTGAAAATGTTTGTTCTGTAAACATCGACGAATACATTGAAATGTTAAATACTGTAATGACTGACGAGAATCATTTTGACGTTTGGTTTCATTCGGACACTGCAACTGAATGCACATTCTTTTCTTCACTAGATTGGTTGACAAATCACATCGAGGACAAAATTATATCAAACCGAATCATTTTCTCTTGTCAACTAAGTCCCTTGATCTTTCACCTTTGGATTTTATCTCTGATATATGTTGAAGAGAAGATATAGTAATTGAAACCAAACATGATTGAAGACTTGATTGAATCTCGGTATTAAGCACAGAAGAGGGCGATTTTAAGCCCTTGTTATATAGTGAAAAAAAAAATTGAGAATACATTCTTTTATATGATTTTTAAAAATATTTTTGCACCAATCACTTTTTAAGTTAAAAACATTTACTTTCGACCACTTTTTATTGGTTACCCTGTATATTCTGAGAGGTGATCAAAATAATTTCCGAATTGTTAACCAATTCAGAACTAGCTTAAGAAAAAGGAATTTTAAAAAATTTCCTATGAGAATTAAATGTTCTAGTTTTGTTTCACAACACTATTTTGTATTCGTTATAAAAACAAATCTATCTTCCAGCTATCAAGTCTTCTTGCCACTGTCAAACAATCACTTCACAAACAAACTCCCTCCTGTAATCAAACCCTCTTTCCGAAGAATCAAACTGGACACTGTGAAAATTAAGAGACAATGAAAAACAAATTGCCGAAACCAAAAATTAAAATATTCTGATGATTTCTTATAAGTCTTCATTAGAAAATGTTTTACTAGTTTATTGTTACAGTAAATCTTTTGAGTTATGAAGTTCTGAGTGATGAAGCACTCGGGTAATGAAGGTTCTGTATAATGAAATGAACCTGATTTATGAAATATTTTCTATACTTAAATTTTAGCAAAAGATATATATCAAGAATCGCGTCACATTTCACATTAATTGTCATTAAATATAGCAAGTAATTATACAAAACTATCTAATACACTCGAGATAAAATGAGGCTCTGAGATTTGAAGGAACTAACACTTCATAACTCCGTATTTTCACAGTCTCAATAAGCAATAAGAGGTCAATAACTGAATTCACGTACACATTAAATCACTCGACTGACGATTCATTTATTTTCAACATTACAAGCGGTTGCCATAATCAGATGTTTACTTAGTTTGTTTTATTTGAGTTCATTTTTTAAAGTTTCAATGGTGAATGGAAAGAGTCAGTTATTTGAGCAATATATAGTCACTATTCGCTGAAATATTTTCAGTAATCTGTTCTTATCATGATTATACTTTTTTAATTTTTTCTTAACTTCGTGTACTTATTAAATAAACAGGCTTTGAATCACAAGTATTCTCCAAATTTAATAACAAATCGTTTATCTTACAGGACTCTACGGTTTGCAGTCTACACTCTATACCATCATCCTTCAACTGTGACATCAACAGAACAAAAAACAAACATAACTACAGCCGTTTCTTCCGAATTAGTCTCTTAACTTACAGCAAACAACAATAAGCTGTCTGATGACAGAGCTGTCTCATGATATTGCGTTTCAATATTACACAAAAAATCATAATAATGTCTGTCATTTACTCTGCTTTACTCCGATATCATGCAGTGGAATCACTGGAGGATGGATGTTGATCGAAACTAATTTCGTACAGATGTTCTATTCTATCAACTATTCAGCATTCATATATTATTATCTTTCTTCAATTAATTTAGGATAATGATTGAAATCTTTGTTTATTTTAAATGCCCAGCATATTTCTTTTCATCATAATCATATAGAATGCAAATTATAAGTATACAGTACGAGTAAAAGAAAGCGCGTACGAGATTGAAATCGTCATAACAAATAACCCCCCTCCCCCATATTCGTTCGGTTTTCCTTGGCCAATTCAAATTTTGTCAGCAATAACCACATTTATCGTTCGTTTTCATATTCATTATAGTTTTTCTACAGGGTGACCATAAGAAGAGGGTGGTGAAAAAACCCTTGCGCGACGTATGTAATTGATAAAAGATATCAACATAAGCTTGTTCACCCAGTATTTACTTAGTTATAATATAGAAGCAATTGCATATTATGAAAATTTAAAGTAAAACATTCTTTATGAAAAACATCCAATTCCCACATTTTTCTTAAGTATTAATTTGGGCCTGTTTTGTGACAGCTTTCATTAATCTTTTACTCACATCAGGATAAGCCTTCAATAAATCCGAATAATACGTTATCCGTTCTTTCAATAATTGATGCCTATTA
This sequence comes from Caprella mutica, assembly GCA_947561585.1. Lineage (NCBI taxonomy): Eukaryota > Metazoa > Arthropoda > Malacostraca > Amphipoda > Caprellidae > Caprella > Caprella mutica. Next base: position 681,294 of record CANNZV010000007.1, read on the forward strand.
GCAGTTGAGGAAACCCATATCATTTCTCAATATACCCCGTAATAAAAAAAATCGTAACCAGTTAAATCTGAGTTCATCGGAAACAATTCAATGGCATAAACCATGACAATAATTACTCGATGTTCAAAAAATTCCATCAGTCGTTCTTAAACAGGATGTCTCCTGTCTACTGAAGCACCATTCTGCATTCAGTATGTTGGATTAAGAATTTCTCCAGGGTTCTTAAAATCATCCTACTTTTCGGAGATAAAACCTAATCTTTTGATAAGCATGGTTTTAAATAAGTTCACGCAAGAGCAATATCACTACCCTCTACTTATGTCCATTTCATAATAAAACTTCATAATAAAGAATTTAAAAACAATCGAATAATGTGGTTATAACTGACAAAATTCTTCAATAGCCAAGGAAATTCAAACGAAGATACGATAGTTCTTGTTAAAGTGACATGGATTCTAATTACGTACCTGCTTTTTTTTACTCATACTTAGAGGTAAAAAATAACTAGTTTTTCTTGTGAAGGAAAATGATATTCAGACATATTAACGGATATTTTTCGAGAAAAAACTATACATTTCTTTCATACATTTCTTTCATATCATATTACCTGATAAATAAGAATATGGATTCATGATGCATATCAATAACATTCATTAAATTATTATCGCTTCTTCTTGATTGCTTGACCTGTGTAATTTTCCTTGAAACCACATAGATTCTCTTCAATGATGTTGCTCAAGAAAAAAATCGCACAAGTTCTTCCTCTCGTATCACTTTTTACTCTATCCATTTTATGCCCAAAGTTCACGAGGGAGTGTAGTGAAAATTGTTATTTTATAGCCATCGTTAATCGAGAGGAAAGATCTAACTAAAGATGGATAGACTCAAATTATATTCTTTATCTGGGATTTTTTTTTGTGAATTGTTCGAATAAAATTAATCAAAATAAATTAAAGGTGAACGTGAAAAAATACCTGGTTATTCATTCATTTAATTTTCTGCGTATTTGGTAGAAAATCACTACACCAGTAAAATTGTGATGGGATAAATTCATCTATATTCCCAATAGAATCCGAAAGCCATATGACCCTTTTCAACAAACGAACAGAAGTAGTACATAACATTCATATACAACAAAACCTAATAATTGCAGGATTTATTGTACTAATTATAAATTCAAAAATACAAGCAATTCATAGTTTTCATAAACAATTTAGATATCAATCTGAAGGTGAACTTACAAGTTACAACAAATATAATTTATTTCGTTTCATTTATTATTCATTATTCATTTTATCAATTTTATTTTAATTAAAAAAATACATTTTATAATCTTTTCCTGAAAATGCCACTGAAATTAGAGAATGCCTTAAGCTGATGATTAGAGCCCGGATTTTTATGCCCTTTCAATCTAAGCGAAATAGCTCTAAAAACTATGCAAAATATGCTTTTAAAAATATGCTTTATAGCCTAAAATCTATGCAAAATATGCCGTTATAAATTTAATAGTTATACCTCAAATAGCGTTTTCTTTATTCAAAAAATTTAAAAACATTCCGTGTGAGTCAAATGGTAGACTTAATTACGTATACTTTTCTTTAATTTTGAGGTTGTATTTATGAGGTTGAATAATGTTTCCTGTTTTCAAATGGAAAATTATCTATGTACATTTCTTGTAATTATTCAAAATGGGATTTGAAATAAAACCACATTTTGTGCATCACATTATGACAATTAAATAATATAGCAACAAATAACCATAAACGATAATTTCTCCGATTCTCAGTTCTACTAAGAGACAGATAAAGTTTCATTAATATCTAACAAAATATCAGAACAAGAAAAAAAAGTCTCTATATTACGATATATGGTAAATAATGAGATTTAATTATTAATTCATATAGCTAGATAAAAAATAATAGAAGCTAAATTTAGAATATAAATAATTTAACAATTAGAAGTTACATGATTTGATCAATTTTTTTTATTTTTTCTGTGATTAGAGATATTCGGTGATCGCTTAGTAACATTATAAGTTTTGAAAAGCTTCTTTCTAATTCAACTGATGTACTTGAAATACATTTCATTTTGTGTTATATTCCATTCAATTTGCATCTCTTTTGATCCAGCGATAATACCTCGTATTTATTCTATGTGTTGTAATCCAGAATTATTTTCTACAATACGGTTGGTCTCATGTTGGCATCATCCTCATTCAAATCTACAAAATTTACACTTTTATGCCTATGTTTAGCTGTTTAAAGTGTGATACAACATTTGATTTCTTCTAGCTACTCAACTTCACATTGCATGACTTGCATTTCAAAACACCGTCTTCACTGCATAACACCCAAATTCATCAACTAAATTTCGTATCATGACGTTATCAGACCGATTAATCTTAGGCATTATTAAGAGTTGTTAAGATTACGAGGGCTTGGAACTAAATCACTTGCTAAAATATTTCAAAAAAAAAACTGTATATAGAAAATGGAGAATCTGTAGCGTCTCTTTAATAGAGTTTTGCATGCTGTAGCATAGACAAAAATATCCTTAAATAGAATTTTTATTTTATGCAAAATAGATTAATGCCTATAAAGAATGGATCATATATGCTTTTAAAGCATTCTATGCTGTTATTCTGTTAGAGCATAGAAATCCGGGCTCTACTAATGATTATAGATAAACTTAAGGTTGTTTTCCTGTGTTTTGTTCTTTAGATCGCAAAATGTAATTAACTCATAAAGAAAGTTGATTGAACTCAAATGAGTCTCTCGTTGAAATATTTGAAAAATATCTCGACACCAATGGTTCTCGATAAATTTGAAAAAATGATGAAATGTGAAATTTAATAAGTATTTTTTTCGTGGGTCCCATATTGACGCTTCCCAATGTTTTCGCTTTGCCGTCTCGATAAAATATCAATTATTACCTAATTTTCCTATAATTATGTTAAGCGTTGTACACGATCATATGAATCTTTTTACTGTTAATTAAAAATATGTATTACCTATGATTGTAAGATGATGGAATTACCATTATTTTCTTTAAATTCGTTTCTTATTCTATTCTAATCAATCGCTGTGTGAAGTTCTCCATTCGAATGTAGCTACAGTGACTGGTGCTTCAATTCCAATCGATTGAAATCTTCAAAGTTGGAGGTAAGCACTTTAACCAAATCGAACAGAATCTTCTTTAATGAAACAAGTTTGAGTCAAATGTTTTCTAATTTTCAGAGAGTAAACTGATCTAATTACGATTTCTTGATAAAGAACATTGAATATTTGAGAATTTTAACTGTGAAATTACAATTCTATCACTTATATTCATATCCTCAAAACTAGGGATAGTTATCATATTATTATTGATTATAACAAATCATAAATACAAAAGTCGTAGTTAGCCATTTAAATAATTTTTATTTCTCAGTCAAATTTGGTGCTTCAACCCATTCAACCTAATTGCCTAAAATTTGATGGGACAATTAATCAAAAAACAAGAACCATTTTGTTAGATTTTAGGACAGATCAGTTTTTAAAGATAATGGGCAAAGCCATTTGTAACCTAATTACTCAAAAAGTATTCAACCAATTTGTCTGAAATTTTTGTGGAATAATTTTATTAAACAGAAACCATTTAATTACATTCAATGATCAAGGTCAAGGTCATGAATAACTCAAAGAATTATTGGATCGTGAAGGTCATTTGTAAGCAGCGGCGAAGATATGAGCTATAGTTAAGAGTGTGTATCAGACCCCGTTCAAATTATGTATAATTAAAAAAAAAATCCAAAAAGGATGGGTTGAAGTTCATTGTTAAATATTCTTGATTGGTTTATATAATACAAGGATGTTATAAAGAAATATTATATTTTATCCACGTTCAATAAATTTCAGAGGATAAAGTGTTAATTATGGAGAAAATACGATTTATTTTCCATGATAATTGCATACTAATACTAATATGATATAGTTCCCAAATATAACCCCATTACCCCTAATATCGATGTTCTTTTTATCTAGCAGATTACTGCTATTTTCATTAAAACTTCTCCTTTGATTGTGGATATTGAACCAGCAGTTATGCCAAGATTTTCTTTCTGACTTTTGGCTGTCAACAATTTGTGTGAAGATGAAACCCAATTCGTGCCGAGAAAGAGTTCGAGGTGAATTTTTTTTAATGTGGTCGTAAATTATTTAAAATATGTGTTAATCTTTATCACTACATAATTAGTTGGGTCAATAGCTGCCAACTTCTAATTCATAGGTATATAACTTCTTTCGAGATTGTTCGATCAATATTCACATTATTATGAATTTTGACCTGAAAGTGTCATCTATCTATTGGATACAGAATTATTTCTCTGTAAAAATCTAATCGTGAATAGTAACAGAAAATGTAAAATACATTTTCAAATTCACACCGGTATTCTTGCTAAGAATTGTCAGCCAGTCAGCCAACCTTTTCGATTGCATTGGCTTGCACCTGTGGACTGTGTGCAGTGCATATCGATTCATTGTGCCGTACGTGTGGTTGGTTGCAACATGTCTTGGGCAGGCGGGTTCGAGTCTCAAATTGATCGGCTACTGTTTTCTCAAAGATTACCATAATGAGAGTATGACCAATCAAATATTATATCAAATGAGGATATTCCTCATTAATTCTTTTCCCTATTCAATTTTCAGTAATTATTTTCTGTAGAACAATGTTAGGTGAATAATCCAATTCAGCTTATATATCAATAGAAATATTACCCATAATAAGTGCCAGTGAATAATAACTATTTGACCACGACACAACATCTCATAGTGTCCAGACTCTGTATCAGTACACAATACTACACATACGTGCCTTGAATACAGTTGTACATCTATCTGAAGGGTGAGAGTGTGTGTTTCTTAGTGCGTGAACTGGGTGAGGGAGGAGGTTTCGTCAGCCAATTGGCTGAGTGTGCGTGAATGGCTTATATGAATGTACAGTAAATTTCCTGAGTTATGAAGTTTTTAGTTATGAAGCACTCGATTGATGAAAGACCTGAAATATGAAATGATTCTGAATTATGAAGTAGTTTTCTTTGTTAAAATCATAGAAAACGATAGTCCTTGGGGTAAAACTATATGTTTCAAAGTCAAGTTGGCAGAAGTGAATAATGAATTGGCAGATTGAAAAATGAATTGGAACAACTGATAGTCATATTGCAGAATTGAAAATATAAAATTGCAAGTATGACAAGAAATTACAATATAGAATTTTGTTTTATGAAAATTACAACTGCAATCAATTAGTGGGCTTCTCCACTAAGATAATACCCATTATAGGATGATACTCTATTGTAGGATCATACCGAATTATAAGAAAATACTCTATTATAGAATAGTACCCAATTATAGGGTACTACCTATAATTGTGTATTATCTTATAATAGAGTATTATATATACTATTATTATATATAATGTAAATCAGGATGATGAAAATTTACTAGTATAATGTTTAGGTTATCATTAAATCGGTTAAATTAAGTATAAACTGTGTTTTCTGTATTGTTTGAGATTTGAACGATGTGTATTTTTTATTAATGATTTCAATTTAGTTATAAATGGCTACTATCAGGATATTTATTAATTTCTGTACAATAATGAGTTGCTATATTGATTTCTCAAAATATTTACCTACTATTTGTTTCATTACCCTAATATTGTATAAAATTTAGTGCACATCCAAATATGAATAATATATGTCATAATAATCCCTCAATGACCAAAATTCCCTATGATTTTAATCTAGAAAACTATAACTGCATACGAATTATGAAGTGGCTCTCAATCATGAAGAAACCATTAATTAATAACTCAGGAGTTTCACTGTAATAACAATACCATATAGTTTGATTATCTTCTATTATCAAAAATTGACTTGATTTAACTGTTAGAATTTTCTTACACATTGTCTCAATGTATTAGGATATGATTCTATCGATTTATAAATGAATCAATATAATGTTTTTCAAAATATAAGAGAATCAATAAAAATGGGAATCCGTCTGCCCAAGCGTAAATACACCGTACCTGAAAGTAGTGTGAAAAATAGGGTTAAGAAATACTATTTTATTGGAATAACAATTGTAGATTGTATTTTAATTCTTATTTACACAATATAGATTTATTACTTTAATTTTATCATTCAATTCAATTAGAAATTGAATAGTAGATTTAATTAGTTATTAAATATTGATAAACAGAAGAAATAGTCAAATAATTATTCTGGAAACTTTTCTAAAAGATAATGTAATGTAATTAATTACTGAATAATAATATTTGATTAATAATAATATTTGATTAATAACAATATTTGGTAATATTTGATTATATAATAATATTTGATTATACTGAATAATGTTATAATGAAAACATAGTATTTTCAAGTCTAATATCTTTTAGGCGCCATTCAAGGTTATCCAGAAATAGTGTCTTGTTTAACATACCAGCAAGCGAATTAAAATATAATACATTTTTCGTTTGCAAATCTCTTGTTAAAAGAATTTAGCGTCTCGCATCACTCCACACCCCTTAAAAAGAATAAATGCAAAATACTTATTACAGTAGGAGTTGATTAGTCTATATTAAAGTCTCTGACTGTCAGTATTATTTGTATCATGTATTGAGTCCAAAAATAAAATTAGTACAAAAGATGAAAAATCATATGAACGTTCGTTGATTTTTAATAGTAATAAGATTTGATCATAATATGTAGCTATCCCCTATAAAAGTAAAAAGAGTTTCAATAATATCACAAAATAATGATAAGATTGTTACTCTAAAATCTATGTAGTTTCCACGAAGTCAGTCGGGCTCCTCAAGTTATCTTATTCTCGTAAATTTACCAAAGGAACAGCTGCGTAAACCTTCGTAAATCTTCAAAGCTCATAATACACGAGGGGAGTATATTCTTAAAAAGATATTAACGTATTTTTTGTTTGGATTATGATGCTTTCTAATGAACTGCATTATTCAGTTATAACAAAGTAATCAAGTTTTTACATGTACTAATTTAATTGTCGAAATTTAGTAAATTGATAAAATTATGTCTTTAAAACAGTAAATAAAAATAAATTACATATAAATTCATTTTTATAACTTTACATCTAATTTTGATTTTATTTATTTGTCCGGCATATAGTTATTTAATAAGATATTGGCGAAAGTTCATATAGATTGTGTCTTTTAAACTTGTCCAGTATTCACGTAACTGAGTCCCAATGGAACAACGAATATATGGACTGTCTTGAATTTTTCTTCACTTTGGGACTAGAAATTTTAGTGGCATGGTTGTCTGATTGAGAAACTGTAGACCTTCTTCCTTGTACCCTGAAGTATACGTATATTACGTGAAAAGAATTCGATTACTGAAATATATATTATAAAATTGTGAAAAACATATCATAATTTCTTACAAAATCGACTACTAGTTATAATTACAGATTATGACTCATAGTAATTAAAAATTTGCAATTAATTGTAATTCACTATACAAAAACAGTTTTCTCATAAAATTAATAGACCAAATCACACACTATTACGAACACACTTAGCAAGAGAAAATCAAATTTTCTACAAAACAATACCCACTGATTCACATACTGGTCAATTTGGATTCCAGCTTTACACATTGTGATTTAAGATTCTTGACCAGCTCTGATAATCAAAACAACTTGCAATTATCTAAATTACTCAGTAACTCTAATTAATATCTGATGATAACCTGTCAACATATGCATAGAAAGTTGAGAAAAAAGAAATATCATCTTCTTCTACAATCTATATGAAATATTTTCTGCCGCTGAAGGAAATCGATCAGCTGCTTACTTTGCTTACTAATCAAAACAACAAACATTATTCCTCGTATCTGAAATATTTTTCAAATAACACATTTATAACATTTTTCCTTCAGGTGAAGGAGTTTAGAAAAAATGAAATCATGCATGAATAATACAAATTTACGTTGCTGATTCATTCACTAACCTTGCGAACCAGCTCACACTAAAACTCTTATAAAATATAAACGAAACGACTTGCTTATACATTTATCATATAAATCCTTCGTTCGATGCTTACTAATGCATGATAATAATGATGATACATATGAATGTTTCTTAGGCGTCAATATTATATAGACCTACGTTCTTATCAAATCGTGTGTGATAATGAGGGGAAGTAAAAATCATGAAGAATCAGTAATAAAATCAGTATACTATTAAATACTTTGAAATTTTTGTTGATGGGAGTTGTCTCCCATGAATTATTATCCCCTATATAAGTTACTAAGGTTATTATATTAAATTGAAGAATAAAGGTATCAAGATTGTTTGTTATAATATAAAATATATCATTTCACTATACTTTGAGTAACACGTTTACGGCACTGTGGCCCACCGGGTTACATAGTTTTTTCTTTAGAATAGAAGATCTAAGCCTTTTCTCTTTAACTAATATTTCTTTTAACAGTGTATATTTATATCCCAAAGAAGGATATATTGTACTTAAAATATGGAATAGTCTAGTAATAAAAATTAATATTTTTCTGTCCAAATTAAACTGAAATTATGACAGTTGAAGCTGTCGCAGGAATGTGTTAAATGTCTCCCCCGGAGAATAAAAAAACCGTTACCACTATATAATAGTCAAAGTTCTATTTTGAAAAGCTTCTCTTAAATAATTATAAAATGAAATGAATGGATATATTCGAAGTTGATTCAAATTTGTGCGTTAAATTTTAATAATTAAACTCGCTCTGCTGTCAATAGTAAAACATTTGGTTCAATAAGTGCAGCTTGGTTTCATAATCTATAGAATCATAGTTGTGAAACGTATTGCATAAAATACTTATTTTATAAATTTATAAATGGTCAAAATAATATATAAAAGCTCAATTGAAAAGAGAGAAATATAGATACAAATTGATTGGAGATTTTAAAAATATATTCATTATAAGTACAGTAGAACTCCTCTATAATGAATTCCTGTATAGTGAACCATCGTGCATAGTAAAGTTCTGAATAGTGAACTTACCTCTATAGCGATCATTTTCGTATAGTCTGCTACAAAAAACTTTAAGTTTTCTATGAATCTCAATATGGCTTAATTAGTTTTATTTCATGAAAATGGAGTTCAACCATTGCATCCATTCTGATGTTATTTCCAAACAGCGAAATCCAATTCCGACAATATAACAACAGAAAGAAAAAACTTTAATAAACATAAAATGTAAATAAACCTTCAGAATCTTTCAACATGACCGCCGTTTCTCTCAATACAAGTCTTAGCACGATTCATTAAACCGCCAGCTGCTCTTCGGATCATTTTTCCATCGTTTTTCAATGTCTCAAATGCATCCTCCACCCTTTCTCATATTATTTCCAATGTCGGAGGTAGCGTTTTAAATAAAAGATTCTGAACAAATTTCCAAAGTAAGAAATTGCATGAGTTTAGGTCTGGGCTGTTTTGTGGCCACTAACATCAAATCCTAATGCTAACAGCCGCTGTCCAAATATTTCTTGTAATTTGTCTTTGATTGTGATAGTGTGATGTGTCGAAGAGCTGGTGATTCATCTTGCTGAAACCAAATATGTCTGAATTCATTTCGGTTTTTTAGGCAGCTCCAAGTATAGAAGTTTTGACGCATTTGCTATTTACTAATATAGTTCAGTCTAAGTTACATTACCGTAAAGATAGCTTCTCTCTGCATGTGCTGCTTACAAAAAACGTTTTTCTTTTTAGGTTGATTGCTTAACCTGAATGTTAACCTCATCAGTGACTACTAATCAATAAATGAACCTATGCTGTTGAGCTGTGGTTAATTCTGTGTTATCATTGGAATTGGGTTGGTACAAGCCTAATTTACGTATGTTAGTTCAACTTCTTACTGTGAACTCATGATTAAGTAAATATTCACAAAAGTTTTTATTCATTTGAAAAACAAAATTTCCTATAGTATGAAATAAACAGATTTGAAATATAATTGATAGAAAATTGGGGTACAATTTTTTCGCGGAACACTCTGTATAGGATTTCTATACTCTTAATTGATTTACTTATCATAAGTACGATTATTTAATTTCATTCCTAAAATTCAGTTTTTAATTTTTTTTAAGTCACATTTTTTGAAAATCTAATACTTGTATATGATTTTTTTTCATTATTCTAATTAGTAATTGGATCTTTAAAGAGTGCAATTACTAGTAAGTGAATGGTTTCAGCTGAAATTCTAAAATTGTTAAAATATATTTTATTATAATACATATGTTCTTCAATACGCCGATGGACATTGCCATATAACTAGCCGATACCTCCTTTTTTAGTATACAGTTCACTACCCAATGAATTGCTCAAAGTGTTCAATGAATCACTGAGGTCTGTTAAACCATACCTGTATTCGATAAGCTCCTTTCGATAAATGGAATTTATTTTCAGTTTATCGCCACTACAAAACATTGGAAATCTATAGCCAGTGTTCGAAAGCTTTGAAAATTGCTACTTGCTATTTTCAAAAGTGCGATGTGAAGATCTCAATGAAAAATGAATTGAAATTGGATTATCGATACTATTACTGTTATGTATTGAATTAAATTCACGTAGAATCAGAGCACTGAAGCCTTTTTATATGGTTCTCCTTTCAGCAGTAATGAATACTTACGTTATTAATGTTATTAATTCCAGTACTATGTGGATTTCTACTACTTAGACTACTTTTTCAGATAAATTTTTTTATCAATTTTAATTACGGTATTTCATTTTCTAAGTTTAAAGGCTTTCACCCGCTCTCTTCTTCATATCATGCCAATAAATTGCTCTCTTATTTCCACGTAGAAAGCTCCTTTAATTGCGATGTCTCTATTTTTTAAACGATAACTCTTATAATTAATAGCTAATAAGAAAAAATTCACACTGCATGTTCTCTGCATAGAAGCAAATAAACATAAACAGTCTGTGAAAAACATTTGAGAAGCAGGAAACTAACGTGTAAAGTATTAGTAATTAGATTTGAGAGAAGTATTTTTCTCACGATTTTTAAAGACATGAGCAAATAATCACACTATTTGAGACACCAATCGAAAGAGGAATTTGTTCAACGCATTTAATGCAACTCCTTTAATTGCACCAAGAAAAACAGTAAATTTAAACTGTTAAACTGTTATTATAGTGATGGCAGATTATTATTAAAATCAGTCGAACAAATAATACATTTATTTGATTAATTTCCCGTAGAAAAAAATGGTAGATTCGATCTTCGATTCAATATCATGAACAATATCTTTCTTTATTTAGTTTGTTTTTGTTTTAATGGCATTTTGCTATTATTCAGTACAAGCGAATAGTAAAGCGAATTTCCTGAATAAACTGCATAATCTTATTGATCCAAAATAGTACTTTAACTGCATGAGCTTGTAAGCTCATTCCCACTATGGTAACGTTCTACATGATAATCAATAAGGAATGGAATCTTAATATACACATATATTATCTTTTTTATGTTATTCTAATGAATTCATTGATTCTTCTATTTTTATAATCTAATTATTCAATAATTTATAGCTTCGAAAATAATTAGTTAGTAATGATGATTATAGAGAATTGAAATTTTCCCTAATACAATATGTAACCAGAATTGATAAAATGTTTAATAGTAACACAAAAAAAAATACAACAAGGAAGAGACAAATAAATAATCGAGATGAGAAAATAATTATAAATTAATTATTGTCTTCTCCAATAAAAATTTCGTATAGAAGAAATGAATGATATTCCAAACTTAGATTTAATGAAGCAAATGCAGTATTCTTTGGTAGGAAACACTCACAAGAACAATATATTATCCGTTCTCAAAATATTCATTAGAGTGCTTTTGAAGATTATGTGTATTCTTGTACATGTAATTTATATGATTATTTAGTCTTGTATCTTCTTAAAATTTATCGCGTGCAAATATATCAGTGAAAGTGACACCAGCTCAGCCACAGTGAGAGTAACTACTGAACACCTGAGACTTTGCAGGTAAATGTTAATTACACGTTTAGAGGAGAGTGTCTCAATTTCTATTGCTTTATTTTCAAAAAAAAAACATAGGGTAATAATTGACAGAAATGAAATGACTTAGCGCAGTTAATAGAAAATTGTGAAGAAAAGTGTGATAGTTTATCACTAATGACTTGCAAATAGAATATGATTAGTGTTTGATTAAAATAACAAACAGATTGATTTGAAATAAGGAAATGTGAAAATCATATTTCAAATACTAGCTATAATTTACTTTACTTTTCTTATAGTAATTAATAATTAAGAGACATAAATTATCTATTTAAGGAATAAGCTAAATAATTTGATATAACCATTTGTCAATTTTCAAGAGTGGTTCAAATACAGGTGTGGCCAATGAGTTTGGCAAAACCATATGTTCATTTTTTTTCATTATCTAGCTTCTAATTGTTGGCAGCTTAAGATTAGTCACATTTGAAATCACAACTAAGTATAAATAAGAACAATGGTTGCCAGCAAGTAATGTTAGTAACTGGTTATTAACACAACACATCCGATGTCTATTATTTAGAGTGCAGGTCAATCTTCTTCAATACATCTTTGTTGTGCTTTGGCATGGTGAAAAGAAAATATCAATAGATTACCACTCTTACTCAATCAACTCACAAAGTTGTCCTTAATTGGTGATTTCATTTTATTTTTTCGGTTTCTCACAATCGACAACCAATTTTCCACCGGATTCGGTTAGGTAAAGTTCCCTGGCTATGTAGTAATGTACCCAAATTTCCTTCTTCTTTGTCTTCGATGATTTTTTGACAACTCCTGTCGTGCGGCAGGTTGCAACATTGTGTTGAAAATAAACTTGTTTATATGAAAACTGATCGGTGATTGTTGTGATAATATGATTATTATAGATTTCAAATTATCGATTCGAATTCAGCGTATTGTATTTTGGGAAAATTTGCAGTGAAACAGTTCCTTTGACTGAAAAGCAACTCCAGGTAATATGAAGTATGACAGGATGCTTCACAGTTTAGACGAAATAGTGCATGTCAAATTTTTCGCATGTTCGTCGTCGAACGAGACCTTTCCTTCTTATATCGGTAACAGGAAGCGGATATTCATTGGAGAAAATGACATTACTCAGCTGTCCAGTGTCCAGTCCTGTTATTTTTCTTGCAAAGAGAGAAACTGTCCCTATTGTTCTTCAATGTATATGAGGTTTCTTCGATGCTCTCCTAGACACAAGACCTTCACTCTTCATCGAAAAGACGACGTCGAACTGGATGAACTGAGGAAATGAAACCTTCTGCTTGTCCATTTTGTGCAAGCTCTGAGCTGCTGGCTGTCCTTTTCTGCTAAGAAGGACACGCAAGAGTCCTATACTGTCGATCCACAGAAAGTTTCTCCCTGCCAGATCCTGACTTCGCCACGGTTGAGTTGGCTCCTTCAACTGAATTATACAGAGTGTCCTAACCCACAAATCAGGGGTCAAAACTCAAATCAGGGGTCAAATTATTGCTCTATGTTTAGTTTTGTGGGTATATTAATTATAGTCTTAATCCTCTGTTATCAACTATTAAATATTTGAAGCTTGGAAGAATATAATCTGTACTCAAATTTAAACTCAACGTAAATTTAATATAATGCATATTTGACCAACAGTTTGAAACAATGGTGAGTGATAGTGACAGTATCTTTGGTACTATTATATAACAAATAAGTGCACTAATGTAACTATCAGTTACAGTGGCACTATTGTAACTATCATCGTAAATGAGAGTTTGGGTTGGTCCTACAGTAACTATCACCATAAAAAAGAGTGAAGGTTAGCACTCCTTTAACAATCACCCTGAATAAGAGTTAGGGTTCATGGTAAATATGATTTAGGGTTCACTGTAAATAAGAGTTAGGGTTCACGGTAAATTAGAGTTCGGGTTGGTACTTCTGTTACTATAAAACTGTCTCATTAAATGAGAGATAGGATTGGTACTCCTGTATCTATCACCATAAAACATGATATGGTTGACACTTCGATCTGTAACTGTCACCGAAAAATAGAAGATATATAGCTATGCTTCTCTGGTAATTATTACTGTCAATTAAAGGTAGGGTTGCACTCTAGTAACTACCACCTTTTACAATGGATACTTGCAATGATAGATTTTCAGATAGAAGAGTCACTGCAATGATGTACTATCAGAGAAGGGAGTCACTGTGATGATGCACTATAGTGATGTACTACTAGGGGAAAGTCCACTGGGATGATGTACTATCAGGTAAAAAAGTGACAGTGATGATGTTCTATGAGAGAAAAAATTCGGTGGATAATGTGCTATCAGAGGAAAGAGTCACTGTGATTATGTACTATCAGAGAAAAGTGTCACTGTGATGATGTACTTTCAGAGAAAAGAGTCACTGTGATGATGTTCTATCAGAGAAAAAAGTCACTGGATGATGTACTATTAGAGAAAAGAGTCAGTGTGATGATGTACTATCAGAGAAAACAGCCTCTGGGTGATGTACTACCAGAGAAAATAGAAGCTATTATGATGTACTATCAAAGAAAAATTAGTGTAATGATGTACTATAAGAGAAAAGAGTCGCTGTGATTATTTACTTTCACAGAATATAGTCACTGTGATGTTATACTATCAGAGGATAGAGTCACTGTGTTTCTGTACTATCGGATAAAAGGGTCACTGTGATGATGTACTTTCAAAGAAAAGTCACTGTGATGATGTACTATCTGAGAGAAGAGTCACTGCGATGATGTACTATCTGGAAAAAATAGGACAATAGACCTTTTTACCCGTTTTATATATTATTTTTGCATGTGTAGTGTGTACCTTTAAATTTATCAACAGAAATAGTATATGAATAGTAAAAGTATAAAGGTTGAGTGCATGATATTATGTTCTTTATTGCAATAGCTCATCGTTGTCATAGTAATTTCCACATATCTCAGCAATTATGCCATAGCTATTCCGTTAGTTGCATCTATATTCTCCACGGCAAAGTTGATTAATCAACTTACATGTTCTTGTTTAGTACATATGCGAGACACTGTTAATTATCCCACTTTGCCTATCAACTCACGAAATTTCAATGTTTTGTGGGGTAGGACACTCGGTATATTTGTCCTCTATTTAATCTAGTTAATCTAAAAAATCATTAGTAGATGTATGGTTGCTATAATTTATTAAATCCCTCGTATACATGCTCTCTATTTTAATGCTAAAAAATATCCGATATATGTAATCAAAATTAATAGAGAGGCGGCTATTTCTTAGAAAGCATCCTATACATTATAAAGTAGCAAATCAATCCTGATGAAATTAAATCATCCCTCTTTCCCGCTCAAGTATCAGATAATTGAATTCTATTTTTCTTCCTTAGTGTTGAAGAACGACTTCAACTCGTGTGAATATTCAGAATTATAACTAGATCGATCCAATCTTACTTCACTACACAAAGAAACTTGAACAACCTGAAACTTCACACAATGGTTCAACAATACACAATTACCAAACTGTAATGAGTTTCGGATTGTTTGTCATTCTTTGATGAGTTTTGGAAACAATAATGAACAGTTTCTCGTTTATTGCATTCCTTGTTCAGTTTCCCAATACCCTTGTTGGTTTGATATACCCGGAACAATTTGACGAATCATATAGGTGTAATATTATAGCTTCGTACAACAATTTGGGTACTCATACATCCCAAGTGAACACAATATAAAATATATAAAATGACTGGAATTACATTGAAAACTAACATAACTACAACGAAATAATTCGTAAAACTGGTTCAATTCTTGGTATAATCAGAGTTCAGTTTTCTATGTAATACCGTTAATACTACCCACACGTGATTACTTTGATGTTCAACTGATTCCAAAGAACCGATATCTATGAAAAAGCAGAATATCCCTCCCAATACCAATATGATTACATTTCAGTGGTTTCCGATTTATGAAAATAAAAAAATTAAACTGGACTCGTAAGTTTCGCTTCGATAATTTGGAGAAAGAATTAGGATTTCAGATATGTTATGGATTATGAAGAATCAAGTAAAAATGTTCCTCCAAACATTTTGAAGATAACTTTCATCAAGTAAAATTAAATAATTGAGGATAAGATAATCTAAATAAGATATGTATTTTCTGGTAGTTTGACACATCATTTATGAAATCGGTTACCAACGTAATATTATTTTCAATAATCTGTCTGTTGATTATTAGTATGCTAAGATTCTCCAATCTCAGTTTATTCCTCGATGTTTATCTTTTTGTTTTGCTCACTGGTTTCAAACAATCTCAATGTTAAAAATATGATTATATGTTTTGCTTAAAATGTTTCTAATTGTAATACGTACCTTAAATATTCTTATTATATATAGTCTCAGTATCCCTACAGTATCGAATTCGATCTCAGTGTAGCACAATGAATATATATGGAGTTGCCTTCCAGTCTGTCACCAATACAATAGTAAATCCCTGGATTAACCTAGACTAATTCACAACGAATGGTTTTATAGTAATGTATATGGACAAATGCATATCCAAGATGGATGATGTACCACTATACCAAAGATATCAGTGAAACAGATATTCTTTACGGGAAAGAATGACCAAATTAGGAGATACATAATTTTGTGCAATGATGAATCGAAATGTACATTTATTTATTATAACAAGACTTAATAAATTTCCCTCATTCCATAATAGTTCTGTAAATCGAATTCGTGAATAAATATTCTATGATAGAGTATTACTAATTAAATATTGCACAATGAAACATAACACAATACATAGTGGGTGATATAACATAAAACACAATATACTAGGTGATCAAAAAAAAAAAACAGTAGACAATTATTATTAAAAATTATGAACTATAAATTCATTATAATATCAAAATAGTGTTATATGTAAACCATGTATTAAAATGTCTTTCAAATATATATTCCTTATAGTGATGTAAACAGAACTATGCAAAAAATGTTGGAGTCAGGAAAAGAATCATGTGAAATATATAATTTACTGAAGGTTCATGTCAGTAAAAGTCTTTTCTGTACAAGGTTCTGAAACATTTGAAAAAGACAGGCTCACACCACCTTCCTCTCCTTCAAATTATAATCGAAGAGCACAACTTATTTAAAACAGTCTCTTCTCATGATATACTTCGTATTCCAATATTTGAAATTAATGAAGCACCCCAAATGAGAAATAATATTCCACCTATTATGATTAATGAACTAAAATTGATAAATTGAACTGAGAGTAATATTAAAATTATTAATTAACTGTATGTTATTCGATAGATTATCCGAAATAATATACTAACGTATTAATCATATTTATTTCATTCATCAGATTATTGGGCGCATCTTCCCATAATCCTTATCAGAAACGAAAATCGATGTAAATTTTCATTTGGAAAATTTGAGCCTCAGAAAAATACTGTAGAGGAAAATATTTCTATACATGGTCTTTCACGGAAACTGTCAAATAGTAAATGGCTGATAGACCCACTTATTGACGACCAGATTTAATATACTATGTCACGTTATAACGGTTAGAAAATGCCATTTATGATCATCTAAAATTTAATCTATTTCCGTTGGAACAAATGTAGAAATCACCTCCATTACATTCAATACAAAGTTCAACTCGTCGACTTGTATTAATTGGCTTTCTGACGATTTCAGATGGAGTGTTGTTTCACAATGGCGCACAATTTTTTCATATTTTCAGGATGTTGGTTCCTGATGTTTTGTATGCAGTACCCCCAAAAACAAAAGTCAAGGGGATTCATATCTGGACTGCATCTTGGTAAAGCAGCTCTCCTTGAAACCAAGTGTTGATGAAATTTGGTTTGTAACATTTCAATGTTTGCCATTATTCAGTGGGGAAATGCTTCATCTTGTTGAAACCACTATTGTTACCTGTTATATGTTTGAAAAGGTGTTCATTCAAATTCCTTCCATATGATTCCCCATTAAATTCCATTGCATTGTCATTTTCATCTTTAAACCAATAAACGCCTTCAATTTCTCTTTCGATGAGCCCAACCCAAGCTATTAACTTCTCACCTCCTTGTCGTTGCTGTTCTTCGATTTCATGTGGGTGCACCTAAGTCTAACTTTTTTCATTATGTCTGTTAGGAACATTTATTCTCACAAACCACTTTGCGTTGGACCATATTAGTCTCTGCGAAAAATTAACAGGCTGCTTTTGCCACCACTGGCAGAATTGCAATCGTTTTTCTTTGTGCATTTTTATAAGGGTCTGAACTTTGTGAATTCTGTATGGCTTGAATACATCATAAAATTGCAATCTTTGAGAATACAGTAAAATTGCATTTTATGACCTTTATAACGTGACATAGTTTACATTAAGTGGGTCTATTAGCCATTTCTTCTTTGACAGTTTCCGTGAAAGATGTATATGTAGAGTCAAAGACGTATCGAAATTCCTATTCTATATTACAATAAATTGATGAAGGGAAAATGTGTCTAAAAGAATCGCTGAATGAAGAAGAAATATTTTTTTAATGTTGGTTCTTTTTATTCACTACATTTTCAGCTAATCTATATGAGTATTCCAAAACGTAATTTTTAATATGTGAATATTAAATTGAATTTTGTAATTTACTGACTTATTTCATGGAATAAGATTACACATCACGTATCAATTATTATAATCTTGCGTGCAATTATTAGATACTATTACATATAGTATTAAATAATGTACTATAGACAAGTATATTACGAAAGTTTTATACAGGGTGACCAATAAAAAAATAGTCGAACGTAAATGCTTATAAATCAAAAAGTAATTAGTGTAGGAAGATGAAACTAATATCATATAGAAGAGTATATTTTCAAGTTCTGATTGATATTAAAGTATTGAAAAGTATCAAATAAAGGATACAGATACCTGAATTAAACATAATGGATATTTCGCAAACACATTTTATTCAACTCTCATTAATCATTATGCAACTAACTATTGCAACTAACTATCATTTCTAAACATTATCATTTAAGCAGTTCTCTAACTAAAGTTGAGAGAAAATATGTCATTCAATATAAAAATGATACAAACATTAAGATGGTTATGAATTTGTTCTATAAATGGACAAGAAATGGTGTGTTTGAGAAACCATTGCATTAGCTGAAAGTGACAGTTCGGTGCGGTTTGATTTGAACCATCTCGTATTTCTAATCGAACATATCCAATTATAGGTTATAACCTTCTGGAAATTACTATAAGTTCAACGTAATGTCCAAAGTTTTCTTATGTAAATGTAATTTCTCTAACTAGTTTAGAACATATGCAAAATTTGTCAAATAACTAGTTTTATTCTAAATAACGGAAATTCCATGAAAAGGCAGCATTCAAAAGTAGTTCATTTTCTTTAAAATAAGAAACAATTTCTATGCAAAATTGTCACAGAAACGAATCCACTGCATGGTATATTATTCGCTAGGGACACATTTATGCAAACTGTTGGGTGAGTCAAGCGATGGAGAGAGGAAGAACATCTGAAATAATATTCATAAAACTTTATTTTGAAATAGATGAGACGTTCAGAACGCATCGGAAGGCTTGTTTATATATGTGTTTAATAAACAAATGTCTTATTTAAAAACCTACGGTACTGTAATTCTTCAAATCAGTTAGTATAATACTAAACTAATATGTACCAAATTGCAAGTAAAAATATTGACCATATAAGGAGAAATAAATACATAGGTATATAAGACATTGGCAACTGAGAGAGTAGAGCTGTGATTGAGAGGAATAGAGGGTGCGTATCTTGCGCGTGTATGTGTTCTCCAAGAAAACGTATGGATTGATGTGTGTTTAGCTGTACCGAGCTGTATTTCTTTCTATACCTTTCTATACCACACGTCACCAAATTATAATGAATTCCTAATTTAGGTGATTCACGCCGATACCTAAATATTTTTTTTTTTAACTTTTAACAAACAAAGTCACAAAATGCCGATAAATTTAAAGGAATAACATGATGTAAAGTAATTTGAAAAGGATGTGCTTAGTAAACACACGGGAAGTTCATTAGGGTTAACCCCATCCGTCACGCAAAGTTGGTAAGGTAGATTCACGGATGGGCAGATAGATGCCCACTTCCATTGATTCTCTAATATTTTGATAAATACTGGATAAATTTGTTTAAAAATTGCTAAAGGCATAGCCTAATACAATAGGATAATGTGTAAGAAATTTCTGGCAGATATATCAAGTTAATTTTTGATAATAGACGATTGTGTATAGAGTATTGTTGTTATTACATTCAAATAAGCCATTCACGCACACTCAGCCAGTTGACTGACAGCACCTCCTCCCACCCCCAGTTAGGGAGTTTATAAACACACACACATGTAATACCGTGAACGTAAGTACTGTAGGCATTCGAGGTATGCATATATAGAATTTTGTACAGGGCACGATGATCGTGATGAAATAGTTATTATTCACTGGCACTTATTATCGCTAATTGTTCTATTGATGTATAAGTTGAATTAAATTATTTGCCTAACAATGATCTACAGAAAAGAATTAAGGACAATTGAATAGGTAAAAGAATAAATGGGGAATATCTTCATTTGATATAATATTTGATTGGTTTAACTTACATTAAGGTAATCTTCGAGCAAACAGTAGCCGATCAATCTGAGACTCAGTCAACCTGCGTGGCCAAGACATAATGTACATGACTACATGGCACAAAGAATCGATAGCTACTCACAGATCATTGAATATAGGAAGATGTCGCACAACAATATTTTCAATTTTCTAGCGAACCATGACGTACCGTGACGTATCCTTTGAATTGCCTACGATTAATACATTACTTATTTTTAAAACTCAAAAACGAGATAAAGAGAATGATACTGAAACTTAAATATGCTATTTAAAGTTAAAATATTAATTTATGATATTAAACTGATAATAAAATTGTATAAGGGGGAACCGGGATCCACTCGGACAGAGGGATGGTTCGGACAACTCGTTTAACATGTTTATAATTGTTGGAACTACCGCTTATTGCAAATAAATGTGTGCGATGTGTTAACCGTCAGTTATTTGAAAGATCCCGTGCAGAGATGTACTATTTCGCCCCCGAGGGGTAATTTACTGTTTTCTTCAATATTGATGTATTTTTCGTGATTCGATTAGATCGTGTGTGGACTATATGAATACGAAACTGATTCTCAATATCAAGGGTATGAATATATCAATATTTTATGTTATGTTTGGTGTTTTAAACAAATAATACAAATGAAATTAGGAAAATGGTGATGTTTTTAATTTTGAAGTGTCATTTGGGATGAATCGTACACTTCTCTTTATGTTGGTTCGGGCGGTGTCCGAACCTTCCCTCTGTATCCGATTCAGTACACCATTACAATTTATTGAAGTAATTCTTATTATATATGACATTCTGAACATAAAAGTTAATTATTTTAATTGGCATAGCATTCGTTGATAAGATTAGTTGCAACTTTTAATATTATATTTATTATAAGTGAGTAAGCCATGTGTATAAGTAATATAATTATTTCCGTTTTGTACATGTTTTGTACGTATGATCAATTCGAATTTGAAGCGTCGGTTTATATTTGATGCAATATCGTTAGCATGTGGCCGTGCGCTGTATTCTGTGACTAAATTTACTAATTATTTTATCTTTCATAAAAATCAAACTAGTGAGAAATGGGTAATATACGAAAGTGTTCATTTACCAATTGTACCAATACATCTAAGGATCGATACCAGTTGTTTGCGTCCAGAAAACATGATTACAATCTGTGGGTAAAGACTTGTACAATAGGGTGGGCCAAAAAAATAGGGGTTTCGGACAAACTTCAGAATCTTCATATGGAATAGTTATAATAAGTTGATACGTTATAAAAGAACATTGCATGCCAATTTCCAGGCCATTTCTAGATATTTTTGAGTTGCCCCAAAACATTTAAAATTTTGTACAAAATTATCTTTTCCCATTAATTTTGAAATATTCGATTTTGTTTTTTTCTGTGGAATACTAAAACTAGTTGGCACGTTATGAAAAAACACAACATGCAAAATTGCAGATTATTATTTGATACTTTTGAGTTGCCCCGAACACTTTTTTTGTGGAATATATTACTATTACAATATTTCTCTTAAATTTTGGCTTCTAGAGCAATCATGCTGTTATTGTGATGAGATAGAGGTAATTTGATTCTCAAAATAACTTTGTGAATTGAATTCATTTCATATTAAAAAAGCATTTATCAATATTTTCGTATTGCAAAAATTTCGAATTTACTTGGATTTCAGCAATTGGATAATAACCCATGCAATTCGCTTTGTCAACTTTTTTGAGTCACCAAGAGTCCCAAATATTGAAATGTTGGTTTATTAATCAATTATTGATGTTTATACGCTCAATTTATTGCATATAAATTTCCTAATTATGTTCTTCATTGAGCACCAGACCTCACTAAGTGTGGAGCACTACACTGACTACAGTCTCCAGCGGTGCCTAAATTCGAACAATTTGAAGGGGAGGGGGCAACTGTAAACATTGTTGTACCAGTCTGATTTTCCGGCACAAACACCAAAATAAGCTCTTCTCTAGCTATCTTTCTATTCTAAATTATAATAAATTAGAGTTTATGAGTTTTTTGCCAAAATGTAGTAGAAATCACTAAAACTGTTACTTTTATGATTTTTGAATCGCTTTGGGGCAACTGATAATCATGTCAGAATTCACTCCAATTTCAGTACACTTACCTTTACTTGTCATATCAACTTTATATCACTATTCCATAAATAAAATCCAAAATGTTGTTTTTTTGGCCACCCTATTGTACAATGGCGTTGAGACTGAACAGTTAATAAGTCACTATTCAGAGTTAATAAGTCACTATTCAGAGTTAATAAGTCACTACTCAGTTTGATTGAAATATTTTAGTTCCGACTTCGATTCTTGTTTTCTATTTTATAATAAATATACGTTAAAATATTAAACTTTAAATAACCTCTTTACCTGAAAATTGAAATTTACATAACTGCATTGGTTTCCGCTTATTGATAGTAAAAGAAAATGTAGATCTGACCGTTATATGTATACATATACTCGTTTGTTTGTACGTTTGTAATATGTTACATCACGGTACCCCTCTCACTTATTGGCTGATAAGCTCTCAGTTAAATAATTATTTGGCCATTAACGTCCACGTAGCAGTGAAATATCTTCATATATTCAATGAGCTGTGAGCACAATGGAGATATGTAGATGACGCAGCATCTTCGATTGATATCGCACATTTGTCGTCACGCTGGACATTTATACTAAAGGGACGTTTCCATTTTTTTTCCATCTTAAATCGGAATGGATTCAATTACTAACATATTTCTGAAATTCTCAAATTTTAATTTATGAAACAATAAGAGTTTTCCCACGAACAAATGTTGGGGGAAATCTGTTCCTTCCAAACCATATAGTGCAAGAAAATTATTACCCGGTGGAAAGATGTAACAATGTTTTTTGAAACTCTAACAATTCGAGAAGCAATGTAATCCTAATTAATATTATCTGAACCCCTCTGTGTTTCTTTATTTTATTGCATGAAAAAATTGCATTCTTCTAATCCACGGATCATGATATTGGCTTGGATCCACAGACGAAATACGAACAAGTCGAGCACAATAAATCACCGAGCAATTCATAAGCTTATTTCAAAATGATTCATTGAATAATAGATTGTTAAAATGCACTAAGATATCTAAATGTATAGTTATAGCCAGCGAATAGAAAATATGAATATTGATTAGAATGCCAAATTCTTTCAAAATTATTAAATTTAACATATAAATAAATTCAGTATACACACTGATTTTGAATATTAGCTAATAACATGCAACACTCCGTTACCAACAAAAATACTATAGGCAAGTAATAATAATTACCAAACGAAGCTACGAAATGGAAACGATGTGACTCAATTTTTTTAATACATCAACTATTTTTATTTTATATAATCCAACAAAGGTAATATAAATTACTTGAATGTCCATACTTTACTCAATTCAATTAGCATATTTCAATTAATATCGGTGATTTGTAAGGAATCTATCAATATTCATTTGCTTCATTCCCACCATTATATGTCACTAATATTTTTCATTTTACGCTATAGCATTCGGTTGATCTCAATTCATGATTACGTACGTCTTAATTTTTTAATATTTCTTTATTCATAGATCTGAACACGATATCATTATAGGGATCATTATTTATCAGTTGAATTTCTCTTTTGATAAACAGTTTAATCTTAAGCAACGGCTTAATAATATAATATAATGGATATAATGTTTAGGGTGTTTCATTTGAAATACATCAAAGTAAATCAACCTGCAATCATTTTTGTATACCATGTGTGGGATGTGTCACATGTGGTTCATTTTTTGTGCATTGATGAATGTTTTTAATAGTTTACATTGATTCTAAATTTAAAATCATTTTTTCAAATTTATTTTGTAAACATATTTCTACAAGAGTACAGTAATTATAGCATTTTTAAACACTGACAATATTGAGAAATAATGAATAATTGAAATCTGTGGGGATCATAAACTTGAATAAAAACTCAAGATCACATTTAACTACAGTTTATGTGCACGTTTTTAGCTAAATGAATCAATAATATTATCTCAAGTTTCCTGACTACATGCCCTAACATTTTCTTCATGTGACGTGACAAGTAAAACAATTCTCTCAGAAATGTATGAACATAATAAAGTTAATAAGTACCAAAAAAAAATAACATCTGTTGAAATACTAACATTGTGATGATCATGAAAACTTTTCAGCGATATTTCACTCTTCAGATGGTGGATTTTACTACTTGAGCTACTTGATATTTCAGAGTTTTTCCTCCCCTTTTCTCCATTACATTTAAGAAATACACTTGAAAAAGAATCATAACCAATCCAAATTTGCATTTTACCATAGTCACCATTCACATCCTAGAATCTTGTTTAATCATTTCCCATCGTGGTTGACTAGTTTTGGTCTATCACCTATAGTTTCCTGTTATTTTAATTGTCTCATTTTAATATAAACACCTAATTCATGTCCACCAGACGATTCCCATTGACGCTATATTCGACAGGAACAAAAGTGCTTCTAGACCCTAGTCTTTCTGCTTGTAATGCTCGACTATCCATCTTAGAGACAGAAAAAACAACAGTAATTTGTGAATCCCGCTCGCATTCATATATAAGATGACCAATGAACTCAAGGTCCCCTCGCAAACTCCTCTGGTACTCCCTGTACACAGAAGCTTCTTAAATAAGCTCCATAGTGTCATAGAACCCCTTCAGATGGACATGGTGTGCAATGGCAATGTCAAAATCCGTCTTGATATATAAGTATATATATATATAATGTAATGCTATCACTTTCATTTATATCATACAATAAATAAAATATAAGTTATATATAAGTCTCATAATTTCAGAATTAAAATACACACTATGCGTATCAAAAAAATTAGAGGTGAAGTTTAAAAACAGATTTCAAAGTTTAATTCATCACCTCTGAATTAGATAACAAGAGGTATTTTTGTGCTTGTCTCAATTTCTTTGTAAATCAGTGTTATTATACAGTAAAGTTATAGGCAAAATTCATATCCTTCACAAAAAAGTTAATAAAATAGAACAAATCAATTCCTAATAATCAACCAACTGTATTATTATCACACCGTTTTTAGTTTTCAAAAATTACAATTAATTTATTACTAAACAGAGAAACATAAACTACTATATTTTATGTGCTAAAATAAAATATTAAATTGTAGCTCTTCTGGTAAGTTATTATCATCTATAAACCCGGTTGCCTTTGTTTTGAATCGCCTTAGATAAACCTTATTATACTCGATATACGTATAATTACCTGATAATATATATAAATTATCTTCTTTAAATAAATAAATAACCCATAGACAAAAATAATAAAAACATCATATTATATATGCAGACATGAATCCTTAACTTAATAAAAATTACAAGAAGTTTCGAATAAAATTATTTTCATTTAATTGAGACGCTGTGAAGTTGGCGAAAGTTGTAAGGAGATATCATAGAAGTGCTGGGTGTTAAACCATTTGAAAATTTTATGTAGTAACGCAAAATTCCAACATTGACTTATTAGGAACTCACTCGATATATTTGAGTGTCATTATTTATGAATTATCGTCATATAAAAGATGATTTATTTATTTAGAGGACATATATGGGAAAGTATAGGCATATTTATAGCAGCAGTATATCAAATTGTCCATAATAGAGTAAAGTTGAAAGATTTATTCAAATCTTCACTTATTAATTATTGTTTCATTCACTGCTACGAATATCTTCAAGGTCTATTGAGAATTTTGTTTATTACATCGATTTGTAGAAATGAAATTCAGGCTAATTAATATAAAATATCATGGGATATAAATAAGTATATATCTTACACATGTTTTCAAATTTCTGTCACAATGGAAATATTCTCAATTTTATAACAAAATAAGGACTTTCCAACTTTCGTTTCGAGTTGTTATTGATTACCTAAACTAACTTTTGTTCAACTAATAAGCTTTTTCTATCTTTAGCCGTCATCCTTGACATCAAAATACATTACTTTCCTTTAATTTTAAATTGATCACCTCAAAATTAGGCCAGATATTATAGTATATTGACCATAGTTTATGTATATTGTATAATTGATATTTATATCATGTGAAATAAGATATTGTAACTATACAATACACATAATGATGAGTAACATTAGCCCAAATATTGTTTAATACTATAAAAAAAACTGTTCGAGGGGACCATGTACTTTGTAAATGATTTTTACAATATTTTTGTTATTATATAATATCCAATATATAAATTTAAAAAATCAATTATTAAGTTACAGAGTGATTTATTTCAACAATGTTTATTTAAAATCTTATTTCCTCTTATTTAACGCTCTATGAGAGCACCTAGACTCTCAGACATTGTTTTGTGAGCTATAACAATCAAATAATTAATTAACACGTTTCAACAATGATCAGTAATCCTCTAGTAATTGAAAATATATATCTGATATTATACTCAAGCGATTAACTTAGTAATGGTTTTACCCATTCTCAAAAATTCTTTCGTGATCGAAGGCACAATATTGTTGTAAGTCACTCTACATTATGGTATATTTGATGCGAGATAAAGGGCAGGCAAACTGTAATTATAGCCCAGGTAAAAAAAGCTTCAGATAAGATTCATTAATTCGCATTTCTAAAATTGTGACAAAATATACTTTCAATGTAATGAATTCTTTAGCGAAGGAGGAATTATTTTGTATTCATTCATTTTTTTTAATCAATGCTAATTTTTGTCATCCCAATTTAAATGCAGGTAATTTGTATATGAATACTGAATAGTCCTTTATCCAATTATTGTATTATATTGGTGAAAATATTAAACTATCAAGGAAAATTCCAAGACGTACTTCGTGAACGAAGACAGTAATCTAGTATTTATTAACTGTGTTGAAAAAAGTTTGCACGAGCAAGATGTCGTAAAAAACATGTCATTTAAATGACATGTTTTTTTTAATTGATTGATTTTTTAATTGATTCAGAAATTTGAATGTATCGATATACAAAAATTTCTAACTCTTGCATCTATGATCTTCTTCGTAAGATATATCAATTATTTATGAAAATAACATTTACGTACAATGTACATGTAACATTGAACTCAGACGAATATCATACGTACTTATATAAAGACTGTAAAATAATTCAATGTTAAATTACGTGTTTTGGTTTTTCAGTAGATTGACTCTTGATTATTTACCCAATCGAATGCTGAAATCTGGCCAGTCAATCTTCAGCGGGGGAGCATCTAAGCAATTCAGTATCGCAGTGACGTGTCACCGTTTTTCCGCATCAAATGATAGATAGTTTCCATCAAACAGAGCAAGGCTGCATGAAATGATGAAATGGCAATATTTATATTATGGATTGTATTAAACTTCGTAATTAAACTGAATTACTAAATCAGAAATCTGATTTATTATTGATGGATTTTCTTCATGATTATATATGATTTCCTAATTATACCAAATTATTTGTTAAACGCTTAGATTTCTATGTCATTATTTGGTTGGAATCAAAAGAATTTTATGTAAAGATGAAATGATGATTATTTTTGTAAATGGTATTATTATATCAAATAACAAATGATTGAAATAATTTAATTGATAATACTATAATATCATTTTATTGTAATATTGACAATGTATCAATTTTATGTTGATTATAAAGCACATACCGACACTATAAAATTTTGATATTTTTTTCAGTATTCGGTTAATATATTATGAAACGACCATTTAGATACACATAACATAAACCCAGCCATAAAAATGAAGGAAGTAGATTAAACTCCTAGCAATAAATTTATTTATTGGTTGTGTTTAAACTAGCGACTAAGCATTTTTTTTAGCATCACAAGGAGATTGACACTATTCAGTTGTTTTATTTCAATCTCTATGTTAAAATATTTATTGCCTATCGTGAGAATCATGGTTCTACATGAAAACTACCAATTTGTGAGAACTGTATATTTTTGGAAAAATCATTTATGCTTTTTCTTATTTTGCATGTAAGTCTCCTTCGAGTCTTAAATTTATTATCATTAGTCGTGTATAGTGAATGAATATGGCTTAGTTCTTTCTCATTGTTTTATTGGTTAAATATTATTCTAAAACTACAATAAAGTACTAATTTGCAAAGAGAATGATTAGTATCGTAGATCAGTTTAGTTTGATATAGCACGGTGACTAATTGAAATTAATCTTAAACATGCAGATTTACGCTCAATATTGAAGATGGATATGTACATAAAACGATAATTGTAATTCAATAAATTGTCCAAAATATATTTTTATTCTTATAAGGTGAGATATTTATGTAAAAAAAATTTCACATGAAAATTATTATTCGTTTTGGAAAAAATGAACAAAAACTTTGCAACTTCAAAAAAAAAATATATATACATTTTCATATTACTTGGTGATTATTGATATATGATAAGAATTATTTAAATACAGATTTTAAAATGTTGTTATATACAAATAATTCCAATAATGATGGAACTATTTATATATCTGGATGCCCTCAGTAATTTCAGAGATTTTCTTAACTGATATTTATTTATTTTATATTTGATATTTAGCACACTTTAGAGTAAGACCTCCGCAGGTCTTTCAAGTTCATTTTTTTTATAAGATGCAAATAGTAACATACATAGTATAGAAAATACATAGTTCAGAAAAGGTCAAAGCTTCGAGGGCATCCTAACCAAATAAATAAAAACTTATTATATCTTATAAAACAAAGAAATCATCATTGAGTATTAGCATGGATGAAATGGTATATTTTGGGAATCCAGCTAATGTCTTTTATATTTGAATTTGTTCAAAAAATTATAAGAATTCAGATTTGCGTTAATGTTATTCCTATGGCTATATTTTCAACCCAGAACTTCCCCCAATTTTACCAGTGTTAATTCCTGAACAGTCACATTCTGCTTTCAACATCTCCTGAAATGAAGAATGTTTGGCCAGTTTTTTGCATCTGCTTGTTAAAACAGAGTTGCGTCTAGTTTTGATAATTTATGTTCTAGACATACGTGATATTATAGCTGCATAGCATGAGCAAATTGACGAACTTTCTTCCAATTTACCAACATATTTTGGTTGATTGGAATAGTTTCAAATCTAAAATATTTACCCTATAACTTTAACATTATATATATCTGATATATTTTCAAATACTGGATTGAAAAAAATTGAAATTATTGGATTTCTTCTTCAATAAAATACATTTTCCTGCAAGTAACCAAATTAATTATGATGTTAGGAAATATAATAATGAATGACGGCAATTGAAATTAGAATTAATTCATGGATGAGGACTTCTTTACATTAATAACGATTTTATATGTAAACCATATTATATTTTTGAACTTGGGCCACTGCAAATGAAGATTGGTAATTCTTCATTTGAGTATCAATTGATATATTAATATGATGATACATCGTGTAATAAAATCATTGGCAAATGGTATATAAATTGGAGATAAAAATCTAAAAATTGTGATAAAAAGTCTTATGGAAGATTCACCATTTTATCGATATGTCCGATATGATCGACTGGATATAATTTTCAAAATAGTATTGATAGCCTTCAATAAATTTGGATGCAGTATAAATATACCATACACATAGAGAACTGTTTTGTAAAATTTACAAAACGTATTTCATCGTAACATTTGGTTATGGTAAAGGGAAAATTTTGTTATATTAATAACCATCAAATGATTTAAATCAGCAATAAAATATTGTTTAAAGATTTCTTCACTACAAAGAAAAATTTATTTAAGTTAACTGTACAATTTTTGTAATGGAAGATTGTTAAGGTCACTAAAAAAGTTAGTGACCTTACAAAATTGTTCAATGTTTTTTTATTTATAAAAAATGTTTTTGTAGTAGTAACTTGAAATATTTAGTTAAAACCCTAATTCACTGAACATCAATCCGTGTCCTTAATCCACTGAACATGGGTCTACTGCACCCGAGAATTAAAAATTTATACAAAATTTCAATTATACACTTTTCAATGTAATTTTATTACAGAACATAAATTCAATGTTTTCCCCAGTAATTGATATAATTGCCACATAAGTATGATCATTCTATATGTATACATTCTGTAATTGAAAAAGGTTATTGAGAAAACAGAATTTTTGAAATTCTTTCATTTTCAAATTCATAAAAAAAAAACTGGACCGCCGATTTCCTTCACGATCTTCATTTATGATCTTTAATACTGTGGCTCACCTCCCACGGTTCCATCACCTGAAAAATTAGTGTCAAAGTATGAGAAACAGACGTGTACAAAATGAGTCCAATAGACCCATGTTCAGTGTTAAAGGGTATTAGTGTGGGTTTAACGCACCCATGTTCAGTGAATTAGTAGTTAATTAAATATTCGTAAAATATATACAATAGCATGACTCTATTCGTACTTACTTGGAATTTACACACAGTTGGGACACAGTGGGTAGTAGTGATGCAACGGAAGCGTGTCTTTCTGTCAGTTTTGGCCTTACACAGGGAACATCTTCGCGGGGGCTCCTTCATCTCAGCTGCTGAAGACCCTCCAGCTGTCCCAGTGGAAGAGAGATTGATGGAACAAACTTGACTGAACGATTGCTTTATATGTCGGGCCAAGGTTTGCGTACTAATGCGTTCTTCACATGAGGGCCTCATCATACTTAGAGCCAAGTCGCTCAAGAAGTTTTTCCTCTGGATCTTGATACCGGGATGTTCTTTGGTAGTGTTTTCTCGATATATCAGGAAAGAATTGACTACTGCAGCATTTACAATGCCAAAGAACATGCACATGGGCCATCTGTTGGTTTTCCTGCTGCAGCTGAAATGGGCGCACATCTGATCAAAAGTGTCAGTGCCTCCTTTGGTTTGATTATAAAACTGGATTATTTCAGGTTTTCCATTTTAGCAACTGTTGGCTGTCTGTGCATTGATGACAAAAGAAGGACATTCTTCTTTGCTTTGGCTGTGTTGGGTAAGTGCGAAACTAAAGTCATATTATTATTGAAAAGAAAGGCTTTGAACTTGGCCCGATTGAAAGGCCCGATTTTTTTTTTTTTTACCACATTAGGAATTTCTCTCTTATTGGCCCTCACAGTTCCCACCAGTGTCATACCACACTTCTTTGTAAGGTCAGTGACTAGAGGAACCGATGTGAACCGATTGTCGGTACTGACGTTTCGGTTGGTGTTGTGGTATGGCTCAGTCAATTGTTTAATGTACATATGTCCTAGCTGTAACCCTTCTGTTGGACGAGAATTATCTTTTCCCAGATAGGGGATGGCATTGAGCATGTAGCTTGTTTTAGCATCATTTACCATAACCAGTTTTATTCCATACTTTGCTGGCTTATTAGGAAGGTACATCCTGAAGCGACACTTACCCCTGAAAGCTAGAAGTTGTTCGTCGACAGTCAGGTTTTCGTTTGGCGTGTAGTGCTTTGCACATTTGCTGATGAACATATCCCAAACAGTCCTGATGGGGTCAAATTTGTCCGTATACCTTCTATCAGTTCTTGTGGTGGAATCGTCAAAGCGAAGACATTGCAAGAGGAAGGAGAATCGAGCCTCTGACATTGCTGCTTTATAGAAAGTGGCACCAGCGATAGGACTCCACAATTCTTTCGTCTGTAGGTGGTTGTCGTTTTTGTGTCCACTAAAAATCAAAATACCTAGCAAGGCACGTATCTCAGCTACTGAAGTTTGTTTCACAGTAGCGGTATCCTTTTTGTATTTCAGAGAAACGACATCAATCTTCTGATTGGTCTACATTACTACTTCGTTGATGATTTCATCAGTCATGAATAAATTAAAACATTGCTCTGGAGTCTTGCAGTTTGATGCTTCTGATGTGTGACCTGCTGTCCATGGGCAAACCAAATTCATTGCAGATGTCCTTGTTGCGGCAACATGTCGTGGTTGCGTGTTCCATAGAAAGCCTGATGCACTTCGAACTGTTGATGTAGGAAATTCCATTATTCCGGCAGCAGCAGGGGTGGCAGATACAGCACGAGGATGATGAACAGCATCACTGGTGTCAACACCAATAGGACGGGCCGATGCAGCACATGGGGAATCAATCGTAGCAGCACTGGCGTCAAGAGCTACAGGAAATACAGGCCTGGCAGATGCAGCATGCGGAGGATCACGTCTTCTGCGTGATCTTACAGTAGTCTTCTTTTTTTTTTGAAGGGTGCTCTATGTCACTACAATCACTGTTATATTCATCAGTTTCTTCTTCAATTTCCCCAGGAAGATACTCTTGATCGTCTTCGCTGTCATACATTACATCAAACTCTAGCAGATCGCTTTCTGCATCGCTTACATCAAATTCAAGAAAGCAATTCATTATGTCTTCATCACTATGTAACAATTTTGATTTGCGTGACATTTTGTTATTCAAATATCTTATTTTTTATGCTGAAACAAGAACAAAATATGATTAATAATGCAATAAATGAATATAAATATTTAACAAAACAAAAAACATGCATTGGGATCACTAATAGTTCTATAGGTCAAGCATTCGTTTCCCAATCAACACTAATTATATGCACTTGTTTCTACATCATATTGCACATTCACTGATCTTGGGTCTATTGCACCCAAAAAATAAAATGACGGCGTCACTGAACATGGGTCCACCATACCCAAACACCACAATAGAACCACAACGAGCTAACGGAGCAAATTTTCACTAAACGCCCTCACCACGTCTCGACACATACTGAAGCTATTGGGAACCGCACGGCTGAGCTGCACTTCAACATGAAGTTTTTCACATCATGCGACACTGTTAGGGTGTATTGGACCCATGTTCAGTGAACTAGGGTTAAAATGTAACATTATTGTTTAACAAAAGACCTTTGTCATTATAAATAATAATTTTGTTACGATAATATTATATTTTTGTTGATATATTTTTAATATCAACAATAACATATTGTCAGTAATAATTGTCTTCCATTTTAAAATATCACAATATGTATTCATTGTTCGTACAGAATCAAATATATAATTTTATACGTGTTTCTTGAGTGCTCTTTTGTATCGATATTCCCACGTCTGTCCCACGCGTGATGTCCCTCGTCTGTTTAAAGCGGGAAAAAGTAATACAGGGTGGCGCAAAGAAAAGGTACAGTAATGAAGATAGAAATTTTCTAAAAACACAGTTTTATTAGTATAGTCTTTTTGCATCTTTCATGAAAATCTGTTTAACTTACAACTGAAATTAAACATACTGTAGCGAATTGAAAAAATATAAATAAAAAGGGCTTGAGCAGGGACGAAAAACACAAAAAGACTTCAGAATATTTGTATAATTTATTTCCATATGGTAATAGTAAAAATTAAAAAAATGCTATTTTTCATTCAATTACCGTTTTATTTATTGACTGTTACATTCATGGAAATACTTCTTCATCACCAATCATGATTTCTTCTCTAAAACGAGCATTTCTTTGCTGAAACCATCTTGAAAAATTGAGACAGCGGTAAATCAGTTCAAAGAGTTCGAGCCTTACATGAATCTTAAAAGGATGATATTTTAAATCGTGTTTAACAATTCGGTGAAATGTGTCTTTAGCGATGTCAAATTCATTCTTTCTGATTGATATATTTGGATTCTCAATAGATAGTTCATGAATAAGATTAATGTTTTCTGTATTCGTTCTGTTCTCTAGCGACCAAAACGCTTTTTGTTCAAAATAAAGTGGTTTCTTCAGTTTTGAGCATATTAATATAAGTCAATATGGTTTTATAATTGGTGAAAATCTTTCCTGAAAGTTATGTTCAAAATGAGGTTGAATCTGTTTAAAGCTTTCAGTGTTTAAATAACTTGTCACAACAAAAACTCTATTCTTTTGAAACCTGCATTTTGAGGGTTTCGAATTTAAATCATGAATTACATTTGATATATAATATACAGTATTTAGTATATTATTGATTAAATATTAAGAACATTTTTTAAAGTATCATGTATAAAATAACTTGGCTCAATTCGGTAGAATTTTGCAATAATTTGTTTTACTTTTTGAGGTGATGTTGCAACTCTAGTTTGTTATTTTATTGTCATTCTAAATAAGTTTCACTGCAATATCACTTCTACATCAAATACTTTTCCAAAATTAATCAAAAAAAAACTAATCTAAAATGTGAATGTTACAGAAATATTACATTTTTATGTAGTTATTTACTTATTTTCAATTGGTATCTGATTCTCATTCTGAGAAATTCTGTTTCATGTCACTTCTCTATTTTCCCTCATCATTGAAATTGGATTGGAACATAATTATATTGGTATAATAAAGTATATTATATAAGTACTGCTGATATATGAAATTATGTATAATGTATATTTTCTTAAGTAGGAATGAAATTCAATCTCAATGCTACAAATATGCTAAAAAAATATTACATAAGTAATAACTATTTTCAAATTTTACTCAGTTCTGCACATATAGAATATTTGTAACATTGCATACCAATTATTAAACTATTCCCTTTTTATGCTTTCAATTTATATAAATTCGCCGTCTGATGACATTAGTAATAAACTTAAAATTATTTCATAAATCTAGTAATCCGCGAAAATCTTCAACAAATTTATGAAGCTCTGTTAACTTATTGTGAAATACATACAAAATGCACCGACAATTATTGAAATCAACTGGCAATAACCTGTAATCAATCCGAATAATAGTTTCTATTGCAAAGACAAGAGCCGATTCGCAGATAAGTTCCTCGAGGACTGTCTCTAACTGAATTATCATTATATTAGTTCACTAATCAGATAGGATGTAATCAATCTGTAGGTTGTTAAGTGTTCGCTGAGGATCATTAATCCTTGCGATTTATAGGCACATTATCTCTAATGAAACTGCGTCAAGTTGTTGATTAAACTCTATATAATGTAAGACTGTTATAGGAAGTTCATTATGCAATCGACGATACATAAAAGAAAAGTTTTAACGAAAGTTTGAGAAATGTTAGCATTTAACAAAGTTTAACAACAAATTTAACAAAGTTTAACAACAAATTTAACAAAGTTTGAGAAATATTAGCATTTAACAATGTTTGACAAATGTAAGCATTTAACAAAGTTTGACAAATGTTAGCAATTAACAAATTGAATAAATTTTACCGATTAATAATTTATTTTTGAAATAAAGTTATGAAAAATGGAATAGTTAATTCATGAAATTATAATACATGTTATTTACAATTTATCTTTAAATTAATGTAGGTGAGGAAAGTGAAGTTGGGAGAAGTATAGTCGGGAGAAGTGAAGGTGTGAGAAGTGAAGGTAGGGGAAGTGTGGGTAATGGAAGTCGTTCACGGACATTTCGTCCACGGACATTTTGTGCACGGGCAATTCTTCCGCGAATTGCTTTATTTTGTATTATATTTATTGTGTGCATTTATTTTATATATTTTTTTATTTATATATATGCTGCAATATAAAAGTATTTACCACCCTAATTTGACGGTAATTAGAAATATATTTACTTTGCCTACATTCTTATCGCAATCTTTTTATCCTGTTGGCCGGCATCTGTAAAATAATAAAAATGAGAACTTTATAATGATATACAGGCAGGCCTCACTTTTTTACACACGAGTTTTATAAGATATGTAATTATAACATGACATGCCTCGATGTTATTACAGTACATAAACATAGAAAACGGAGACATTTTTGTTGTGTTTATATTACAGTAACATCAATAGTAGTATTCAGATAAGCTAACTATAGGTAATTAGATGCACTATTAGTTCAGAAATTAGTATTTTATAGCAGAATATTTTTAACAGCGATTACCTAAACTACATATAATAGTATGCAGGCATATAATATACTACTAAAAAAATAATATAAGAAATTAGCTAGATATCAGTACTTTTTAGTGTTACGTTTAATTATTTAAACGTAAAACATCCGTGTTATTGGACTGTTTCATATTTTCGGACTTATACATATATAATAATAATTGTTATTTACCTCTATTGTATTTACTTTAATTCCTAAGTATCCATACATTTATTCTTGTTAGGACCCTGCTACTTAAGTTCTAAACTTTAGATACTTATAATTCATTAATTAATGCAAAATATTATACGAGGTCAATTACTTTAAGATACAGTCAACCCGTTTAGAATATTTAATTTTATAACTGTAATCGATAGATAAACATTTTTATGTGTCAATTCATATACGGCTTAAATTACTATTAGATTATTGTATATTTACACCTGCCTATTAATGTAATAGTATATATATTCCATAAACACTTTAAAATGCAAAATAAAGCCATTCATGGACGAAATGTCTGTGGAAGAGATGTCCTAGACCTAATGGAAGTGTATGTAACGGAAAGTGAAGGTAAGGGAGTGTTTGTGGGGGAAGTGTGGGTGAGGGAAGAGAAGGTTGGATAGGAGAATCGTAGGTGGGTAATAAGAATGAAACAATGTATTCATGAAAATCACTAGTACAAGTGGAGCTAAAACATATAACTATACTATTCACGGCCTTCGAAGCTCATTGGCTTTTTGGGAAATATATATAATATAGGAAAACCGTTAATGGACCAAATTATGAAAAAAAAAATTCAATCATATTCAAAGGACTCCATAACTGGAAGTATATTAAACAGCCGCCTACCAAAACATTTCGCAATATACTTCAAATATATGGACGTATGAAATAAAAAAACAAGTTAACATGAACAGGTGAAGAATATATCCAAAATATTACAACTGCAATTATATAACCAAACGGTTGACAGATATTTCATCGAAAGACGTTTCGTCGACAGACAATTCGTCGACAAGTTGTTTCGTTGATCAGACGTTTCGTAGACAAGACGTTTCGACAGCAAATTTTCGTAAAGGGGATTTTAACGCTGTATAAGATTACGAAATATGTATTTTAATGAAATAATACATCAAACGAACAAATTACAAAATAGGATAGTGGTAAGGAGGAAAACTATTTACAACTTCCAATCGTTTTATACTTTAATACTAAATAAAAAAAATACTCAATAAAACCAAATCCGATATTTGAAAAGATTTATATGCATGACACAACTAAAAAATATATCGTACCAATTAATGAAATCATTTTAAACAAAAAGACTAAGTCAACATACAAAGAACATTCTTAAATTTAATTCTTTGTCTATAAGTATCCTCGTGTCACAACAGCCTATTAGTAGGGGGGTGATTTTGCTCTAAGATCACATTTTGGGGGTAAAAAATGGTAACAAGCTGAAATTTGGTCCAGACCTCCCATATAGGGTCACGCAGGTAAATTGCGGCCCACTCACTAACTGCGGCCTCTTAACAACTGAAACATCATAGCTTCAAAACACTCCCTAGTACAGTAAACTCCTTGGTTATGTATTTTTTTTATGAAGCATCCGAGTAATGAAGGACCTGAATTGTGAAATGCACCTCAGTTATGAAGTAGTTTTCTTTGTTTAAATCATAGAGAACTATAAATCTTGAGGTAAAACTATACCTTTTTCAAGTTGGCAGAAGTGAATAACGAATTGGCAGAATTGAAAAATTAATTAGCACAAGTGAAAGTCATATTACAGAAATAAAAATGAAAAATGCAAGTATGACAAGCAATTACAAAATTAAGTGTTTTTTTTATGAAAATTACAACTTCAATACAATAGTGGGTTATTGCAATTTTCTCCACCAGACTCTACAATATAATAAGATAATACTCTATTATAGAATGATACTCTATTATAGGAAAATACTCTATTATAGAATAACACTCTATTATAGGATAGCACCCAATTATAGGGTAATAGCCCATAATAGGATGATACCCAATAATTATTATAGGATGATACTCAAATATAGGATACCACCTATAATTGTGTATTATCCTATAATCAATATAATGGAGTATTATATATGAAAATGTAAATCAGAGAGGCAAAGATTTACTAAATCAGATTAGGTTATCAATAAATCGGATATATTGAGTATAAACTGTGTTTTCTTTATTGTTTGAGTTTTAAATGATGTTTATTTTTGTTAATGATTGAAATTTAGGCATAAATGACTACTACCATGATATATATTAATTTTTGTACAATAATGAGTTGCTATTTTTGTTTCCCTCAACATTAACCTAATATTTGTTTAATTACCTTAATTTTGTATAAAATATTAGTACACATCCATATAAGAATTATACCATAGTTATCCCTCAATGACAAAAATTCTCTATGATTATAATTACAGAAAACTTTCGCTGCACACGAATTATGAAGTGGCCCTGAGTTATGAATTAACCATTACTTCATCTCTCAGGAGTTTCACTGTATGTAGATTAACCAAAAAAAAAATGTGCCATCGATTGGGCATTGGGAAACCTCATTTTCAAATCCTCAAAATTGTAGTCTAAAGCGCGAAATTCAATTTTTCCAAATAAGGTCATGTTATATATCACTTTTTAACATTTTTTATACTGATTATTTTTCTAAGAAAACTTATGTCTTAAAGTTAACATATAAAGAGTTACACTAACATTATTGGACAATAAAGTCATTTGAAATTACAATATTTTTAAAACATTATAAATAATATGTCAAAGGAATTGGTGTCATCTTTAGTTTCTGGTTCACCATCACGGTTGTAGTCATCAACAGTTGAGATTTCCTGCAATATACACCAAAAAAGTACAATCATTTTATTATCATGGATGGAATGCACCCCAAAAATCCTTAAAATCAACATTTTTGCCACAATTACTTGTGAGCATCAAACTCTGCGGCATTCTCCACATGTTTAAACGCTTCGGATACCATACTTTCGATACGAGCATGTTATCCAGACACAGGAGTTTTTGTACCTAGCTTTAAAAAAATTTGATTCATTCTCTTTTTATAGTTAGGCTAGTTGAAAAATTTTATATCCATGGAATAAAACTTGGAAATATAAACAATTCAGGGTATATAATATTTTACCATGCATTTAAATCTATTGACTTTGGTAATCTGTCACCACCGAAGCAATAAAATCGTTTTCCAATATCTGTCCCCACTCTTTTGGCTGAATATTGAAGTCGTGATCATGGAATATTGTATGAGTTTATAATGGCTTCGCAGACCGTGCTAG
This sequence comes from Caprella mutica, assembly GCA_947561585.1. Lineage (NCBI taxonomy): Eukaryota > Metazoa > Arthropoda > Malacostraca > Amphipoda > Caprellidae > Caprella > Caprella mutica. The sequence continues at coordinate 721,201 of CANNZV010000007.1, forward strand.
CGAGTTGTCTTCTCGGTTGGCGGAATATTTTCGGGAGTAATGATTCCATCGCATGCCAAATCAGCATACTTCTGATATCTACAAACGGTTACAATTTGAACACCTTGATTTGTGCTGATCAACTTCAGATTGATCACTCTATGGGCAACAGAATATTTTAATTTGATCCTCAATGATTCAGATTTGGTGATCAAATTATGAATATTTGATCTCCCATTTCCATCTATTGACGACGTTCTATCACAACCGATGAAGGTATATAGAAAAAGCAAAGGTTCTTTGTAAATTTGTTTCGCAAGGATGCATGCATGTTTGATTTTCAGGCAATCATCATTTTTCAAAAAGTAGATATCAAGATGGTTCTCACTGTTCGTGGTGAACAAACATTACAGTGATATCTTTCTCATCTGCAATAGCAAATGTAGTTGTAGTCTTCGCTTATCAAGAGTTATCTTTGCAATATCAGTATCACCAGAACAATTTGTTTCTTCAATGATTGCCCTCCTAAGTTTGATTTACAGAAAATTTATCAATCCTGCCTTGTTCATGGTGTAAGAAAATAAGAACACTCTTGTGTAAATGGGAAAGGGTCGTCATCTTGTAACTGAACATTAAACTTTGTGAATGATGTTTTCGTCTTTTAACCATCAAATATCACCTCTGCTAAATTATCATAATGTTTCTTCAAAATGCATTATGTAAGTATAGGCAATTGAAATGAAGAAATGTATGAGTCTTTATTTTGCCAACTGACTCTGTGTAGCAAATAGTAATGCTCCTACATCGATGACGAAAGGGCTGTTTTGTGCAATGAATTTCTTTGACATTGCATCTTATTCTAGCATGATGACCTTTGCAATTTTGAAAAGTAACAGTTTCTCATCATTCTTTCTCTAAATCTTTAAACAATGACAAAAGTTCGGTTGTTGCCGTTGGTTCATATCGAAAGAAATGCTGAATGTCCCTGCTAGTTCGGTGATCCTTACCAAGAGATGAAAGAAAGCCTTTGGGCCAGGTAGCCTCTTACTACTGTTTTGGCAGATGTTGTTACGAAGCAATACAAGAGATTCCAACTGTTAGTTCCTTTTGAGTGAGGCTTCGTTCACTTTTATTATACAGGCTCTTCTGAATGCCATTATCGACTCGTACCATAGTCCATGATCAACGACCTTAAAATTCATCCAAAAGAGTAGGGACAGATATTAGAAAATGTTTTTTTTTGGCTTCGGTGATGACAGATGATCAAATCACACCACAATCACTGATGAAAGTCAATAGATCTGAGTTGTTTATATATCAAAGTTTTATTCCATGGATTTATGAATTTTTCAACTAGCCTAACTATAAGAAGAGGACGAATTCAATTTTTTTAAAGCTAGGTACGGAAAACTCATGTGTCTGGATAACATGCTCGTATCGAAAGTATGGTGTCCGAAGTGTTCAAACATGTGGCGAATGCCGTAGAGTTTGATGCTCAAACGCACAAGTAATAGTGACAAAATGTTGATTTAAAGGATATTTTGGGTGCAGTTCCATCCATGATAATAAAATGATTGTAATTTTTTAGTGTATATTGCAGGTAATCTCGACAGTTGATGACTACAACAGTGATGGTGTACCGGAAACTAAAGAAAACAAAAATACATATTTTAGACATATTATCTATAATGTTGAAAGATATTGTAATTTCAAATGATTTCACTTTCCATAATGTTATTTTTACTCTTTATATGTTAACTTTAAGACGTAAGTTCTCTTAGAAAGTTAATCAGTATTAAAAAATGCTAAGAAATGATATAAAACATGACATTATTTGGAAAAATTGAATTTTGACTAATTCACGCTTTCGACAACAATTTTGGGGATCTGAAAAATGAAGTTTCCCAATGTCCAATCGATGACGCTTTTTTTTGGTTAATCTACATAATATATGGGAGGTCTGGACCAAATTTCAGCTTGTTACCATTTTTTTTTCCTACACATTTTCAAATTCTACTATACTGTATTAGAATCTTGCGTGTTTGCTCGGGTAAATGTGTTTTTGAGTACTTTGAGAGTATTAATAATAATACATTAGTTCTACAATATTATATAGTAAACTTTTTTAATATTTTTTTCTTACATGATCATAATTCAAAAATGGGATTTCGTTTGATATCTCTGAATTTTTCCGATTTTCAAGCCAACTACTGGTTTCAAAGAATTACTTTTTGTAATACTATCACCTGAAATATCAATAAATATCAATAAACATAATTGAATGCTAATCCCAGATTGCTATTCAATCTTAGATTAGCATTAAATTACAGCACACACGCAGTAGCCGAACAGTTGGCAATGGTGTGTACCGACTTAATGTGACTTACCAATGACAAATCCGACGATTTATATTTTATTATTATGAAACGTAAATTATTGAAAATAAATTGTTTCAAATTTTAAAAATCATTACTCGACCCAAAATTACTAAATTACTTAAAAATAATTGGTAATTATTGAGTTGTTTTGATTTAGCATTACATTAGAAAACAATTTCAAAAAATTAACAGTTTTCCTCCCTACCAATATTCTATTTAGTAATTTGATCATTTCATGGAGTGAAATTAACAATGGAGTGTGTTAATATCCCCTTTACGAAAATTTGTCGAAGAAACCTCTTGTCTACGAAACGTCCTGTCGACGGAAGGTTGGTCGACGTTCGGACACCAACCAAAAACAAACATTTACGACCTACAAGTAGCAACAATATAACAAAGTTTGGTAAAAGGTACTGTATGGTGACAATATTCAATGGATGAAAGAACAGTAGCTAATAATTTACTATCCATAATTAATCAGATTGACCCACTGGCACGTTGATTTTTGATGATCAGACCAAGATCGATACCCTTTGATGATTCCCCATTACAAAGAATGTCCACGGGGCTTGCTAGTTAATAATTTAAAATTTAAGTAATTAAAGTATAGTTCAATTTATTATCCTAAATTTCATATTTTAAGCTCAATATTGCGTTTAAAAAAAAGGTTGGTTATAATGCTGGTAGTAGAAATAACTTTTTTAATATTATTATATGAAATATTCCAATGAAAAAATTGCAATACTTTGAATAAATTGAATAAATAAATTCTTTGGGGATATATTTACACTGTACAAATAACTTAGATATTAATTTGAGAATAAACGTTATCTTCCTATTTAATTATAGAAAATAGAGTTATGACGAAATATGGCCGTTGTGTATCGCTATTGAGAGTAGAGTTTCAGAAACGGGGGTTAGAATTTATTGGACTTTCACATTTGACGACAAGAATAAGAACAAGAAAACAATACAAAAAATAATAAAATTAAAAATAAGTAGCTATCATAAGTAGCATTCAGTCGTGTGCTCTGAGTATAGTTCTTAATTTGGGTTTTGGTTTCTTGAAGATCACCGTATGGAATATCTAATACAGTTTGATTTAATATGAAAGAAGTAACAATAATTTAAGTGTGAAACTAGTAGAAACTTATAAGGTGTATCTTTTAACAAAATATTTCTCAATTCTCAGTTTGGTGCTAGGAAAATTCGTCTACGGAAATTCGTCTGTTTCCTAAATTTGATATAGAAAAAAAAAAGACAGTTTTGAGTATTAACAACATATGAAAGAGAAAATTGTTGCATTCGCATAATATCCGGTTAGACGAAAATAACGCATATATTCAGCAGTTTTAACTGTTGATTAGAAATTCATATATTGTACCTAATATATCATGCTATATATAATTAAAAATGAAAAAAAAACAGTGTTCAAATTTAAAAGCTGGACTTCTTCAGCTATGCAAAACATGGGTAGTAGTCGTCAAAATAATACTGTGTCACCCGGTATTCAAAGTCCTTTCGTCGAAAACACTATCCAACTAAGGTATACGTATTTTATTGCTAACTTGACCTTAGGTGAACTATATTTAATCATATTTATATAGAATAATGCTTTTTAACACAAACAACATCTTCAGGTGGTAGGAATGATAGGGTATCTAACATTTTATCTTAAATTAAATATATTACATTATGTATAAATTATTACGCATGAAATTAATTTAATCACGTAAAACGGGAAAGATGCGTCCACTCTACTCGTGGGTTTATGATTAGTGTGGACGCGTTTTTCTGCTCTTCTATGTTTTTCTCGCAGAGCAAGAAAAATCTGCTGAGGCTCTGGCAGCCTCCTTACTTCACGGACTGCCGTCAGTAGAAGAGGCAGTCGTTCAGAGTCGTTCGCAGTCGTTCAGAGTCGTTCCCAGTCGTTCAGCACAATTCATACCAGCAGTTATGCAACCAAATTTGTTCATATGCTCCAGCTACACTATATAAAAACTTCACGGATTTATAACGCTGATTTGAGTATATTTGCCTACTCACTGAGATGTTTAAGTGGTACAAATTCCAAATGAAGAGAACTGTAAACATGAGAGGTTAAATTGGAGAGTCTGAGGAGGGGTAGCACGTATAGCTGGACATGACACCCAGTTGGGAGAACTGATGAGGCATTTCCAGGGCTGATGGATCGGAGGGATAGATTGATTCTACAAACGTAAGTCCACTATCTTTTCAAACCTAGGGTAATTGTGGACGTTTATTTCTCGTAGGGTTAATTTAAATTCCAGCTTAAGGTCTCTACTTTAAAATACTAATTTGATAAAAACTAATTTGATGAAAACTAATTTGATGAAAACTAATTCATTAACATTTTTCTATACTATTAACTTTTTTCTATACTATTAACTTTTTTCTATACTATTAACTTTTTTCTATACTATTAACTATTTTCTATACTATTAACTTTTTTCTAGCTGCTCAAGTTTGAAATACTGTGATCGGTGGTGTGACATTGTCTATCAGCAATACGGAGTTGTCACACTACCCAAGATCTAGTGTTTTGGCTTCCAGCTAAGAGACTAAACAAATTTAACAATTATTTAGCATAAATATTTATGAGTACTTCTTTTTCAGCATTGGATGTGACTAGTTGGCAGCTGGTTTGCTTGAAGGTTGCTGCTATTCACTTCCAATCCAGGGATATGTCACGCTGACGGGATTTGTGGAAGTTCCCCAATTTTTGCTAATACAAATTATATTAGTACAATCTTTCATTTATCCTGTTTGGTTACGTCATAATCCCTTAAAATTGCTTATGGCGCCCAAACAGGGACACTAGCTGGAACTTCCCAATCCGATTTTGTCAGTTGTGGGGTGTCTCTCGGGTCTCTTGTATTTTATCTGAGTGTGTCTCTGTCTATTCTGTGCGTGCCTTCTCCCTCCTCTTCTCTTTGTTGCTCTTATTAATTCTTGTATATTTATCAGAATTTAATTTGAGGCTGTAAATGCTAACTGATTTCTTTAATTATTAAATAATTATTTCTGATGCAAAATGGAAGGACTTTCCTATTTAGTTGAATTACGTGGCTACAAGCGAACTCAGATTTCAAAATTATATACTAAAATTATAATAAGTGAGGAACTATTATCTGATGAAGATAGTTGCTCTTGTAAGAACAAAGCGGAACAACTGCTTGCGGAAATTAAAATCCTGGATTCTAAAATTAATAAGTTAAAATTTGAGAAAGAAACTGATGAAGGTGATTTTGAAGGTGAATTAACTGATTGTGAAGCTTATATTGATAGATTAAATGAAATAGTTTCTAGGATTGTGACTGAGACTACATTTAATAGTGCGAGCAATAACTCATCTCACGTTGTGAATAATTCTAAACTTAAATTACCTGAAGTCCCATTACCTACATATAGTCATTCACGATCTGAAAGTTTGGACCAATTCTTGAGGTCATTTGAGAGTATTATCTCTAAACATTCTGTTTCACACTATGAAAAATTTATACTATTAAAAGGAAAACTAAAAGGTGAGCCTTTGGCTCTTATTGAGTCATTACAATTAGCTCAGCAGACTTATGAAAGCGCCAAGGACTTGTTGCAACAAGCCTTCGCTTCTACTACTAAGACTAAATTCGAGGCCATACTTCGGTTGGCTAAAATTAAGTTAGGAATGGACACTAATGTTTATGAATTTGTAGGTGAGATGAGGTCAATTCAAGGTATATTTGAAAACTTGCAGATAACTGCGGAAGATGTCCTTTATTATTTTTTCTGGAACTCTATGAATAGTAGTTTTCAAAGTCGGCTCATTAGCATCAGTAATTCTAATAGACCTAGTCTGACTGCTATAAACGAGCATATTTTTCAAGCTCTTGATAGATATTCAGAGGTAGAGAAAGCGAAACTAGGAAGGCATAGTGAAAGATCAAAAACGGCAACTTCGTTAGCAGTATCCTTACCCGAAGCTAGTAGATTTTCAGTTAAAAAAGTATTTTGTTCACTGTGCAGTTCGCAAGAAGGAAGTAAAGATTATTCACATTCAACAAAAGATTGCGATAAATACCCTACCGCTAAAGATAAGTTCGATCGCATTAATGAGATAGGTGCATGTACTAAGTGCGGGTTCATTAACCATATGGCTCGAGCATGTAATTTCATGTTTAAAAATAAATGCTGTCATTGTCAGAGATATCATATGTCCTACCTTTGTAATGATAAAACTAATAGAGAAGATTATTCTACTAATGCCAGATCATGTGTCCTTTCTGCCTTAAAAACGGGTTTCGGGTACGATGCGCTACTTCCAACTTTTTCAGGAACAGTAAATGGACAGAAGGTTAGAGGCTTGAAAGATTCAGGATGTCAGCCTAATTTTATTAGAACTGAACTGGCCAAAGAACTCCATCTTAAAACTATAAAGCGAAATTTCCAAGTTACAATTAATGGATTCAATGAATCCCAAAACTATAACACTGATGTTGTAGAGTTAATTTTAGAAATTGGTGGAAGTAAATTTAGATTAGAAGCTATATGCATTCCTAACATGAATACCACCTTAAAGTTGCCAAAACTATCGATCTGTGCTAAAGAGTTTGTTAGACGAGGCTATAAATTGGCAGATCCTGACTTAGCTGATGGCAGTGACGAGGTTTCCTTTAACTTTATTTTAGGTAAAAGTAGTTCCGAAGTTTTAGTTGAACAGCAGATGGCATTCGGTAGTAAAGTAAAATCTGTGTACTCTGTAACAGAGGGAGGCATTCTGTTGTACGGTAATTTAGAAGTGATGTATAAAATTTACCTAATTTGCAGTCTCTCTATTGATTATCATGTTTCTGCCGTGCGCCCAGATATCGTGCACTGTGATGATGAGGGTGAGAATGCATTGGGGGTATCTATGCCAAATGCTTATGCCAATTACTCTTGCGTTGGTACAACTGACTCTTCGTTGTTAGTGAAAAATTCAAATCATGATCATTTAATTTCTTTGGATAGGTTTGGCTCATTGAATAAGCTGGTTAAAATTTATTCACTGGTTATGAAGTTCATACATAAGTTGAAGTCCAAAGTGTTTAAAATAAACACAGAATCTGTTAATTTGAAAGAAGAATCTCTAAACTTTATTATTCGTAATGAACAACGGAAGTATTTTGCTGAAGAGTATAAAATCTTAATAAATCCTAATGGCTCAAATGAAATAACACCATTGATCGCGAAACTAAATCTTTTCGTGGATAAATCTGACCTTATCAGAGTGCGGTGTAAGTTTGGACGATTTGGAGATTTCAACTCTCCTATATTACTTCCTCCTTCCTCTCTATTAACCAAGTTAATCATAAGAGAACAGCACGAAAGGTTTCTCCACGTTAATATTTGTGCTTTAGTATCAAAACTGCGTGGGCAATTCTTTATTGAGAAAATCTATTCAACTGTAAAGAAAGCAGTGAGCGAATGTGTCTCGTGTAAAAGATATAACAGAAAAATTAGGATGAATCCATCTACAAATAGTAATGAATGTTACAGACCAGTTAAACATGGGCAATGGAGAATTGGTGATATCATAATCATATTATTAGTGGAACAACACCTGAATGCGAAAACCAGTATCCCATGGGAAGAGTTGCAAAGGTGTAAGAAAACAGTGAAGATGAAAAAAGTGTCAACTTTTGCAAGTTAATTGACCCCGTAACATGTGGTATAGATGTGTTTATATATAGAACTATATATTTATTTGTTTTACTATTGATATATGATTATTTATTGGATACAATTTTTTGAATATGTACTTGTTGAATATATATTTATTTAAGAGATGTATATATTTATTTTCTAAAATTTTAAGTTGTTGTTTTAGTTAGTTTGTTCGTGTTCTTGTTTGCATAATGATTATCTCGTTAATTTATTTAACTTTATAAAGCCTATAATTGAGATAATAATTATTCTACATTTAATTCAATCTTAGAGATTGAATTCCTGCCTGGCGCAGTGTATAAATTATTACGCATGAAATTAATTTAATCACGTAAAACGGGAAAGATGCGTCCACTCTACTCGTGGGTTTATGATTAGTGTGGACGCGTTTTTCTGCTCTTCTATGTTTTTCTCGCAGAGCAAGAAAAATCTGCTGAGGCTCTGGCCGCCTCCTTACTTCACGGACTGCCGTCAGTAGAAGAGGCAGTCGTTCAGAGTCGTTCCCAGTCGTTCAGCACAATTCATACCAGCAGTTATGCAACCAAATTTGTTCATATGCTCCAGCTACACTATATAAAAACTTCACGGATTTATAACGCTGATTTGAGTATATTTGCCTACTCACTGAGATGTTTAAGTGGTACAAATTCCAAATGAAGAGAACTGTAAACATGAGAGGTTAAATTGGAGAGTCTGAGGAGGGGTAGCACGTATAGCTGGACATGACACCCAGTTGGGAGATCTGATGAGGCATTTCCAGGGCTGATGGATCGGAGGGATAGATTGATTCTACAAACGTAAGTCCACTATCTTTTCAAACCTAGGGTAATTGTGGACGTTTATTTCTCGTAGGGTTAATTTAAATTCCAGCTTAAGGTCTCTACTTTAAAATACTAGTTTGATAAAAACTAATTTGATGAAAACTAATTTGATGAAAACTAATTTGATGAAAACTAATTTATTAACTTTTTTCTATACTATTAACTTTTTTCTATACTATTAACTTTTTTCTATACTATTAACTTTTTTCTATACTATTAACTTTTTTCTATACTATTAACTTTTTTCTATACTATTAACTTTTTTCTATACTATTAACTTTTTTCTATACTATTAACTTTTTTCTATACTATTAACTTTTTTCTAGCTGCTCAAGTTTGAAATACTGTGATCGGTGGTGTGACATTGTCTATCAGCAATACGAAGTTGTCACACTACCCAAGATCTAGTGTTTTGGCTTCCAGCTAAGAGACTAAACAAATTTAACAATTATTTAGCATAAATATTTATGAGTACTTCTTTTTCAGCATTGGATGTGACTAGTTGGCAGCTGGTTTGCTTGAAGGTTGCTGCTATTCACTTCCAATCCAGGGATATGTCACGCTGACGGGATTTGTGGAAGTTCCCCAATTTTTGCTAATACTAATTATATTAGTACAATCTTTCATTTATCCTTTTTGGTTACGTCATTATCCCTTAAAATTGCTTACATTATTATATATTTATCAATCTCTATGTTTCATTAAACAATAATTAATTGTTCATTGTGTAATGTGCAGTACAGCAAACTTAATGAATACAACTATGTACTTTTATCTACATACATTAAATTACTTTATCAAATATTTATCATAACATTTTGTTTCATTTAAATGAATTATTTTGCATCTATTGGACGATTTTTCCGATGACGAATTTTCCATGGCCAAATTTTACTGTCAGTTATGCTCATTTCAAATTAGCGAACAAAATACAGTTTATTTATCTAGATACTAACGAGATATCAGAGTTGCAGAATGACATAAAAAATATAAAGCAATTTAAAAAAGGATGTGCTAAGAAAACACACGTCAAATTCACTAGAGTTAACTGCCTATTTGGTTTCTGACTACTATTTTGACAACTAAAAATTATAATAGATAGGATGGTCTCCCACTCTGTGGTTAGGGTGAGTTCTGAAATATAAGACAGTTTCTCATTTTCAGACAGATGATAAAAATATTAATGATTATTATTTAACTTTTATTTCAATTAGTATCATTGATACCTGCAAGTATCAAGGATACCAGTATATAAGTTTCTTACGAGACAGAGAATGAGAACGTCATCTCGGAACTTTGTAAAAATTCGCTCGACAGTTCTGATTAATGATGCAAAGGTCGAGCTCGGCAAAGATTACAATGTTATTTGAGCGATGCTATTTCTAAATTGTATCTTTGTATTCACATATATTGCTAATATAAAAAGAATAAAACACTCGTTTGAAAAAACAACGTCAAGACACAAAATAATGTGCTTCCAAGTTATAGTTAATCTTAAAATACTAATTTTTTTGGGTAACAATTTCATAATTGTAGATCAAAGATTTACCGCTGAAAAGGCTACATGTCCTGACGATATATCATTAATGTACGTACATTACTGGTACCAAAATGTCTCTTTTGAAATAAAAACTATTAAGGAGTTATAGCAGTTTGTTCGTAAACGAGCAATATGATAAAGCAATCTTATAATCTTTCTGACTAAATATTTTGAAGGGAAAAATAATCTTTATAAGAATTGTCATTCATGATATCAGGTAAAATATTTATCCAATGGTAGACCATATGTTTTTAAAATAATTTCGCTTATTTAAGTTACAATTTTTTCACAAGTAGTGGATCTATCTACCTCTTAGACCCTTCACTTTCTACTAATTGCATATTAACCAAATTTTGAATCAACTAATTATATGTGTTCCTCTTCCTAACAATGATAGATGATTTATAATCCTTAACCATATATTTGTTTTTCATGTGGCATTATAACTCCTTTATTGTTCTTCTTTTCTGAGATGAAACAGAAAAATAAAATACTAGTAAAACTTCTAGTGTGTATTCATGAGAGCATCACGTACACCCCAGAAGCTTAGACAGATTCGGTCATTCCTAACACTTTGGAGGTCTATCGACTTCATCCATTACAATGTATCTCTCCTAAAACCAGAGTGGCAATTCGATATACTATTTTATATCTTTACGGCAATGAAGTGTGATGCATGTTATTCCTTCTTTTTGTAGATTAAAGTTCCATCAGATTATAAGTAATGTATTGTTTCATTCTTAAAAATACCAATATAGTCTGCCACATCTAATAAGACATGATAAAAAGAGTAAGAAGATACCGAAGTGATACCACTAGACATATATTCCCCAGATAGTATAGGTAGAATAAAGTTATCTGAACCAGAGCACCTATAATTAGTACCCTGCGTTCAGTCATTTCACGGTCTTTGCAAAATAGGTACATACTGGTTAAAATAGTCAAGATCTAATTTAAACTAACGCTAGATGCCAACTAATATAATTAACGAAAATTTCACTGTAACTGTATGCTGATTATGTAATAGTACGCACCATAACTTAATTTTGGAAATCTCAAAAATTCAATTCGATAAGTTCTAATGGATATTCTTTAGAAATTGTGAATCTAAACACAAAAAATAAAACAATTTATAGTAAAGAAAGTTTACAACCTCTGGAATTGACTTTGCCGACTAAGCAAAGTTCACTATTAAGCGATGAATTTTTTTTTATGGCGAACATCAAAAGCACACTTTACAAGAATATATCTAGTGCAATTATTAATTGAACAACTTAGATCAGAAGTAAAATTATCTTTTATAATAATATTGACTATTGAATATAAATAATATTAAATAGAAGAACCTCTCAAATATTTACCAAACTTGTACTCGCGTGTGCATTGTGCAAACTACAAAAGCTCAATAAAAATATCTGAAAATATAATTGTTCATATATTTTATATGAATATTATTAGTAATATATAAAAATAGCTATATATAATTTTTCAAGTAACTCTGAAATTATTTTATTTCTTTCTAAATAGTATCGAATGCTTTTAATTCCTGACCATTTTACGCTCTCTCTTTTGATTCTCACCTTAAAAGTCCTATAATATACCATCGTAAGGCATTCATTTTGTATCTAGATATCTGATGTGCTATTTGCAGTCCAATTCTAAAATAAGCATAACACTGAATGATCTGTTGTCTTAGTCTATGGTTCTCAGGCGGATCGGCTCTAGATATCTTGTACCGCTAACAACCCACGTAGCTTTCTATATTTTCCCTCTTTTAAATTTTTCGCAATAAATCCTTATTTGATGGTATGACATGACTGTGTATTTTTTAATATTTGTGCCAACTAAATATGAACTGGTCATTACCAGTTTCCATTTCCTGTGTAATTGATAAACATTAATTAATTAGAGCAGTTACTGTATTTTGGGAATAAAATAGAACAATAAATTCTGAAAAGATAAATTTTCATATAAACTCATTAAAAACCGAAATTCTAGTGCATATTTCCAAAACCTGGAAATGATACTTCATAACATTTAGTCTCATTTTCTAACATTAGGAGCTCTTTAAAGAGAAAATAGTTTCCTAGGAAACTGGTTACTAAAAATGTTTTTCGTGTTATTTTTTCTTATTAGATGGCCTAATGAGCGTAAGAGATGTCTAGGAAGAGAAAAGGCAATTGCAAGATTATAGCAATATTGTGCACGCAAAGATATTATACTGACAATAAGATGCACTGCTTTCGCAAGTTTATGTTTCAAAAGTGTTTGCACTGCCGTATAGTTTCGAAAACAGGAAAGAAAATTGAAAATGTGTACGGACAGTCGAGTCCTTTTCAGAATGATGTTCAACTGATTTTATTTATTGTTATACAAAAATATCATATGAATGATATGAAGCTATACAATTTCAACAACTAATTAAATGTACCTTCATATGTATAAAACATCATGCAATAATAATTCTTCAGATTATTATATGTTTCTAATGATTTTTTTCTTAATTCAATATAAAACATATATAAATCATTTTTTCAACTATATGTTTTACTTTTTTAGAATGAATTATTTATATTCCATGTCTTATTTATTCGTGATTAGGTTTCAATATCAATCAGCATGGTTGATGGTTGTTTAAATTATAAAGTAGCAAAAAGTTGAGTTCAAGATATTTGTAGATGTATCATATAGCTATTTATTTATATTCAAACAAGATAATTCTATTAGTTTCTCCCGTTAAATATTTTATTAAAACTTCACTGTATGTAAAATACCAAATGTACACATCTGAATGTTTATAGCATTCCAAACATCAAACTGAGAATAAAAATATCAACACTGTGGAATATTTCCAAAGAATATGCAATCCTTTTGTGGTAGATGTGAATATATTTTTCACTCTTTTTACAAATACAAATAGGAAAGTTTCAGTTTCTAAGTTCAATTAATGAATGAAATGTGCATTCAATGAAATAATTCTACAAATGAATGAAAAAATTAAAGCAGGAGGTGAGCTTCACTGCGTTGGAAAATGGTGACAATATTATTACAATTTCAAAGAAAATACAAGACACTACGATATTAGGACAATTGAAAGAAATAAGACAGTAATCGTACCTGAAGATTATAATTAAACACACCAAAGTGTGTTTAATGTGTGTTTATTCAGTCAAATTTTGGAAAAAAATAATATGTTTACATCATTGATTACTAATTGCTAATTCTTTATATTATTTATTTATTAATGTGACATTTTATATATAAAATAAGTATGTGGTATACAGTTATTCAACAACTCTCTTTCTTTATTTTTTTATGGAATTAGTATATCTCGAGAAATTTCTTGATTTTATACTCAAGATTAGCAAGCTGTAATACCATTATAAAAGGAAGTAAAATGTGGGTGACAAAATTAAATGGATATGAATTAACTTAATTTCAAGCATTATGTACTGTCATGCAATTCACTGTGCAGTAATCAATTAATTATGCACTGCATAACAAGTCCTTTCCTTTCTTCCGTATTACACTTTAAATTTACTAATTTTGTCACCGGATTAGATAATTGCACACCCAGAAGATTGAACCTGACATGCGATGTCAAGCAATGACGTCGTAATTATTATTGACATGACACAAAAGCAGATAAAATATTTGCAAGGTCTGGGCATTGGTATATTGGATTCTATAGAAATTAATATGTATATGAAATTAATAAAACAATTTCCTTCAATGATGACTCAATGTTTTACGTTTCTTTAGAGTTTAGATGTTTACTAAGTTTCGTTACTTCGGCGGTATGACGAGTGAAAATGTTTTCTAATTCTATACGGTGAAATATCATTTTCATTATAAATAAGGAAGAAGGAGCAATAAAATATATGACAGACAAATGCCATATCTGGTTGTACAACCTCTTTTGTCTTCTATATAATGTGGGTCAAAAAACACCCTTATATCTATGAATATGAAGTAAATTTAAAAGTCTCCGTTGTCAATTTCCACCAACTTATTTAAAAAAATAATTTAGACGAAACATTTCGTCTAGTTTATACATTTCTTTTATATATTTAATTGCAATGAAATATTCTATGTTTCAAAATCATCCCTTGCTATATATAGTACTCGCAACAAATGGGAGGGAAAATGAAACAGTTTTGAAATGAAAACCTTATAAATGTTAAAATATTCACAGGAAAAACTACATAGAAGGGGAATAGGAAAATATAATAGTGGATATTCATGGAAGGAATCAAAGCACATACTGATATATATTTTACGTGCTGTTGTATAATGTGACACATTTAATCTCTTTTTTTATTAATAAATAACTAACACAAAATAGCATAACAATTATTTAAAATTAAACAAAAATAATGTTCTGATAAGTTATTTATCATGCAATATCAGCAAACACACTGCATACATGAAATGTTATGTAGTAACATTTACAAACAGTGATAAAATAAACTATATATAAAATGATCACCGTAGAAAATAATATCTCAATTATAAAGTTCATTAATTTTTCTTCTCATTGGAAATGATATGCAAGCAATTTTGAATTTACGAAATAAAAACACAAAAAAATCTTCTTCCTCGTAATGCAATATAAATAAGAAACCAAAAAATAGTTCAGTACATTTCCCCTTAACAGAACCACCATTGTTCTTTGTAACTTAATACTACTTGTTAATTTAACCCATTAATGCCGAAAATTATTGTGTAGCATTTTTTCGAATTTATACTTTAGAATTGTTATATAGGATTGATTTAACACATTTGAAAAATTGATTGGCATATATGGAAAATATGGCCTGACAACTTTAGTTGCCAATCTGCAGTAACGTAAGTAAAATAGCGTTTTAAAAAATATTTGATCATTTCATGTACAGAGTATTGTTAAATGCAATAGAACAATATAATAATTGTTTCCATTACTTACTAATTATTGGGTATTGAATGCCTTTTTCCACTTAGTTTGGACAAATATGAATATATTTAAGAAATACAAGCTAAGTAGATGCCACATCCCTTTCATCTACAATGCTTTTTTCTAGCTTTTCTTTTACATAAACGTTAATATTTATTGAATTTGAACTCAACCACTAAAGAAATAGAAGTTACAGGTGTTAGCCATGGATGCTATCGTTTGGTTCTATTTTAGATGTCAACATTTTAAGTTCTTCACCTTTGAAATTATTTGCGGTTATATTCAAAGGTTGTAATTGTGGTCTCACTTTTTAGAATCTATTTAGTATCTATTCTCTTCTCTTGCCACTAGAAACAAGAAAAATTCGAACATCCGGCATTGGAGTTCGGCTCAAACTTCAATTAATGACCAATATTATTGTACCCAGAAATAAATAGAATATTGAAGAAGACGAAAATTATTACAAAAAGCACAATCATGCCGTACTGAAATTGACTTTGCATAAAGCTAGCTCTGTTCACACTATATGTCAAGCAGTTCATACGTCCAGTAAAGTCGAATATGTTTTAAAATATTCTCTGCATCCCCTTCAAAACAACATTGAATTAGAGAAAAAAAAAATAAAAAAAAAATATTAGTTGAGAATAAAATATTTCATGAAAATACAGTGTTAAGATGAATATTAACAATGGGAGTTAATTTTAAATCAATAAATACATCGAAATGAAACTCATACAGTGAAAAAAAATTGTGTCACATATGATAACATTTCTGCCGAGTGGCAACTATAGTTGCCACACTAATTACTTTGTTCCACATAATTTCCAAATATAGAGTTGAAATAATTTAGTTTACATGGCAAAAAAAAAGTACTTTCGTCCCACCATATCACAGTTAAATTTATAAAATAGCATCTAAATATGATGTATATCATATATCATAGCAATCCAGATATCATGAAATGAACCAGGCATCAATGAGATTTGAAATTAAACAATAGCCATTCTATTCAACCAAACAGTGTTACACTTTTATTGAATATTTTTTGGACTTAAATAAAACTACTGAGCAGGATCAAAATTTATCAATAGTTGTGGCTCGGCAGAAAAGGGTTAATGCATACAAAATATAATTCGTGATAAAAAATGTGAGCCCATTATGTCAAATTTGAAAAGTTTCTTTGAAATAGAGAACAAAGTTTCTGAATTTAGAACTTAGTGCTATCTATATCCGATATAAAACGATGGTCATCCGTACAAGATTGGTAAAATGTGCGCTCAATTTTAAAAACTTATCCAACTTCTAAAAATTTTACGAGTACTTGATTTACAATTTTTTCAACACTTAATTATGTAATTAATTTTATCTATTCAATAATTTATCTTTTTTATATACAGATTAGTATATTTTAATTAAGAATAAGTTTAATCATATTAAGGAAAATATTTGTTCTAGTATATATGAAATATTAATAGAAAATATATATACTTTAGGTTGCCCTAAAGAACATTTTATATAAGTTTCGTGTTTCATAAACAATTTAATTGATAATAATAATGATAATAATTTATTGAAGAAAGAAAATAAAAACATAGAGTAAACAGAAAATAAAATAACATGCATTCAAAAAAGCCTATATGAAGTTTCTTTAGGCAATTGGTTTATATGTTTGTTCATTTAGCACATGCGGTTCTGTCCTTAATCAACATATTGAGTATTACCTCAACAACATTCAATATTTCTCATTTTGTCGATGAGTTTCTTCCATTCACTTTCACTAACTGAACGCTGGATTCAAAATAATTATGCACTGCTAACATCAATTGGGATTTTTTATTTTTGGAACGAATACAAACTTTTATTAGAAACTATTTATATTGATTTGAAGAATTTCCAAAATAGAGTTTCACAACACACAGAACATATATATATATATATATATATATATATAAATTGAAACTCTATCAATATAGAACATTGTAATGCCATAAGCGAAGAGTTACAAGTTTACCAAAAAGATTGAAATGAATGGAATTTCCACTCAAAAAGTATTTTCCTGGCAAATGAAAAAAATTATTTGTGTTCACATTGTATAGTAGCACGTCACAATTTATCGAGCAACACTTTCCAGTTTATTATCTATTTCTTTAAAATTAGTGTACCACAATCATTAAATAATAATCAATTATAAAATTATCATAAATCATATCAAAATACTATCAATATTTAGCGTAACAGACGATCAGTCGAATATTAACATTTAAATTACATATGAATAATTTAACATATTTCTACCCAAGCTCTCAAATTGACACAATGGCATTAATAATAATTTGAGTAAACGATTGTCATACATGAAATTGAAGAGTTAAATACTTATTGTAAAGAGGTCAGCCATATAATATCTAAAAGTAAATGATAATCAAGGAAAATATATCATCCATGCATATATTATATAGATATTTTCATTGTTTTCCCTAAGATAGTTGTATTAACTAAATATAAAAACATGAAACCTCAGAAATTTGGGTGTATTTTAATATATAAATATAAATAATGTATTTTTAATTTTTGTTTGAATAAAATTTACAATTGCAAGTTAAATTTATTCCCATGCTAAAATTATTGTTTCATATAATTGAGTCCTATTAATTAGTACATATCCATCGATAAGCACGTCTGTCGGTATAATATATTAACTCACAATATATATTCCTATATGACATCAATTTTTTACATTACGTAATGACTACACTGAAAGAAAAGTGTACTTAACCGAACATATATATAGTTTCATACAAACCACAATGTTGGTCAATTTTAAACCATACCACAGCTGTTGTTTGAATCAAACATCATGAATTTATTTTATAATTTTACCTACATGAATGTACTTTATCTTACCTACATCTATCACAATTCTAACTACAGCTGAAAGAATATTTAACTGATAAACTAATCCTTCAAACTACAGTAGCTAAGCAATTTTACCTACATGCATTTTATTTTAGTCACTTGGATAATGTTTACTTTAGCTACACTCGATTACAATATACTGTAATAATCAAATTCAGAAGAATATATATATCATTTAGCATGAAAATTAACTAATAAATATAGAGTGATAATATTTCTGTTAAGTTAGTTAAAATAGATTCAATATAAATAATTAAATTGGATATTTAGCAAATCTTTCCATATTTAACAAATCAATGTAATAAAACTCAAAATTAATGAATTACATTTAATATAAAATGAAAAATTTCAGAAACACACATTACTTGGTAAACACTAGAAAGAAGGAAATTATTATTGTTTTTCAGAAGCTAGAAAAATTGAAAAAGTTACCAACTTAGGTATCATTAAACATGAATAAAATATTCAAGAAACATAACAGTTCTTTTCAAACTCATTTAATAGATTACTAAATTTTAGATCACACCATCAAAGTAGAAACTGCAACTAGATTATAACTTGAAAGATAGATTATAACTAGAAAACTAGACTATAACTCGAAAACGAGATTATAACTCGAAAACTAGATTATAACTCGAAAGCTAGATTATAACTCGAAAGCTAGATTATAACTCGAAAACTAGATTATAACTAGAAAACTAGATAATAACTCGAAAACTAGATAATAACTCGAAAACTAGATTATAACTAGAAAACTAAATTATAACTCGAAAACTAGATTATAACTCGAAATCTAGATTATAACTAAAGGAATCAAGAAAAAGTTGTATATAGTTATGTTAAAAATGCCTAAATAAAGCTTCCTTGTAGCTCCAAGATTTAAATACCCACATAAATAAAAAGTCATTTAGTAGTTCATAAAAGTGAATTGTTCACAGCTAGCTATTTCTCAAAGCGACTCACCAAAACAGTGACGCATGGTTCTTTCAAATCATACATTGAATGAATATTGTACAATAATGTTCACAGTAATGTAAAAATGTTTCAGCACTCCTTGCAATATTGCAAATTCAAAACTTGGGACAGTTTAAAATTCTACATCAATCGCCTTCAAAAAGTGTTGGCACCCAAAACAGAATGTCATCAGAGGATACTTGATCAACTTAAGAAGACTTTGAAGATGGGTGGCTGGAATGAGACTAAGAAGGATGATTACATCTCTTGCCACCTATCCTCTTCAATAGTTAGCCATATGACTGGAAAGAAAATTACAAAGCATCAATTAATGAAGATTTTCCCATTCATAGTTAGCTAGAAGTCAAATAAATAGGTAAAACTTACAGAAGCTTACCTCTAAAAGTTAACACCAACATCATCAGCAGTTGTGGTCCTCAATCTCTAGTTGTTGTGATGATGTTAGCAAAAGTATGCAAGCCACCCTAAGAGTCTTCATTAGAATGTCTCTGGTGTCTGCAAAATATATGGAATTAGGAAATAGTTGAGAATAGTTAGTACAATTGAGAGATTAAGGCTAATTACTGACTAGCTATGTAGCAATAATTAGCAAAAAAATTAAAATTCAGAATGAATATAGTGATAATTGTTAAAATAAGCCTCCGCAAGTGATATAAAACAGTCTTACATTAAGTAACAGCAAGAACATATATCCTTTATCCAATGGACTTCTCTATATTAGAATTAAATATAGTAGATTTTAAAGATGAGAATGAATATAATAAAATGAGAAAAATAATAAATTAGCTATCATGCAGTTATTGATGACAACATAGAATTAAATGTAAAGATGTAGCTGCTAGCTACCGAATTTCAATGACTTTGTAGCTACACATTCAAACTAGTTATGCCAATAACTTTTCCGCACTAATGCATTCTCGAATTCGAAAAAGTTGAAAATACGCTCTACCCTACTATTTAATTTTCCATTCTAGATTTCTTGAACATTGTGAAATCAAATTCCAAAATTCCAAGCCTTGATAAATTTAGTATATAAATTAAAAGTTAAGCTAACTAAGGAGGTCAACCCACTTTTGAAAAAACTTTTTTTATTTAAATAACTGACTGCATATCAGAAGCTGTTAGAATATCAAAAGGTGATAGATAAAATAATATACAGCCACCCAGAATACATTATTGGGAAGGGTTTCGAAGGTAAAAGAGAGTAGAGCGTCAATAAAGGTTTGAAAATGTTTGTCCATGTCAAAGATACTACTGTAAGTAAATAACTATTATTCAATAATAGATTATTAGCGATGCGATCTGAGAGAGCAACATCTAACCATGGGTTTCAGTTCTGAGAGCCTGCAACTTATGGTTTAGAAAGTTTCATATATGAAAGTTAGATTTATGTAATTAAATATCGTAGCAATTTACTTTTTACAATATATGAAAAAACAGAAATTAAAGTTTATGGTACAAATTGAATGTTGGAAAATATTCGATATTTTCCCATATTTTGGTTTTATTTAACACATTTGTGGCTTCACAGAGCCTCATAATTTTTATATAGAGTCAAACATACCTCTGTCTATCTAATCTTTTATATTACGAATCATATATATAAAAAAATAAAGTTTTAGAGAATAAACATAAAATATTGGCTTTTAGATATTTTTTCGAATTTTCATGTCTATGATGACGCATGTAAAAATTGATTTAGAGATCTGAGATTTATCACACATTATTTTAACATAAAATTACAACTTTATTCACTATTACCAGATCTATACCTTGTATAGGAGATCTCTGACTGAAGATATATTTTCACTCTAGTATCAATATGATCAATGTAATGCAACTAAGTAAGATGCTTATTGGAGTTTGGGAATGATTACCTTGCTTTGTCTGTAAACATTCCCATAAAGAAGTTTAATTGAACTTTCAAGAAAATCTGTATCTAAAATTTGGAATACCAAAATACTGTTTTTTTAGTTAAGCTGCTTCAAGCTTGAATGATACTATTAATCAACTAATGTAGTAGCATTCTTTTATTCAACGAATAAATTGGAAACAGAGAATAATCTTGATTCAAATAAATCAGTATTTGTATACATAGCAGTTCATTTTTAATATGTATTCGTTTAAGTATCTAAAATATGCAGCAGGTACAGTAAATAACCTAAATCATACCATTCGATATATTCCAGTGACCCTCAAATATTATCTTTTCCATAAATGACTTGTGTTGTTCTTCTCTTCCAAACAATCTCTTGCGCTGCTATGCAAATCACACCCAGAAACTGATTTCAGAATTTTGGCAACAACTCCCCGTCACTGAGCTAATTGAAAAGATAACACGAACACTCAGATCGAAAATAGAAATATACTTATGAGATGGTGAGTGAATGAAAGATTGTTATCCGTGTAATTTCATGACTTAAAATTGCTGAAATAATATAGTTGGAAATAATCAGTGAATAAGAATTAAAAATCGTCATTATTTTAAGTAGTAGATGGGTTTAATTATCACCATAGTCTTACTGGTCTGAGCTCGACTCCTTGATCTTAGAATAGTATATTCAACCCAAACAACTAATATGAATATCACATGAATTTTAGCTGGAAAATTTTCATGTTTAATTATTATAATATGAAAGCTTACAAACATTTGATAAACAGCCATTGTTTAATAAATTGATAATATGGAATAATCCTTTGTGATTATCACTACAACTACTCAATGGAAAATAAAGACGACCCTATAGGGAAGTATCGGTCTAAAAATCAAATTAGGTTTCAATGCTAGCACGTCTGAATTATATTCAATATGACTCAATTCAAGATAAAAATCATTTCAATTTTCAGTTAAGTATTTACGCTGGTTCTTCTCAGTCAGGAGGAAATCTATGCTTAACAGCGTGTGCAAACACTTGAGCAGAAGGAAACTGACTAGTTAATCTCCAAAAAATAGATTCTAGTTACGGATGGTTTATCTTCTTCCGGTTGGTGTCGAGTAATTCTAATTTAGGAGATGAATGATAATACTTTTAATTGTGTACAGATAAAATTTATTGAAAATCAAGTTCTCACAGGTCAAATTAAATATTGATAATTCATTAATTCAATTGGATGCTTTTCTTTCGATACAAAATATTAAATATTTCAATCCAAGTTTTTTCTAAAATGTTCTTAGCTATATTACATTTGCAAGACATTAATATCTTTCATTACCAAAGAAATTATTTGATTCATATTACTCTCATACCTAAAATGTAATCAATAGTAATCGCTATGAATTCAATTAATTGATATGTGTTTTAAATGGATCAGTAATATGAAGCCTATATTTTCTTAATTGGCAGAGAAATTGCTATGTGATTCGATTAATATTTAATTTATAGAACAGACAGTTCAAATATTGAAATATATGTATTGTATACTGTATAGAGCTTTGTAATGAGATTTTTCTGAGAAAGTATATATGGAATGCCAATCTCAATTGGTGACAAATATACAACCCAAATCAATGATGAAATCTTATCATCAATGTGAAATAGACGCATCAAGTTAAAAGTTTATATTGAACTCAACCTCATTTTAACTACATAACCAAGTAATTCAACTCCTGAGGTGAGTATAAAATGAATTGAACAATGTTCGATGTTCATCCGCTTTTGTTATTTGTGTTGTTCGACTATTATTTCTCTGGATGATAAACACCAAGAAAAAGTAATTATAGTTCTACTTGAGACCAAAAATGAGCAATATTTTCCTTAGTAACGCATTGCGGAGGATAAGAATTAGATGAGATATGCGTTGGAAATATGAAGTGAACGTTTTCTTGTGTTTCCTTAAGACTACAATATATTCTGCAACTCTGCGCTTTGATATTTCTTATCATCAGTTTACTTCCTACATTAATAATAATGAAGTATTTCCAATGAACTATTCAAAATGTTTTTTTAGCACGAAGATGAATTTTGTTCCCAAACTATTCCCAGAACTGTCTATCTTACTCTGAAAATTGTTACTATGCTCTCATAACTTTTTTTCACATCCACAATAAAAGATAAAACAATGTTTTTGAAAAAAAAAGTTATTTGATTTAGTGAAATCTTTCAAACTATAAAAAATGAACGATTCAAAAATATTCCATTTCTCACCGAAATTAATTCAATTTTGTGTCAGAAGTGTGGGCAGTGAACTGAAAGTAATTCTTGAAATGAATCCTTTCATCGCTAATATGTATGTATAAACCTTCTCTTAGGATTTTATTAGGAATATTATTTTGATATACAAGCTTTTGCTTCAGTAAAGATCTCCCTCATAATTAATATATATTTCAATGAAATTATGCATTGTTCCAATGAAAGAATATTAGGAAATTGAGATAGGTGGATAACTGATCTTTATCCACACAATGAATGTATCATATTAATGAAATACATGTTAATTAAATATAGTTTAGTTTCAGTATCTCCACATTTTTTGTTAGTATAAACTATACTAAATGGGGCAGTAAATTTAATAAAAAGTGCAATTTTTTGTAATGAAAATGTTGTTCGTAAATAGTTGTATACATACGGAAGATCATTCGTCTTATTCATTACTAACACCCGTAAACAAATATTAAATAATAATTTGGTTATGAGTCCAGTGTTCACGGCATCGACAGGGAGGGCGCTGCGAATGGTTATTTTTTACATTCCTGTCAACTGTTAAAAATGTGATGCATTCCTTTAATGGTTTTTAGTATATTCGCAAAATATTAACTCTATGAATAGCTTTTGCTATTCAATTGAATTACTATTAATAAATAGAATATTTTGAAAAGAAATAACAACATTGTATTCTATTATCAATATCTCTTTATCGGTTTATCAATAAGAGAGAAAAATTATTTTGTTAAAAGATTTACTGCCAATTAAAATAAAATCTGTAATGATACAATTTTTCACATGGATAGATTTTCCTTCGTTTGTAAAGCTTACAAATCTCTAGAGATCAAATTGAAATGGTGAAAATTCGTTTGGCAACATTTTCCAATTCATTGGTCACTGATTTTTATAACATTACAGGGGATGAGTCATTACAAATTATTGATGGAATATATTAGTTTTATAACTGGAAATCATTTATTGATAAAATGATGATTTTCATCAACATATGTTTTTTTTAGTATCTATCTTTAGTATCTTACGTTTTATTTTAGCAGACATTACTTTACAATCTTTTATTATAATCAAAGATAATAAATCCCACCTGGAAATTAATGACCATTTTAATAAAAAAAATAATAAAATACTGAATTTGTTCACGAATACAATTCAATATTACAAGCATCTGTTTGAAGTATTGCTTTTTGATATATTATTTATTTAGTTGTACTTAAAGAGCAATGGGCATAATAACTAATAATTAGCACAACTATAAGTTCACAGTTATTTTAATTTTGCCAGTGTTTCATTTGTGAATAGTGGATCACAGAGCTGCAACATCGAATAATCAATAATTGCAAATTATTTATTAGTAAAAATAATATTAGAAAGCAAAAAATAATATCAAGGTACTGGAATTAGCAAATAATTATGAGGAAAGGGTCTACATTCTAACAGATATTTTTTTCGCGGATAAATAGTGATTGAGTATGGGTAATTCAAGAGTCATAACGGTCATATCCTTCACACGATAAGCTAGACAGTACAAAGGGAAACCTAAAAATATTAAAATAGTTGATACAATATTATGCCCTCCAAATAATCAAAATATACAAAAATTAATAGCACTAATTAGTTCAACGGAACTTTTGACCGCTTAATTTTTAATGAGATAGTGAACATAATCCTATAAGAAATAGATCTTGTATATCAGGCAGAGTAGGCACTTCACATTATTGCATGATAAGAATATACATCAGACGAATAGTTACAAATATGCCTAAATCTTCTTCAAACCAATGTTAATATCAACTACAGTCTCTTCTACATGAGACTGGAATACGTGAAAAAATAATATTAGAAGCCCATACAGATCATTACTAAAAAATAATTTGATAATAAATAGATGAAATAAAAGTAATTGTCAGAGTCCATTCTTATTGTAAGCTCCATTAAATTATTATTGTTTTACTCTCTTGTTTTAAAATTAATAAAAATGTTATTTGTTGGGTTCATAGTCTATAGAAATATCCAAACTCAAAAAATTAGTAGTTTATTATCATTTGATTATTAGAAAGCATTCAAATTTATTATATCATTTACATATAAATTATATTGACAGATTTTACTCACCGAGACTCAGAGAAAAATTTTACTCTACAATGTTTTTCTGTGGTTCAAAATCTTCGGTAACCGAACAACTCGCCACCGGATAATACGCCGCGGACAATTTGCCGGTTCTATGAAAATTTGGTCTTGGAAAATTTGGTCTTGGAAAATTCGGTCCTGGTCTCGGTTTATAATGGTGTTATTAGAAAACAGTTATAGAAAAAGTTGAAATTATGAGTACTAAAATGTGTAGTGTATTTATTAAAATTGGATAACATCGTTAACCGTTGTAAAAGGATACGTAACATTAGCAATTGGTACATGTTTTGACATTTATTTAAAATGGGATTCGAGCGGAAAATTTGGTCTCGAAAACTTCGGTCTCGGAATATTCGGTCTCAGGTATTAATAAAACTTTTACATTAGATGTATCAGGGGCCGTGCTGCCCCCGAACCCCTCAAGCCAGGTTATTAAACAATCATGGAGTGTCAAGTACAACAGACTAGCGGATACAGCAAACTGCATAACGTTCATTTATGTTGAGAGGTCATTTATTATTCTGAGACCGAAATTTCAAGACCGAACATTCCGAGACCGAAATTTCCGGCCAACAAAAGATTTCAAAAATTTATTGTTTGAATTTCAGAAATTTCCGGACAAGTCTCCTAGTGGCGACTTGCCCAGCAGCGAGTGGTCCTAGAACCAAAATATTCCATTAGAATTTGTCTGTGCAAAACCTGAGTGCCTTAGATTATGACGGTCTTTTTTCTGAGTGCATATACATATATATATTATTGACAACTAAATATCAAAAGAATATTTGTGTAAAATCAAAGTTGATAGTTTGATATCTTGATTCCCGTGCGATTGGATTTTCGGTCATTTGATTCTTGGTCATTTGATTTCCGAACCATATGATAATTGTTTATTTGATTTCCGTGTTATTTGATTACAGGTCAATTAATCATGGGTTATATAATTCTCAGTAATATATTTTATTTGTACTCCTAAAATCCGTTATATTTTTTACGATCTTTATTTATATGATAAATTGACAGCTACTATTTGAATAATAAGGATAACAATTAAAATTATAATTTGATACATTATGGGTATCATAATAAATAGTGCAGCTCTAAAAATATAGTTAAATTAGCGGTCCGATTTGGTAAGGTCCTCAGGCATGCCTCCTCAGGATAAATTAATTAAATTAATAAATTATATAAAATCCATATATGATTAACATAGATCGTAGGGTTAATTATGAATCTTATATATTAGAATCAACTTATCATATTTTAATTTTACTAATACTTGTTCTGAAATTGCCTTGAACGTAATTTACGTCAGCTCTTCTAAAAGAACTCATTTTTATAATCATATTTTATGAAAGGGTGACAAAAGCCCACACGACAAAATCCCTAGCGTCAATACACGACAAAAGCCCATACCGACAAAAGCCCACACCAACAAAAGCCCACACTGACGAAAATATAATTAGTAATCCTGCAATATAAATAATCCATATATGTAAAGCTGAAACGAAGGAAGATAATAGTTTAACAGTTTTCTTTCTACGGAATCATTGCGAATTTGTATTATGCCCCAAATTTGGGCGCTATTATCGCAGAACTCAATTTTAAAACACTAGACTATGGAAACTGCGAACAAATATAAATAAATTGTAGGTTGTCGTTGCTTTCCTGGAACATGTTAATTACAATATATAAATAAGGAACAATAAAACATTTGGTTAATTTACAATTATAGGCTAATTTTTGCACCACGGTTTAATTAAGTTCTGCGATAGCATCGCCCTAATTTGGTGCATAATACAAATTTACAATGATTCCGTAGATAAAAAACTGTAAAATTATTATTCGTCCAACTTTTCATATATGGATTATTATATTGCAGGAATACTAATTTTGTTTTCGTCGGTGTGGGCTTTTGTCTGAGTGGGCTTTTGTCCGTGTGGGCTTTTGTCGGTGTGGGCTTTTGTCGATGTGGGCTTTTGTCGTGTAGGCTTTTGTCGTGTGGGCTTTTGTCGCTAGGGCTTTTGTCGTGTGGGCTTTTGTCGTCGCCCAATATTTTATTTCATGAACAGGTTTTTGTTGATTTATTGATTCAATAAAATTGTAATTAATAGTACGGAAGCTCAAGAATATTTATTATAATAAGAAAATAACATCCACCATTGTTCTCTCTATTGACGGAATATATCTCGAATAGAATTTATGTTTTGATATCTTGAAATGAAAACAAATTATTATGAAAAATTAAGTAAATTAAGTAAAAAGACAGAAATAAAATAAATAAATAAAATATCTGATAAGGTATCATTGTTCCAAGGATGATTGTATAAATAAAAGTATTTGAATTGAATGTATGCATTTTATATATATAATGTTATATATAAAAATACACAGTAGCATGAATTCACATCCATGAAAAACAAATATCTCTAGCACAGAACCAAAGAAGGGTGTAAATTCTATCTCATTAGTTTCACCTAAAATATCTCCAACAAATAAAGAACTATAAAATCACAATCTTTGCAATACTTTCTCTTGGATTTGAGGTTTACGTCAGTAACAAAATATGAGGAACAACGGTAAGACTTTCAGGAAAAGTTAAAGTCTTTCTTGCTACACGCAGCTAGAAAGTTAAGGAAAAAAAACTACTTAATGTGCACACATTTGAACGAATAAATGAAGCACTGTAAACAGAAGTGCTGTATATTACATAAGAGTACGGGAATAAACTCCAATAATTTTATAACGTATAAGTTTGTGCGATTAATCAATTCATAATTAAGTTATTTTAAATCTGGATGACATTACCTTAACACTGGAAAAGTAAGTTAAAATTATACTAGGTGACCGGAAAGAAGCCAACAGGTAAAAAGCCAACAGGAAAAATGCCCAAAAGGAAAAATGCCCACAGAGAAAAAAGCTCACAGAGAAAAATGCCCACAAGGAAAAAAGCCTACATGTATAAACGTCCACAGAAAAAAGCCCACTACATAATTTTTAAAATTCAGAAAAACATTAAGGTGTTTCAACAAAGTGTATGAGTTTACAAAGGCACAAATATTCTATTAGTTTTCCAAGTCTAGCAGCTTTTGCCTCATTTTGAAAACCTTCATCGCTAAGATTAATATTGTATATTTGTTCAAATTGATTTTATAGAATATAAATTTGATAATTATCCGTGATTTTCATTTTATTATTTCAATTATATTTTGCCCCCAGGGGCTCTATCATGAAGCTCTCTGAGGTTAGTGGAAGAGATGGGGGGTGTTGTAATTTTATTATGTATTATCTTTCTTTTCATTTACCATACGTATATTTTTTTAACGTTACTTCCAGTTTTAGAAGATAACCCTAGGTTTTTGCTCTTCAACTACGAGATCTTAGATTTTTGTGTTAAGTAGGCTCGTAAGCTTCATTTACTATCACCTCTTCATTTTCCTCTTCGATGCAACTACTGGTGTTTGTACCTTTTATCTCCAGATTCCTTGTTAAAATTCAACATTCACGGAGTTGTTATTTTTACATACATTAGCTTTGTCACAGACGGTGGTAAGTGACTTTGTTCATGGAGCTACTTTTTTCTGATTGCTTTTTTCATTCATTTTTGTTTAGCACGTTGCGTGCAGGGTGACCCACTGATGGGTCACTGCTGCTCCTAGTACAGTGCAGGTGACCCACCAGTGGGTCACTTAAAAAAACTTGAAAATCTTCAAAAAACATTGTATAAACGGGATTTTTTTTATATTTTGGACTTTTATTTTTTATTATGCATTGAATTTACAAGTGAATAAAAGTTATCATGATCACTAATCATGGAATTTGACCACTAAGGGAATATGGCACTACCTATAACAATTTGCATTGAAATTTAGAAAATTAAAATAAATTTTTCGAATAAAACTGTATCTCTAATTGCTTTATTATGGGAAATCAATTTTCTATAAGCAACTGATCATTAAGTAGACCAAATTCAAACCTTATATAATAATTTGTAGGGCAGCTTTCAACTATGTCTGAATAGAAACTGACATTGAATTATGCTTAAGGCAAGTTGTCTGCAAGGGGAATTATTCGGCGGTGAGTGGACCTGTTAACATTAATGATGTTACATTTGTCATAATTGAGATGTAGAAACAACATTTTTTATGAAGTAGATATTTAGTGTGATGAACAAAAATTAAATTTTCAATAATGAAAAGGATTTAATTAAAATAAAACGTGATTTCAGTTTTCTTCAAATATTAGCAGTAAATAATTGGAAATAATTGGAAAGGTAATTAATTTTAACCTATCTTTCCATAATCTATATCAACGGCCATTTTTAACGAAAAATAATTTTTCCTGTCCGAAGATAAAATTTGTCTGGAAATCTTAAAACTCTACTTTGATTACCAATTTAATCATTCATATTCGAGTAAATTCCGTTCAAAATCTCAGAGCATGATTAATAGTATCATAATTTGATCATCCATAAGCGCTCTGTCAACCAAAAGAAATCTGCTATTTTGCTGACAGATATGTGAATATGAAAGCATTTGAAAGCTGAAATAGGTAACATTTATAAACCTGTCAAAACTCTAAATAAAAGACAAAATATGATCTCAGTAAATATTCAGTTCGCAGTTTCAAATTATTTGATCATCTCAATGTCTTCAACTACGGAAATTGATCTGCCTTATTGAGTTTTTATCTTGGGACTGGATTTTTGTGTAGAAGAATTGGAGAAAGATATTATGATTCCTCTTCTTAGTGAAAGTTGATTTTTGTCTTTAAAGACATGTTTATTGGTAGTCATTACATATATTTGATCATCATATAATTTAGATTAATAACCAATACTTCATAAGTTGTGCAGTCTCTTTGACAAGTGAATAGATATTATTATGGCAGTTATCTATAATTGAGGAATACTTTTTAGTTATTCTTATACAAACAAATGACTTACGGACAAGTGCCATACGACAAACTGCCATTCTATAACTTATTATAATTTTGTATTGGGTGAATTGTAATGCGCTTGTTAACTTAACATTTTATTTCTTCTCTGTTCCGCTGCTTCAAACATGCTCATATTTTCAATTATGAGAGGATCTTTGTATTACACTGACAATGAATTCTCCAAATGATAATAGATAAACTGATCTATCTCCAGATTCATGTTATTTACATTCCGAAGCAGAATTTGTTTGTTAATATCTAACTACGTTTACAAACAAAGGTTCTATAGTCAGGTCTCGTAATATCATGTGATTAATCATATCACTGCATCTCTCAACTACAGCTTCCATCCGTTAATGTCGGTCTGTCGAGTTCAATTGTTATCATTTCCTCTCATTTCATCAAAGCTAAAATCAAGATAAAGCATCCATATGTGTCCTGATAAAGACTTAATTGGCAGCTAACGAAGCAAAGTTAACTTGAGGAATAGCTTAACATGGAAATTATATACGATATGATCATATGTAATATTGCGTGCACGAACATTTCTTCAAATCACAATTCGACCACGGACATTTCATCTATGTACATTTCTTCCAACGGACATTTCGTCCACGGACAATTCGTCCTCAAATTGCTTTATTTTGTATTATATTTATTTTGTGTATATATTTTTTATATTATACTATTTATAGATATTCTGCAACTTAAAATTAGAAAATATCCTTTTTTGATAGTATTTAGAAATGTATTGACTTTGCCTTAATTCTTAATACAATCTCTTAATTCTAATTGCCGGCATTAGGAAAATAATGAAATTGAATAATTTTTTAATGATATACACTTACAGACAAGCACTGTTTTTTTTAAATCCGAGTCTTGTAAAATATGTAATAATTACCTGGCATGTCTTGATGTTATTACAGTACATAAATGAAGAGAACGAGAAAACGGATATATATTTAGTGGTGTTTATTACAAAAAAAATGATATAAATAATTAGCTAGATATTGGTATTTTTTAGTGTTATGTTTTATTATTTTAGCGTAAAAACGTCCATGTTAATGGATTGTTTCTTATTATGTATTTATACAGATGTAGTAATAATTATTATTATTTACCTTTACTGTAATTACTTTAATTCTTACGAATCCACTCATGTATTCTTGTTAGGGCCATGTGATTTCAGTTCTAAATATAAAATACTCATAATTCATTAATTAATGCGAAATATTAAACGAGGTAAATTACTAATAGATACAGTCAACCCGTGTAGCATATCTTATTCTATAACTGTAATCGATGGAATAATATATGTTAAGGGAGAGTGCCAAATAATTGATACATTCTATTGCATTGCGTCATTACAGTGAAAAATGAATGAGAAATTGTATCGCATTGTTCAATA
This sequence comes from Caprella mutica, assembly GCA_947561585.1. NCBI lineage: Eukaryota > Metazoa > Arthropoda > Malacostraca > Amphipoda > Caprellidae > Caprella > Caprella mutica. The sequence continues at coordinate 753,079 of CANNZV010000007.1, forward strand.
ATCATATGAAATAATCTCGCATTGCACCATAAATAGAAGAAAAAAATAGTTCTGCATCAAGGAATTGAAACAATAAATAAATTTTCTATTAACATTAGACATTAATTGCTTGTGAAAGATATTATCATGTTCAAATTATTGTCTTAATAAATTTCCCTAATCGAAAAATATTACAATAATATGTGTAATTGTGTATATCCAATTTAAAAGGAATAAAATAGTAAATAATAAAAACCAGCACAATCCAACTATTCCAACAAATAAATCATTTCAAACTATATTTTGTTTTATATAACCGGAGAGCAATCTATATTTGTATCTGAATATATTCATAAAATGATAGCAATTGCAATGAGAAAAATGAAAATTGAGGCAATAATCAATCTAAATAACTTTCAAGTATCTTCATATAAATATTAATATAATATTAACTAATTTATGAAATGTAAAAGGTGACAGAATTTACGATCATAATAATGAAATGTTTAATAATATAAAAAAAATGATGTGTTAACTAATTTTCTGTTAAAAAACAACATATATGGATATATTTGTATAAAACCTCATGTTTTTCTTTATTTGAATAAACACATGTATATTTTTTTTTGTTCAAAAATCATCCAATTTTCCCAAAATTAACACATTGCTAAAATATGACTAGAATTCTGAGATTTATTTCATAATAAATTGAGCTGACAATTTTTTTTCCTATTCGTTTAAACTGTGAACCTTGGCCTATGAAACTTGACCTATATATCCTCTATATGTATCAATGATATGAAATTTAATTTGAGATTTTAGTCTTCAAATTAAGACTTATTTCAGACTTCCATCTATAATCGTTCACAAATAACAGCCCAGTTAAATCGGCGACATATGTTATGAACAATAATTTCAATAAGAATAACTATACCTATATATTTCAATAACTCTGAAATAACATTGTTTCCTTTTTCAGAAGTATCGAATGATGTTAATTGCTTACATCCTCTCTTTTAACCCTTACCCTATAAGTCAGTTAAAATACCACCGTAAGACATTCTTATTGTATCCGTAGGATTATTATTGAATATAAGGCCTAGGTATATAATGAGCTGTTGGTAGTCCAATTCGAAAATAAGTCTAAAACTGATGCTTTCCTGTATAGTTTGGTCCTCTGTTAGATTGGCTCTAGACTTGGTGGAGTTAACAACCACAGAGCGCTCTACATTTTACCCTCATTTCGATTATCCGCAATAAGTCCATATTTGCCAAACTGTGTATTTTTTTATTTGTGCCTATAATAAAATTGAACCGGTCATTATCCGCTTTCATTTCCTTTGTAATTGATAAACATTAATAAGATCAGTTACTAAATTATAGAAATAAAGAATAAACAATTGGTTCTGGATGGATAAATTCACATTATTCCCATAAAAATTTGAAAGTCTAGTGTCAATTCTCAAACCCAAGAAGTGATCATAAAAAATGGTGGCAAGCGCTGGAATATGTATCAACTTTGAAATGTTATTTTTTTGATTAATAGATTATACATTTCGGGTGCTCACGCTACAACCGATAGCACATGAACCTATTGTACATCTGACTGACTGTACCACGCTACAAATACGAATACCCCAGTGATGGATTGTGTAACCTAACTCAACCCGGTGTGACTGAATCACAGTAAGAATGATATAGTGATTCAATGATACATGTAACATTGATTTCTTCACTCTGACACTCTGAATCGATATATTTTTGAAGTAATATTTTGTTCTTATAAATATACTTCGAGTGTCTACGTCTGCCCGATAGTACATGGAACTATCGTACATCTGCGGATAGTACTCCGTTTCCCCTCTACCACCTTACCATACCAATGGCATGGGGATTGACTGAGTAACTAACCAACACCCAGAGTGAATTGTTTCCCTCATGTGATTGGTAATTGTACGGAATGAATTCAACAGTTATGAAGTGGGAATTGTCTTCTACATTTTTTTCACTGTGATTTGACTATTAGTCATTGAATGTGCTATCAACAGAAAGTGTTTCGATATTCGACGTCAGAGACATCAGACTCTTTGTTTTCCACAAGCGCGTCTTTTCAAATGTATGATTCCCTCGCATCTTGTGACGTCATGACAACACTCTTTTGTTCACGTGCGCGTCACTTTTGGAAAATGGTTACGGCAGTAACAACGGTTTTCGTTTTCTATCGGATCGTTAGTAATTTAATGCACTGAAATCTCCTGGACGAAAATGAGACATTTCTTAGAAATTGTGTTTCGTGAATTTCACATTTCTTGAAATTCGATTACACGGCTCTTCAACTTCAGTTTATTGAATTCGATCTTAACATATCATCGAAATCAGTTTCCCGATTTCATTTCTCATCTCAACGTTCATTTACCATCACTCCTTTACTTCATTGCTAAGTAGCTGGGCATCCATCAATATTTTCCCCATTTATGGTTTCCCAATTTACATTGTCCCCATTTACGCATTCGAGAATGTTCTGCGCTTCCCACTCTGCTTCGTCGTTTTCCCCAGTTTACACCCTAAATCCATGAGAGATGTCCCAAATCAGGCTTCATCCCATTGAAAGGCAGACATCTGGCGTCTGTGCTAGTTTTACCACAGGCTTCTTATAGTGCTGTGATGCGGTTGCCGGCCCTGTTCAAAACTGTGTGGTTCACAGTTTAGAGTACCAACACCATGAAGAACCACAAGAACCATTGGTACGGTTACCCGATAATGTGAAGTGCACTTAAAAAAAAAAAAAAATATGAAAATCATTAGGATAAAAGAACAATTTAATTAGGAATTTTATATTTGATTACCTTAGATGTGCATCATAGATAATTAATTTAATTGAGTCGGACATGGCCATTAGTTGAAGTTTTCTTTCTGATTCGACTTTTTCGATATCTTTAAGTGATTACGCGAAATCTAATTACTGATACCGTTATTTCGAAATTGATTGAAATACATATTAACTAACATTTTTAGGAATATGATCATTTTATCTTAAATATCTTATTTGAATTAGAATAATTTTGAGAATTCAATATAAATAATTTCGGTATATTACTCACATTTAATGTATTGTCATCTGTATGTTATTTTGATTTTTTTTAAGTGACTATTTATTTCATATCCATTATTTTATCATGTCTTTTATCCTTATTTATTTATTTTCATGTTATTTATTTAGGAATCTTTATTTGGTAAACATTGACTGATTTTTTGTTCTGCATTTTCTAATATCGTAGGAAAGTTTATATACGGGCAAATGATGAATAATCGAACTTAAAGAATGAAAAGGGCTTGTAATTAAATAATTGTTACATATATCGGTGCCAAATATACCAAAAGTGTAAAAACCGTATGATAACTTTGCGTTAAATTGTAAATATTTGAAAATAATTATTGATCGCTTCTTGTTATACCGTAGAAGATGTAATTATCCTTGGTAATTATCCAATGGTTTTCCTAAGAGTTGACAAGTTAATGCTAATGATCATAAAGTCTTAGGTAGGGAAATAACGCAAGTGACTAACTGTAAAATGATTTACCAGTCACGTTAATTTTACCACACCCTGTTATACCGCGATAATTTGCCCAATAAAATAAACAACTCATACTAAAGTAGAATTTGAACATGTGAAAAGCTGATGGAAAATTTCAGGTTCCGAAACTATTTATCTGTATAACATATTTCATGTTTAAATCATAAAATACTGTAAAATTTTCTGTTCAAACTGTATGGAAAGAGTTTCTCACAAAATTTGAATGGCACAAAATCGAATAATTAAAATCATAAAATTAATTAAATTATTAGTTGTGAGTTTTCACCTCGCCTACAGATTTGAAACAATTAAAATTATTAATGTGTTGTAATAAATAGGATGGAATTTTATCGATTACGAATTTTTTATAGTTTCTCAATACGATATTTGATTGATCAATATTCTCTAATAATATTACAAGTAAATAGAAATATTTTTTTGTAACAATAGCTTAGGAAAAAGAAAATGTATTAAAGAAGTGTAAAATTATGGCACTCAATATTATGTTAATTTTTGTATTCCGTAAAAGGGTCCATTGAATATTTAATATTGACTAGAGAATATTTAATATTATGTAATATTAATCTTAGCAACAGGTTGTTGAATTTACAACAGGATCTGACAAAATGGTGGGTCTGGACGAATTTAATAAATGGAGCGATAAGTACCTTAAAAACTTATTCTAGTGAGGTGTTGTTTGTGTCAATTGATAGAATGGGTTAATATACATAATATTATATGAAATTTGCGACGCTTCACCTTCTATTATATCATTTTAAGCAATTCTAAAATGAATTTTCGGCTAAACCTTTTTTCCCTCTCAGAACTTCGTTATAAAAAGCCCTCAAAAACACGTATGGTACATAGATAGAGCTCTCTTTTCTTAATATTCATAATTAGGTAACACTTTACATATCATTATATATCAAAAGCTTTTTAATTGATCTCAATTTTTCCAAAAAATGTGATCTAACATTATTAGGCCTTCTCTTGGCTTCTATCTTCACCTGGAAGAGTGATTTGAACTTTTTGATATTTTGTGAATATTTCGAAAGGGAAGCCATGGAATGCCATGAAATATTTATCTATACTAGATTACTCCATGATACAAGTTTTGTTAAAGTTTCAAGTACATGGGCTTTACACTTTCAACGTAGGAATTCTTTTAATTTCTCAATCAGATATCAATTTTTACAACAAAATTAGGTTTGGCCGAATCAGGGATTCTCAACTGAATTAAGTTCCAATAAGAGATTGAGCACTTGTTTGAAGTATCGTATATGCAAGACTACACATTGATGAATACAAAAAAATATGAATTTAGACGATCGGAGTTCGAAAACTGCATGAAGTCATCTTATATGAATATAGAGGTTTGGCAGGAAGCGGCAATGGTTTTTGTCTAAACCCGTTTAAGAGAATGCGATGACATGTGACATTTAATGGTAAATTTTATTTCAAAATGTATTCAATACTGGATCTATACGAACTGGTCATGTTACAAATATGTTATTTTTTTCACTCACAGGTTTGAATAATTTCTAATAGCAAAGAATAAGTTTCATTCTGTCAAACCCAATTATGTTGCAACAGAAGATGTGAATGAATATGGATTCAGAATTCTATAAGAGAGGATTAAAAATAGAGGGGTCACTCACATTCCTCTCATTTATAGAAAAGAGGAGTCTCTCACACTCCTCTCAATTATAGAAGAGAGGAGTCTCACACACTCCTCTCATTTATAGAAGAGAGGAGTCTCTCACACTCCTCTCAATTATAGGAGAGATCAGTCTCTCACACTCCTCTCATTTATAGAAGAGAGGAGTCCCTCACAATCCTCCTATTTATAGAAGAGAGGAGTCTCTCACACTCCTCTCATTTATAGAAGAGAGGAGTCTCTCGCACTCCTCTCATTTATAGAAGATGTGAGTCTCTCACACTCCTCTCAATTATAGAAGAGAGGAGTCTCACACACTCCTCTCATTTATAGAAGAAAGGAGTCTCTCACACTCCTCTCATTTATAGAAGAGAGGAGTTACTCACAATCTTCTCATTTCAAGAAGAGAGGAGTCTCTCACACTCCTCTCATTCACAGAAGAGAGGAGTCTCTCACTCTCCTCTCATTTATAGAAGAAAAGAGTCACTCACACTCCTCTCTTTTATAGAAGAGAGGAGTCTATTACACTCCTTTCATTTATAGCAGAGAGGAGTCTAATACACTCCTCTCATTTATAGAAGAGAGGAGTCTCACACTCCTCTCATTCATAGAAGAGAGGAGTCTATCACACTCCTCTCAATTATAGAAGAGATGAGTCTCACACTCCTCTCATTTCTAGAAGAGAAGAGTCTATCACACTCCTCTCAATTATAGAAGAGAAGAGTCTCACACTCCTCTCATTTCTAGAAGAGAGGAGTCTATCACACTCCTCTCATTCATAGAAGAGAGGAGTCTATCACACTCCTCTCATTTGTAGAAGAGAGGAGTCACACACTCCTCTAATCTATAGAAGAGAGGAGTTTATCACACTCCTCTCATTTATAAAAGAGAGGAACATATACCAATACAACCATCTGGTTTAATAATTCAGTACTTGGCATCTCAATAATACGAATTGACAACTCACTTTTCTCTCGTTTAAACCTTAAGTATCAGAACACAACATCAATCCAATGACGTCATTCGACTGAACCCCACTCCCTTCGTCTAAAACTAACAAGAGTTGGATCAAACCTGAAATTGTTTTGCCAAACCCACAACAGTTCTTTGAAACCTGAAAAAAATCGTCTAAACCTTAAATTTTTCTATGAAACCTGCTACTGTCAGAACTACCGTTATTTGTAACGTTGCAAAAGAAAATATATTGGTTGTTAGGAAAAAAATTTGTGGTAAAATTCATTGTTATATTTTTAGTATGATAATGTTGGTTTATATAATTACTATTTGCAAACATGTGATACCACACGTATTACATCCGTTATTGCCATTGAATTATATTTAATGTCGATAAATACTGGTATGGACTAATGAGAATATAAAAATAAAATTGAAATCATGATATTCTGTTGTTAGTAATTATAGTTGAGCATACACCCGAAATATTCCCGTTTTAATAATTTTATAAAAGCCCCAGTTAATATTTTGATGAGCCTTAAATACGGTTGATACGAATTGCATTTCCAGTACTAGACAGTTAGACTCGATAATTTATAATTATTTAAACAGGAGTCATGTCTTATGGCGGATCTATTTTTGCCGCAACTAATAATAATAATTGAAATAAGTACACTATCCGAATACTGCGGAAGTGTCGGCAAGCTGAAGATTTCATTTGAAGTTTGCTAGTTGTTCTCGGGAATGGTCCTTTCAATATGGGTGATTATACAATAATTAATCTACGTTAGGAATGGGAATATTTGTGTCCCCCAAACATGGTTTGCTTTTGTATATTTATAAATAATGCCTGAGTGATATACCGCAATAATGGTACACTATCGAGCAAATGGAATATATTGCACATACCTGAATACCCAGCCATCTTTTTACTTAACATTTAAAATGAGGGCATTTCACATTTTTATCGGGTGAGGGGAATATGTTATGAACTATAATTTCAATAAGAATAACTATACCTATATATTTCAATTACTCTGAAATAACATTGTTTCTTTTTCAAAAGTATCGAATGATGTTAATTACTTACATCCTCTCTTTTAACCCTTACCCTAAAAGTCCGTTAAAATACCACCGTAAGACATTCTTATTGTATCCGTAGGATTAGTATTGAATATAAGGCCTAGGTATGTAATGAGCTGTTGGTAGTCCAATTCGAAAATAAGCCTAAAACTGATGCTTTCCTGTATAGTTTGGTCCTCTATTAGATTGGCTCTAGACTTGGTGGAGTTAACAACCACAGAGCGCTCTACATTTTACCCTCTTTTCGATTATCCGCAATAAGTCCATATTTGCCAAACTGTGTATTTTTATATTTGTGCCTATAATAATATTGAACTGGTCATTACCCGCTTTCATTTCCTGTGTAATTGATAGACATTAATAAGATCAGTTACTAAATTATGGAAATAAAGAATAAACAATTGGTTCTGAAAGGATAAATTCACTTATATTCCCACTAAAATGTGAAAGTCTAGTGTCAATTCTCAAACCCAAGAAGTGATCCTAACACACATATCGAATTCTTTCTGCATTACTTTCTGCATGCCGTACAAATAATAATAAAAAAAATAATAATTTACTTCATCCACATTTCTTCAGTTCAATTTTCATTAAAAATCATATATTCATTATTTATTTTCGTTTTATAAATCACGAGGTTCAATGTTATACAATATGAATGAATTTCATTTATTGCAGCGGCTGCATATCACTTCCCTTATTTGAATTTCAAATAGAATTTGTCGAATGTGAGGAGAGACATGAGAGGTTTTGGCCATATTATATATACTTTGGATCACCACAAATCCTCAGAGAGATGTGAAAGAATCGATAGAGTGTGATTGAAATAAATAATGGAGAAGATAGATAGAAAAAACATAGTTTATTAAATATTTGGAATTTAATAAATGTGTAACCAGTCAAAATGATTGGCTATAATTTCATTTTTATTTGCAAAATCATTCAGATTGAGTTATACATCATATGAATTTTTATGTTAGTACAGATGTTTCATTCACATTTTTCCCTTTTATCTATTATTCAGTTCTTAAATCCAGTTTTTTATTACTCATATTTTTCTCATTTTTTTCTATTATTATTTCTCTGATGAATAATTGAGAACGTTTCTCGACCATTCCAGATCACCAAAGATCATCAAATGATCCTTTATGGATCATCTATTATAAATTAATAATAAATCAGGCATCTAGACTTTATTCATTATATTTCTAAACATTTCATTCACTGAGCATATTACAGAGAATGTAAAATCCTATTCATGAACTTAAGTAATATATAATACAGTTGTATATTGTATAACACAACTAAATGTATGTTAATTTTCAATATTATTGTAAGATAAATTTATTCCCGTATATTTATAATAACCTGATTACTCGTACTATTTACTTTAGATTCATACAAAATTAATTATTTCAGGTTTGTAGTTGCTCAAATTTTCTTGCATATCTGCATTCAAAATGCTTAAATTAAAGCTCAAATTCATGTTTCTTCCCAATTTTCTAAGATTAGTTGTTAAAATTTGTATATATTGTATAGGATGTAAATATGTTAAGTAGTTAGTTTGTTAAATTCTATGAAATAGGAAAACAATAGATTATATTTCTGATAACGATTTCTCATGATTTTGAAAAATAGAGGGCGCTATACCACATTAAACAACTTCATGTCGGTGGCTGTTTTATACAGTACCGACAGTACCAAATAGACCTTTGCATCATTAAGAAGTGTTAAGAGCTAATCGATTTATTTCCATTCTTTTCCACTTGAACCTGTGCTTCTTTTGGGGTTCTTTACCCCTGAAATGGCTTTTATCTGGCTAACTTCATTGAATTATTAAATTGCTTTAATTGTATTGGTCTCAACCTACTTGAAATATATAGTAGTCTAAAATCTATGATTTTGAGACTCTTGGTAAACAATTTCTGCTTGGCACATCAATTTTCAAGGTAATAAATCTTACAATAATTTTGAGACACTTTAATGTGGTAAAGCAAACTCTCAACCGTTTCTTTAATTATTTAAGAATACTCCACAAATGGAAGCTACATTGGCCTGAAGTCTACCTCTATCTACCTTATACCCGTCGTGGCCTAAAAATTTGTGTTCCTCTAAGTTAACTACAGTGTACGTTATTTGAATCATATTTTCAGTTTTGTAATAATCGCCAAAAATCGCTTTAGTCATTTATCTAATCTTAATTCTTTGTTCATACAAATTTACAGTTCTTTTTTATCTTGTTTAAATTCCTTTATTTAGGCTTTATTTGTTTATAAAATTATGTTATTCTCATCTTCAAAAATAAATCTAATATAGTTAGGAATTATGTTTTTGAAATATTCGACTAACAACTACCTACTGAAGTAGCAAGAGAAGAGAAGATTGATTTTTAAAGTAATTTATTAATTGCCAGTAAAGAACAGTTGTATTGTAATAGATCCATTTTGTTGCCATCATCAAGTTGGTTGCCATAATAACGTTGCGGTTACAAATTAGTCAATTATTAGCTAGGTACAACATGAATGTACACTTGGTTCAGGTTTAACAATATTTTTTCATCACTAATCAATTTAAAAAACGATGCACAAATTACTGAAAGAAAATTGTGTTTGATGAACTATTATTATACAAGTTTCTTTTAAGGTCCTCTCCAGGGCCCGAGAAGAAAATGAGTTTTATCACTTTCTATTGTTGAACTAAGGTCTACGATCATTAATCTGCAAACTGCATAAATTCGGTTCAGCATGTTTTTTTCCATATGCTTTAAAATTTTTAACACGTGCAACAATTTTACTGAATACTAATATGACGTTGAAAAAAGAGATTGTATTTTTGTTTTGATTTACAATTTGAATTATATAAACAGTGTTAATAAATGGTGCATATTGGGCCTTTGTTTAAGATTTAAATTGTTTCCTGAAGTATAAAAAGGTTTTTATAATAAATTTCTTTAATTTTATTCCTTTACAGAAAAATTTAATTCTGAATTGATGAAACATACTTAGTTGACATCAAAGTAAACTGTTGTGTAATCTTTTTCTTCAGACTGAAAAATTATATTATCAAGTCGGAAGTAAAACTGGATTATAAAAATCTTTAAAACCAAATACAATTTAAAAATATGACAATTGAATTTCATTGGGTTTTCAGCAACATAATAATAATCATTAGCCTCCTTGATTTAACTATTTGAGGAGGTTTTAACTTTCAATTTATATAGCTATATGTATATATATTATTATATATGTACATGCATAAAATTGAACTCAATAGTATAAAATATAAACAAAAATCATGAACCTATCTCAGTCCTTCAATAAAAGGTGGGACATAAATTGTCACACCAAGTTACTTGTGCTCATATTGATTATTTTTATGGTGGGTTACATATGTAGTATCTCACCATGTAACAAATGCAACTGAACAATTGGGTTATTTAGTGTTCCACCTTGCCCAAAAAAAGGTAAATAACAAACAAATATTGACATTAAACTTTTTGTAGTAACGGATTTAAACAAATGTTATACTTAATATATAGCTATAGTAGCGACAATCGATTGATTCGTAACTGTGACGTAATCAAGCCAACAGACTAATGAGAAAATTAGGGATTTAGCAGTTTGAAGAATTGATTGTTTCCAACTTTCCATTACTGTTTATATAATAGTAATAAATATACAACTATTAATAATTTACGCTCTACTGTTAGTGTTGCTGTTAGATATGTCACGTACACAAAAGACCTCGATTATCCATACTATTTTCAATTTCAGTCATCACTTTGAAACCCGGATGACACATAACATACTTTTCACACATAAATTCGTGACACTATCACATCTTTAGATGCAATATAATATCTTAGATGTTTGTAACAAGTGCCTTGTTCAATTTGAGACAATAATTATTTATCAACCCGTTATCACTCATATTAAATAAAAAATTAATATATAATTTTATATTTACAGAAGTCATATGTCATTTCCTCTCATTGGAATAGCAATAGTAATGTCAAACTCATATAAGAAATGTGTTTTTCAAGCATAAGATATAAATATGAGAACTACAAATTCCAACAGAATATTAATTTTAAATATATTAAATTTGATTTTCGACAAATTCGTTTTTCGGAAAATTTGTCCTTCGGCAAATCTGTTTTCAGCCAATTTGGGATTCGGAAAAATGTATTCCAAAAATCCGTTTTGGCAAATCAGTTTTAGGCAAATTTGGTTTCGGCCAATTCCTTTTCGGAAAATCAGCCTAGACCCGTTGTTTTCATTATAAAACCCGAATAATTCTGTAGATTAATTTTCAACTAGCCTAAATGTATGTGGCACCTCAATGTGGGAAATAACTCAATGTTATGGCAGAGTATTTTTTTATATAGAAAGCAAAGTTTCAATATATTTACGAAAACTATTCAGCTAATAATTGTGGCATATATTTTTTTTTTTGTGATCTTTTACGGTGTAAGGAGTTGATTCGTGGCCGGATATTACGGTCATGAAGATTCGGTCTCGGAATGATAAATTGTCTCTCAACATAAATGACCGTTATGTAGTTTGTTGTATCCGCTAGTTTGTTGTACTGCACACCTCATGATTGCTTAATGACATGACAGGGGGTCAGAGGCGGTCCCCCGATGAAACTAACTGATAAGTTTTTATTTATACCTCAAACTAAAGTTCCAAAAACTGAATTTTCCACTCTGATCTCATGTTAAATAAATAGTAAAACATGTCAAAATTATTACTGTTACGTATCATTTTACAACGGTTAATGCTTCTAATAAATACACTACACATTTAGTATTCACAATTTCAACTTTTTCTTTTATTGATCTTTAATAAAATCATTAAACAAATTTCTGAAACCTAATAACGGTTGTGTGAAGTCTAGATATCTCGACCTATTTTGTTACGAATCAGACGTTAAATCTTACTAAATTAAATTTAAAATCTCTGTTACCCATGCCACTTGTTTATTTCATATTTTCCCTACTCTGCCCTATCTCCCTATATCTTGTTGACTCCTCCTCTTCTACCACTTTCGAATTTTAATCTTTCGAGCTAAATTACAACCCTGTAATTTAGTACTTAAACAAAAAAAAAACAATACTTACACAATCATAGCATCGTTCTCAATCTAATACTTTTGATTAGACTACAAAATTATAAATTAGAATATAAATTATTATTCAAGAGGACGAAAGCTACAAGGATAATCTTCTAAAGATATTAGACCCTGTATGAGAATGTCATGTTACCCGCATTATATCTTTCTCTTTCGTATATCTGACAATCTCCTAATATCGTTGAACTTTTTAAGTCATTGAATCCTCAGGATAGCTTTGTTTCATTTGCAGGCAATTACGTTTTAATCAGGACGCACATGGATGCTTTACCTGAATAATGTGAATATAGTCTTTGATCCACCAGAGGAAATGATTTCAATCATTTGAAAGCTACTGCATAAGAGAATGTAGCTCAGAGATATGGGGAAATTGAATGGAAAATAGTCTGACCAATTTTTCAACATATCTTTCTGATGAATTTATGGTCAAATTTTGATATAAAGGCGAATAACCATAAGATGTATTACTCTTTTCTGGATTTTCTTTTTTGTGATTACTAAATCGAGATAAATCAATTAAATACTTGTGTACTTGTTCAGTAGGATTGGCATGTTCTGAGTAGCATCAATATTTGAGAGATTTGCCAATCTATGATAGTGCTCTGCTCTCTAATATTCAGTTGAAGTTGTTAATTGAATGATTGAAGACAATAGTCATATAGCTTATGGTATAAAATGTTAATTAATGACAGGTTGTTAGAAGTTCATTAAAAACAAACAATGTAGTAGATTTTTAAAATATTTAAATTTATTTTATGGAATCATCTATCCAAATCATGTGATTAATTATTAGTTTTCAGTACTATTCATACTTATACCATGTAACATATTTACACTAATTATTGTATATTTCTTGAAGCATGATAGAACACAAATAGACAGGGACATTGTTTATTATTATTGGATTATTGGAGAGGGTTGGGGGGGGGTGTATATTTAGGCAATATGGCATGATATATACATTATGGAAAGAGGAAGTTATCAAGTATCAGATAGAATTTGAATCAGTTCTTTGCAAATTATATTGATGTTTTTAATATTAAATTACTAAATATTGAGTACATCGTAAATTTTGATCCACCTCGATGTAGGTCATGTTAGTTAGTATAAGCTTAACGAATAATTCAAATTTCTAACTGTGTGTGCTACTCTACTTTTTTTAAATTAATTATATCATTTATTATCATATACTGACCTTAAACATTAATATGATATTTCTTCCAATCTAGTATCAGTGTACGTATATAGAAATGACATTTCTAAACGGATTTCAATTTGTAAATATCGCTCTTAACCCTTTCAGGCTTGAATTAATATCTGATACAATATAATATAATCTTTTGATGAACAATAGTATTTCAGAGGTCATAATGTACAAGAAGTGTACTATTTCTAGTATTTTGATATTTGATTTTGATTAATATGTTAAATAGCATAAGAAATAAAACCAGAGTTCCGTGTTACACCTGACGACTATCTCCAAGCAGTTGATCATAAAATATATTGAAAATACACGTATATATATCCTAAAAACAACTTTAAAGTCATGTATACAATTATAGTCTATATCCGTCTGCAAAAGGTTAAAACTCAAAATAACTTCCAGTTTTACAACGAATTGAAGTAGTTATAATAATAACATAAAGAATATTACTCATGTTGTTGATATGAAGATAATATGCTGAACTGGACCGTCCAAAAATGTATTGGAAATATATCACATTCATCAAAATTCCCAATTTTATTTACTGTTTGAGTTTTTTTTTCATTCTAACAAATATTTCAAATTTATAACTGTCGATACATTATATATTTCGCTCAAATTTAAAGAAGCAAAATTGAGACGAATATATGTTATTACATTAATATTTGTACATTTATATGGGTACACAAAATTACAATGAAAGTACTTTTAAAAAATATAAAATTAGTAACATTTCAGGGGGATATATTAAAATAAAAGAGTTTGCAAATTTAAATTTTTTCATTGTTTGCGTGATTTTGGATTTGCATTGGTAAACATAAATATTTTGAGAATATTTAGTCTGCAACAGGTTTTGCAGGCACTTGAATTGAAAACATTGACATAACTGTTGTTTAAATACAAGATTAAGTATTAAATATTCGAATTGTAAGATGATAAACCAAAATAAGATTTTTCAATACAAATTATAAAATATAATTCGTTCTTTATTTTATATTAATATCACAAAGAGAGCATCTTTGCCATCTATTAAAATGCAGAACATGATCCATGCACCAAAAGATGTGTCTCAAAAGATGCATCGTATAATTTAACGGGCCAGTTACTTCAAATTTATAACGCCCGCTGTTTTCTTTAAATTGACTTAAAGTGAAAAATTATTCCTCTAAAATTAGTCACAATTGCCGAACCATTTCATGAAGCAGACGATGTTGGCAGTAAGAAAGTGTCGGAATATTGTTTTGAAATATAAGTTTTTAGGCTGGAAAAATTCATGTAGGGTAGAAGAACTGTCTCAATAAAGTATCTCGCATTCAAAAATAATTTATTGTTATATGTATTCCAATAATTAATCTATCTAAACATTTCTAAAAATTGAAAATATTGAAACGAGAAAAAAATAATGACAAAGTATTTTTTTTTTTACTCGTCACACAATATACTTATATTATTTGACGAAGAACCAATCTTGAATTGATATGTTGTGCAGTTAATCTCTATGATTTTAATCCCTACCCATTGCTACATAAATTAAAAATAAGCTTTTATATTGAGAAAGAAATACATTATTTCATCAGAGTTTATAAAATTTCACGTAAGATTCTCCAAATAGTTTACAAATAATTATCCAACCTAAGTTAACTTTGACACATTTCCGTACGGTCAAAATTGATAGAATTATTTGAAGTAATATGGAAGAGTATTGTGTTTCAGAGTTCAATTTTATTATCTTTTACATAATTACAATATTAAAAAAAATGTATGAAACTTCGATTCCCTTATGATAAATTAGAAATTTAACAAATTTTATATATGAATTTTTTTATACTCACTTTATTTATTTAATCATAAATCTGATGTCTAAGAATACCATAATAATTATAACATACAATAGTAAGTCCATTGCATGGTTGTCAGAGTAATAAAGGTTCAATCAATCTTCCTCTTCTTGCCTGGCTTTGGCTTTTTCATTTTTCCACAAACTTTGGTGATGCACCGATAAAAAACACAAAGTTGCCGATAGTTCACACACTTGGATCCTATTTTTCATGAGATTGCATGCTATTTATTATTCACAGTATGCATTCTCTAGAGGTTCCTAAATATTTCTAGAATATTGATTGGCATGGCGCTCAATAGAAGAAGATAGATCGTTAATATCAGTGATATAATCAGACCTGATAGTTTTATTTCATACTTTCAACTTCATTTTTTTTCTAATCCCAACAGTTATAGAATCACTTATTTCTATACATTCTGTTTTTACTGTTATCATGGCATCGGTTTATTCATATTATACGTAGATTTGTTCACTGTTTTTTTATATATTTATTATATATTTATATTCATTAATATATTTCTTAATACACGTCTTATATCAAATATACACCATTTGTTGTTTGAAATACTCATTATCAAAAATTGATCAATTAAAACAGCAGAATAATTATTGAATATGTAAGCAACTACTAAGCATCATAGCGTCAAATATAACTAGATGCAATAGTTTCAGTTTGAAAATTCATTGTATGTATATAGGATGGGTTTTATTATTATAAATTATTTATCTATAAATGGTCTTATTACCTAACAATTTAAAATATTAAAAATGTTCACTAGATTAAAATTAATATATTTATTAGAAATATAAGTCACAATTAATTAGAATGATTAGACAATTAATAATTAGAAAAACGTTTTTAACCATCATTACTTTCGCCGATACCGGAATGTTATGTTTTAGGTGTAATTATTTATTTCTAATCCTGTTACTTGCATAACTCAAAATATTTTCGACTGAACTGGCCGAAATTTTATGGGGATATTAGTCAATGTTGAAAAACCGTTTGGTATTTTTTCGGAGCGATCTGTTCAAGATCATTTATAGCTCAATGACTAGAAAATTATTCAAACATATCGACTTAAATTTGGTGGAACGATTTATCATCATCAGGAACCATTTGGTAAGATTTTGAGAGTGATCGGGTTTAAGCACTGAAAGAAAATTGTGAGTCAGCCTGACTCATCACAGTGACTGTTCAATATTTATTCGTCATAGCCAGAATAAACAAAATTGGAAGGATTAATAAAAACAATGGTAATATATGATATGTTAACCAATCCCAGTGAAAGTCTATTCATATAAAAGTATACATTTATCTAATATAAAAATATATGTTCCAAGACAGCAGGAGAGAGAAAATTAGACTACCCTGTTTTTTAAGACTCTGGAAGTCAAATTGAATCAATATCATGTGTAATTGTGTAAAAACTATGTGAGCTCATGCAAAATGTGAAATAACATATAAATGGTGACCGGTATATTCCACCCCTGTATATTCCATCCCGGTAAATTCCACCCCGGTATATTCCACCTGGGGTTTCTCTCTTGGGATCCCGAGATCCCGGTCCATTTGTACCTATTTTTTTATCCTGGGATAAATCGATCTGTCCCGGGATAAATATAATCATTTTCAAGTATTTTGTTTCAAAATAGACGAGATTCAAAGAGATGGTATATACTTCTTGATAAGTTATTAACATTATTGAGTAAATTGAAGGTAGAAATAAACGATAATGACATAAATTGAAGTATTTCAAATTTTAATTTAGCCACGATTACGAAGCACCCATAATTTTTATCAATCTGTTAATCGGAAAATAAATTTCTTCACAACGGGAACAAAAATATATTGATTTGTTATCTATTATCTTTCAAATACATTAGGTTATTTCCGAAAATTGAAGTAAAATGAATGGTATGGTTAATGAGTAGAATAACTATAACAGTTCTTTTGAATGAAATTGTGTCCATAGCTCTTTATAATATTACGTATACATATCAAAATTACATTTACAGTTTTTAAAATGGTATTATAGGTTCTAGTAATTTTCTCTGGCGGAATTTTGCCAGAGTGGATTTTCATTGGTGGAATTCTCTCCTTGGATGGAAAATTTTTATGTTTATATTGTTAAATTAAAATTTTAATATTCATGCTTCGGAATGATATGTTCAAATGTTAATATATAAGAACATACATTTTGTT
Source organism: Caprella mutica (assembly GCA_947561585.1). NCBI lineage: Eukaryota > Metazoa > Arthropoda > Malacostraca > Amphipoda > Caprellidae > Caprella > Caprella mutica. The sequence goes on from CANNZV010000007.1 coordinate 770,710, forward strand.
ATATGATCGAAAATGAACTTAGCCTAAGAGGTGTTGGGACCATCAAAAAAATATATTATTGAAGAAATTTCAAATTAAACATTTTAATTAGATGCAATGGAAGAATAGAGAGTTTAAATTATAATAAAATTCAAACAAATATTTGATGTTAACCTAATTGTTAATTAATTGCTACAATTATTAATTAGGTTACATCAGTGGTTCTTATAACTTTATTAAGTCACCGAACCTCACTCGTTCCCTACATGCCATTCACATAACCCTACGTAGTTAGAACAATGAAAACAATCTCCAAAATCAAAACATACGTATATAACTATACTATATTAGTGCACAGAATTTATCCCAGGATTTCCCGGGATCCCGGGATGAACACTATTTTTATCCCGTAATCTCGGGACAAGCAAAAGTTGTCAATATGAGAAACCCTAAATCTCCATCCCAGTAAGTTCCACCCCACTTTACGGGTTAGGTTTGTCAGTTAGTGATATTATTCATCTATAAATATTTTATGAAATTCTAGAAAACTTTCATTTTCATTTATAGTAAATTAAAAATTTTGTTGGGTTCACCAGCTAATTATTTTTCACTACGCATGTGATAGAAAAACAGAAAATAAGGGTTCTATAAATGCTTTTTATCAGTAGAGGTTTCTTGATTTTCAATCGCAAACTGATTTTATCCTCTATCGCCAACACTAGAGCGATATTAACCTTAAGATGATGTCATATAGTACTTATAGTTATTTTTATTTATTCAGTATTTTGACTTCGAGTAAATGTGGTGTAAAATGATTTTCGACCGAAAACTTTTTTCTACACCTTTCACAAGATTTATTTGCCAAATTTTAGATGGGGATGAGGGGACTATTGCACAGGGGTTTAAAACTTTTTTTGACCACAGAAGTTTTGTCCTAGAATCCAAACAACAACATATAAGCATAAAGCAAGAACATTGAATTGGTTGTCCCAGCAAGTCGACTCCCTGTGCAGTGTACACGTCTCCAAACCATTAATGTAAGAGCATATACTGCAGTTTCATGTTGGAAAAGAATTTATATTAACTTGCTCAACATTTAAACCTCGAAATTATTTACCAAACTATGAATATTTGTATTTTTGTTTATTAGGATAAAGTTTCCAAAATTACCTTGAAATGCCTCTTAAATATTGTTTAAATGTCTCAGGATATCGTCTGAGTTATTTCATCATGGGTACCAAGTATTTAACAATTGGCCATCTGAAAATAAAATCTTTGACTTTTTATTGTCACCCTAATGATCATTGTCACTGGGGTGGAATTTACCGGGGTGGAATATACCTGGGTTGGAATATACCGGATTGTAATATACCGGGGTGGGATATACCTAGAACCAACATAATTATACTCAAAGTAATATTTAGTTTGTTACCTTCCAAGTAAAATTATATATCGCATTCATTCTGAATATCATTGAATAAATTGAATAGCATTCACATAAATAGAAATCTAATTATTCATACTAATTACTTTAGTTTCCCCTCGTCAAAAACAATATTTATTTGAGTCCTATTGTGTGAGGTGCGACGCGGAGCAACATCTCACGGCTAAGGTACGGCTGAACACTCAGACTCTAGCACACGCCTGTGAGTAGCGCCGCGGAGCTATATCTCAGGGACTTGGTATGGCTGAACACTTTGACTCTAGCACTTGCCAGTAAGAAGCGCCATTTAATGGTAATGATTATAGCATTGATAAGATTTCATAATTAGTAATCACTAATGTTATTTTAATTTTAAGTAGAATGTAATTAATCAAAATCAAATGTATCGCTAATTTGTCATTCTCCTTTTATAAATGGCAGTATAGTCTGATTAAGGTGAAGCTACCATTAAATTGGTTTAAAGATTTTGTAACAGCATCTAACAATGCCTTTTATGTTATAAATGTAACCAAGTTGCTGCATCTCGTAGTTTCATCAGAGATGAGGAGTTTCATAAATCGCTGAGTAGAATATTCCTCAATCTTATGGAGTGTTTAACAAGCAGTGCAATAATTACATTCTTGCATTACATCTCAGAATGATTAACTTATAAGATTATATAATAATATTAAAAGATGATGTCATTTCAACGTATACTCTTCATTGGCTTTGGTATTTATTGTTTTTATTGAGTATCTTTATTCATTTTAAAGTCTCCGATCAAATTTTATTTTTTAAATTAAATATGTTATTTATTTACTTACTTTATCCATATATGTCTCATTCTCTTCCTATAATCATGTACTTTAATGTTCCAGGTCTAAATTTTGATAAAATTACATTGTCTTTTGTAAATATGAGTCAACGTGAGGCTATTATTCAGCTACACTGCGCGAAAAAGACAAACCCTGAGATAGTTAAGCTGTTAAAAGCCCCGAAATCGACTGTTTGGGATGCTGTTAAACGCTACCATGAACTAAAGACAACAGGTGATCGCCCCAGGTGTGAACGACCTAGCACTGCACGCACTCCAACCAAAATCAAAGCCATTAGGGGGCGGATAAGGAGGAACCAAATGCAAAGCATGAGAAAGATGGCTAAAAGTATGGATATCGACGAAAAAAGTGTGAGAACCATGGTCAAAGAAGACCTCAAGTTGTCCCCCTTCAAAATGACCAACATGCAGCAGCTCACGGACTTGCAAAAACACTCCTCTCCCCAACTAAATCACTCCTCCCCTATCTTCATATCCCTCCCCTCCACCTAAACCTCTTTCTTTTCCCATCTAAATACCCCTCTCCTCCCATCTAAATCCCTTTCTACACTCATCAAAATCTTGCTCTCTTCCCATTGAAATCCCCCTCTTCTATATCGAAATCCCACTCTCCCCCATCTATTCTCCCTCTCCCAACTTAAATACATCTTTCTCTTATTTAAATGTCTATGTTTCCCTATCTACATGAGTTCTCCCTAATCTAATTGTACCTTACTTTTTAAACACTTATTTAATGAATAAGCAACAAATTTAGCACTTAAATTTTACGTAATTAGATTACTACTAAATACTTATACCAAGTAATATATTACGATCGTAGGTTTATTGTTGATCGATATTTTAATTCGATAACCTCTCACTCTCCACCTAAATGCCCCCTCTCCTCTCCCTATCTTAATAACACCACATCAAGTATCATAGCTACTACGATCGAAAGTTTATTGTTAATCAATATTATATTACACCTTATTTACATACAAATATGGTCATTGATAATGTGCAGTGATCTAACAATATATTTCAAAATTACTTTGGGTATCACTTCGCAGTGCGCTCGGTTGTGGCGGGAAAACTGTTAAAAAGTAAGAAGTTGAAAATTTGACATAATGTAACTGATAATGTTTGTGTTAACATGTTAAGCTAGTTTTAATTCATAAATTTCTGTTCTAGAGTTATTGGAGAGTTGGTGGGATTTAAATATCACAAGCGCAACTTTATTCGGATCATTTAGAGCATCGTATACATCGCGACTTATCTCTGGAAATACTAATAGTATAATGATGCGTCATATTTTTTATGAGAGAGAAAAAAAAGCTTAAAATGATGGTACAATCAGATTGAAGTTGAAACAAGTGGTTCTAAAATTTCAGGAGGATCGGAGTGATACCCTATCAAAAAGGTATGCGCTGAGGGGTCTAGGACAAAATTCTCCTCCGGACAAAATCCCCCTTCAGACAAAATCCCCCTCTGTACAAAATCCCCCTTCGGACAAAATCCCCCTACGGACAAAATCCCTCTCCGAACAAAAGACCCCTCCGGACAAAATCCCCCTTAGGTCTTTATATCAATTAAAGATAATCTCATAATTTTAAAGTAATGAGTAATTTTAAAGTAAGCTTTCGATTTTGAAGATAACCCCAAAGGAAGAAGTCAAGAGGGGAAAATTAGGAGATCGAGCAGGCCATGAGAATTCACTGCAATGTGGAATTAAGCAAATTTTAATTGCTTTTTTTTTAATATTGTCATGGTTTATTTGGCGGGAGTTTTTTATCTGCATCAAACATATTGTAATAAAAACCTAGAGATTTTGTCTATAAACTCATATTTATTTGTTATTTGTAGTAGAATTTGTTTTCTTGCAATAAACATTTAAAAGTGTTAAGTTACTTTTCCACCACCCGTTAGCAATATAGTTAATTAATTCATGCCAATATCTAACATCAGGAAATAAATGTGTAATATATGAGGGAAAAGGTTCAAACTCAACGGATTGTTCATCTGGTAAGGTTTTGTAGACTCAACGTTGAAAATATTTTTATCAAATTGATTATCCAATTCATCATCAGGAGAAGTACATAAGTAAAAAGAAAACCCAATGTCTAATGTGATCACCTAAAATATATATGATACCGACCTACTATATTACAAAATTCTATTTTCATTTTAAATAAATTATGCATTCTAAAATAAAATGGAAATAAAAAATATTACATTCTAGATATGTAATCAATAGAAATTAATGTAAAAACTCCTAAAAATTGCATTAAAAAGTTAAAATAAAGAGAGGAAGATCCGTACTCCACCAAAGTTCAAATGTCTGGTATTGCAGACGACTTGAATCTTTTTACACCATCAACCACCCTAATTCTATCAATAGAGCTTATGATGTTACACCAGCTTTGATTCCTATTGTTAACCGCTGTAAATGATGATTATTAAGGCTTTACTTGTTATATTAGTGTGGGAATTAGAAATGGTGTAATATCATAAAATAAATTGGGGATGGTTGTAACTGTAAAAGTATTCAGATCATTTACTTCAATGTTTTCTCTGACTGTTGTTGTGTCACTTCTATATTCTTCTTTACTCTCTTTATTTTATCTTTTCAATGCGATACATTAATTTCTATTGATTTCATATCTAGCATGTAATATTTTCTATTTCCATTTTATTTTAGAATTGGTAATATATTTAAAATGAAAATAGATATTTGTATAGAAGGTCGGTATCATATTCATTTTAGGTGATCATATTAGGCATTGGTTTTTCTTTTTAATTTATGTACTTCATCTGATGATGAATTGGATAATCAATTTGGAAGCTTGAGTTTAATAAAATATTTTCAATCCTGAGTCTACAAAACCTTACCAAATGTGTAATATATAATTTGCCTTGTATTACATATTACAATATAACAATAATTAACGTGCCTATAGTACAGTTAAGTATTTACAACTACTTTTCTCTAAATAATTATACCATTAATACCTTTTTTACTAGTAGGTACAGTGCTGCAATCAAATTCAAATAATACAGTTGAGTATCTGGAGTTAAATATCAAAACATTTAAGATTCCATGATAAAATTATTGATACAGTCAAACGTAAAATACAGGAAAGGCTTTTAAAATCTAAATTAAGTTCCTTGCAATGTTCCGCAAGAAATCTTCATGAGAATATTTTTTCATATTGGGCCGTAACCTTCTTTATTCGCTTTTTTCTGTGTGGTTGGGGCTCATGATCAGAACTATGTTGAGCCGCCCAGCAGTCCTGATATTTCCAAATATGTGTATGTGAACAACCACACAATGGGGAAAACCGTCTGTGTCATGCTTCGACGATGTTATTAGTTCGAGGTAGATGGTCATTAGTTCTGAAGTGGGTGTTCCACTATGATACTTGGAATGTTGGAGGCTGACGTGCTCTACTATATTACCTGCCAATATAAGCACCCTCAAAATAATTCAATATCTGAACTCCTCCTTCTGCCATTAGATCAGATATCGCGTAAAACACAGTTTAAATACACAATATGTCTTTTAAACTTATTAAAATCTGTCTGTCTGCATCCAGAGGGGGATTTTGTCCGGAGGGGGATTTTGTCCGGATGGGGCTTTTGTCCGAAAGGGGATTTTGTCCTGTTCCCGCGCTGAGATACCAAGTCCGACCCTAAAGATTGGATTAAATGGGATAAACATAAGGAGGGGAGGAGAGTTAATACCTAAAATTATTTATCTTTATAGTTCAGTTGTTAATTCAAATCTAATTACAATGCACGGTGGATATCCATGGAACGTTAATTCCATTCAAGGTACTAATAATGTTTACTTTTTATAGGAATCTTTTGTTGGGAGAAACAATAGAGGTATTTTTCATTTCCCTTAATTCATTTCTTTATTTGTTGTAGTTTATTACTCTGCTCGTTTCAAAAGATTTGATATTAGTATTGTGAAAATGAAAGCTCAACTTACGTAACACTTATTTCAATGATATGCTAGACAGCTCAGATTCAATTTTGACCTTTATGTATCTTATATAATTTTATTGATAGAAGTTAGTTTGTATTTAATTATAGTTGCTTGACTTATACTCTATCTATAGTGTAATATGTTGATATCGTTGCTAAATGAAGAAGTTAAATCTTATTTTTATTTACATTTTTTAAGATCATGAAATAGCATTATGAGTGTTATGTTCGATTTCTTCATAGAAATTTTGACCCAAACTCACTAACAAGTACTGACATTTGAAAATGGAAGTAAAATGAAAAAAATCAGTTGTAAAGCACATCGATCTTAATTATGCTGGTATATATTCGCTGCCAATAGATTGTTCTTGCTCCACAATTGTATATTTCTATTCTATTCTGAATGTGATTGTTATTTTAAGGTAAAATTTCGTGAGGTTGTGGATTTCAAAACAAGGCAAATTGTTGTTGCTCACATTTCATGATCTTCTAACGCTGAAAACCGCTGAGCTATTATTTTTTTCGAGAGTTATCATATCGAGATGACAAAATTTGAGAACAGGAGAAAACTTTCACAATCAAAGCAGTTCTGGTCGGCTCTCTAAGCTCTCTGATTGAGATCGGTGTTTACTAAACCGCAGTTTTAGGAAAATTAGCGTAGTTTGACGACTAAGGTGTGTTGTGAGTTAATCCTGCATCTAAGCAATCGAATTTTTACCAAAACCGTTCGTCATGATCTCCTTAAAACTGGATATCGTAGAAAAGCACCCATAAGGAAACCTCTGCCTTCCCCATTTGAAAATAGGAGTAGGTTCAAGGCAACGGTTTAGCCGATCGGAGTAGTCACCACGGCAGTCGGTGAGTAGCGATAGTGCAGCTTAGAAGCCAAACTGACCGCTTTGATGGCTAATTCTACCCCGTCGAAACTGCGCAAAACTACTCTGGCCACCTGCTTCTTTTTGCCTATCGCGCTGCCTGATTGCAGATCGCGGCCCGTAGCCATAATATTGTAATATTATATTAATAATGTAGCTGTTTTGGCTAAGCAGCCACTCATCTACAGGAAGGGCACTGGGCAAATAGGAGCAGGTACTCAGATTAGTTTTACACAATTACGACGAAGTGGAATTAATCTCTCGATGCTCTCTCGCTGTTTCCTGATTGCAGTGGTGACTATTCTGATCGGCTTGACCGCTACCTCGAACATGCTCCTATTTTCAATTGGGTTATCGCGTAACGTTGATGTATGCAGATGATGTGGTGCCAAGACTGTACAACCTGGTCTCAAAATGAGTGGAAGGTAGTAATTTTCTCTGATGAGTTCAGGTTTACTCTTCTTCCGACTTTGATTGTGTTAACGTATGAATGCACCACAAATGCGTTTTCAACCAAGACTGTTTTTTTTCCGAAAGTGAAGCTCAGAAGAGCTTTAGTATTGTTTTGGTCAACAATATCATGAATTCTTCTTGGACTAATATTTGCCTTGCATGTAACAAAAAGGTCACAGAACATATGAGGTTACCAGGTGCATCCAATATGTCAAACTCTGTTTCCTGATGTTAATTGAATCTTCTAAGACGATAACCTTTAACAGTTAGTATGAATGACTTAAAATTGAGCTGGATGACGAGGAATTTTCCTCTAAATCTCCAAATTCAATATCATTGAGCATGTGTGTTGAATACTCACGAGAAAAACTCAGGAAATGCTACCCTCATCCCTTAAATCTAGAGAAACTGGAGCTAGTTTTGATGGAAGAGTGTCTGAAAATTCCAATGGAAGATGTCAACAAGCTTTATGATCACATTCTGAGACGTATATAATCTGTATCAAATGTAATGAGGTCCAAGTCCATATTAAATAAAGTTTCTTCAATTTTATAAGTGTTCCAATTGATTTGTTTGGTCCCTGTATAATGTTTATTGACAATATTTGATGTGTAAATGAATCTAAATGATATATTCCGGGTCATTTTAATTTTTTTTAATTTTTGAATACTGAATACAAATAGTTTTTATTTTTATATTCTCATTAATAATAGTTTCCAATGAAAAATTTGTATTTATCTTTGGCAAATGTCATTTATAAATGTATCAATTCACTCATGGGTATGAAATAATAGTCTCCGTTTCCTTTTTCTTTTAATTGGCAAAATATTATGCAAATTTTGTACTTTCAAGGAATTGGAATTATCGAAATGAGAAAGAGGGTTAGATGTGTATAATTGTATATGTAAATGTATGTCAGAGAGGTACATTATTGGATCCATATTATTATGTAAACTCATTTCAATTGAAATTTGAAGAAACCATAATAATATACTTGCTGGTATAAAAGGGACAATGAATCCATTGTAAATGAGCATTGATTTTATGTATAAGCAAACGATGATTCTGTAGTTTTGTACCTATGTAATGCATATAATTATTCTGGGTAAATCTTACCGACAAATATATGTGGGAGTTAAACCAGTAATGCATCGACAAAGAAACTGTTATATTCTTGTTTCCAAAACTCATCAAAAAATGACAAATAATTTGAAACTCATTACAGTGGGGTAATTGTTTTTTTTATTTGAACCACTGCGTGAAGTTTCAGGTTGTTAAAGTTCTTTTGTGTTACGAATTTAGATTTACTCGATTTAGTTCACACAAGAAGATTGATATTGACTAGAGCCAAAGTAGTATTTATCACAACGAATGAAAAAAATCAACTATTTGCTACTTGGGATATGAATAGATTTTCAAGATTAAGAGATTTCCCTGTTATGTGCTACTGTATAGAATGCTCTCTTGAAAATAATCTCCTCTTTATTTGATTGAATATTCTGTCTTTTCACAAACACTAAATATTTATAGCATGTAAACAAGTCATATGATCATTTATCTCAAGGATATAATCATTTATCTCAACCATACATCCATAATTGATTTGTTAATTCGATTTTATACATCCATAAATGTTTCTATTGCATTTGGTTGTATTAGTATTGTCTTGTTAAATATATGTTAAGAATATATAACAAAGGGGTATTATCATACATCATTACTAATTTTTTGAAAACATGAAGTTATCGCTTTAGTATTATGATATCTTAAGTAGCCTTAAAGCATAGAGGCTGATGTGGTCTAGCTTCGTGTCTGTGATACTGTACTCCTATGGTGACATATTTGATGGACATTTAGAATTTATGAAGGAGAAGATTCCATATAAAGTTATATGAGCATTGAAATAATAAAAATAAGTATGAAGAAAAGGACTTTGCTATTGATGATTACTAGAGAGATGGTATTGTGAAAACGAAAAAATTGTAATTAATCCCATTCTTCTGGGAATATAAATTTTCTTTCAGAATGGAGATGTTAAGTAAGCAGATATTTTAATGAAATCCAATTCGTGGGAAATTGTTTGTTCCTGCTTACGTGTTTTGCAATACTCTTCATCCAAAATTTCCTCTCATTCTTCATTCTCTTTCTTTAATATTTCCTGACTCACGTATTGTTGAATTGAAAACATGCCTTCACTGATTTCTATCATTTTTGGATAACAATTTATGAAAAGATTCACGCTGAGGCTGAAAAGGTTTCATTACAAGCAATTACCCATTTTTTGTTACAAGATAGGCTTGCAGCTTATAATATATTATGTAAAACACTAAACGCATGAACGTGGTAGACATCTATCAGACTGCCTCTCCGGAATGGAACCCTGATTCCTCATCACATAGATTTAACAATGTACTCAAGTGAATTTACTGAAAAAGTGACGTTCAAGTAAGCGTTTCCTACCAAAGATCACTGTGATTCATTGAATGTATGTTAAATTGTTAATCATTCGTCACTGTATTGTAAGTGGTCTTGCAAATGCTATAGTAAGAGTATTCTTGCAACTGTGCTTCTTTAATGATATTCAACCAACATTTATTGCCAACTGTTTTTCTCTATTCAATTCATATGTATTGGATACAATTTCAATTTGTTCAATGAAAGAATAATTATTTGATGTTTCAATGAATTTATTTTATTATACAGTAACTCCTGAGTTATGGAGTACTGCATTATGAAACAGAAGAGTTATGAATGACCTGAGTTAGTTATGAAATGCACCTGAGTTATGAAGTATTTTCAATGTTTAAATTATAGAAAAATATATACGTCATGCAGGAATTTATCCTATCAGTAGGAAATTTTAAAAGAACTTCATGAATTATTGTTCAATTTTTTGTACTTTTTCATCAATGAAAATAATTATCCTTATTTCGTGTTAGTTATTCATCAAAGAATATTATAGAACTGTCAGTGTCTCTGAGGTGTGAAGTTGACCTGAGTTATGAAGGAACCAATACTACACAAATCAAGAGTTTCACTGTATTTTTATTTTAATGAATAGTTATATAAATGGTATTTTTTATCTTTTGAGCAGTTGCATGTTTCATACTCTGGATAGGGTAAGAAGGTAAAGCTGCATGCCCATGCACTATTACTACGGTTGCCAGACGTTTCTTCTGAAGATATTTTGATAACAAATATTTCAACGACAGAAATTTTCGTCGACAAGATGTTTCGTCGTTGAATTTTGTAAAAAGGATATCACGACATTCTAATATATGTGTATCAGGGGGAGTTCCGCTCTACTGTGTAATTAAAAAAAACGCCATATATGTTTTGTATGTTCGTCGATGAAACGTCTTGTTGACGTATTGTCCTGTCTACCAAATTTCCTGACGAAGAAATGTCTGTCGTCGAAATGTTTTTCGACAAAGTGTCCGAACACCATACTACATCGTTCTCCTCAATGGTTGATTCAATCATCTGTTCAGCATTCAGTATTTTTTCAAACTTTTTTGATTCTATAAGCATGTAAACTAGTTAGTGGTCTTCAATTACTGCTTTATAAAGTTTTATAACCCTAGTAACCTTGAATCTAGTCCAGGTGAACCAGTCCTTATAAAAAAATATTAGTAATTTTATTTTTAAACCAATTTGGAAGCTGTCTTTTCATGAATTTTACTTTTCAATATAAATGCATACCATTATACAAACAATGTGATAAATGGCAAGATACTCATATTATGAGTATTTATTCAAATGAACAGGATGTCTCAAAAAACCGGAACACAAATTTAAGTTACTATATTTCAAAAACTATTAAAGGTAAATATTTCTGTTTGATAACTTTTTATAAGTTATAGTGATTGTGCTTTAATGATATTCTGTTCATGCTAATTAACTCTAGTAACCTAGGGACTGGTCCAGGCTGACAGGTCTTCACGTAGAAATATTAATAATTTTATTTTGAAACCTATTTGGTAGCTGTCTTTTCATGACTTTTACTTTTTAACAACAACAGATACGATTGTACAAAAAAGAAGGTGATACATGGCAAGATACTCATATTATGAGCATCTATTCAAATATAAATTTTGTCCGTTAGGCATTTTGTCCGTAGGCATTTTGTCCGTAGGCATTTTGTCCGTAGGCCTTTTGTCCGTAGGCATTCTGTCCGCGCACGAGAATTTTAATTTCTCATTGTATAACTTAAATTTATGGAAAAACAATAATGTCCTTTGGGTACTTTAATCATATTAAGGATTCTTATGAAACATAATTCCCAAAGTGCAGAAAAGCACGGCTTTCCACTCTAAATATGTATTCGGTTTTCCCTTGGGACACAATTTATACCTTCTTGAACATAGTGTCACAGGAGAAGTTAGAGACACAGCCTTTGTTAACTTTGATAACTTTCTCTATAAATAGCTACGCCGTGCAAACGGATCAAGACATAACGAACAAAATTACAAATGAAATATTGTTTACTATATGAAAAATGATTTTCGTGTAATATTATTCTCTTTTAATAATTTGATCGAACACATAATTTTCATCATTTTAAAAAATTTCAATATAATTGAATACATACAGCCCGTGCCACGATAATAGCTTAAAACACATTTTGAAACCTAAAATGAAAATTATTACTGTTAGAGCGGCACTAGCTGTTTTCATGGTATGTTTGCGACCCGACCTGGAACTTTTTCAGAAGTTCTCAGGTAATTTTATTGCGTTGTTTATTTTTATATATATTTTGAATATTTTAGGGGGTTTTAAGCCGTGCCACGAAAATAGCTTTTTATTGAATTTTATTAATTATCATCATCAAAAAAAGGTTTATAATAAAATAATATGACTATAAAAGGTTTATTTATGTAAATAAAGTCTTAGTTTATATTGAAATAATGGATTCGGTATTTAATATTTTACATAAGAACCTTTCTTCTGGAGAACCAATTCAATCCTCTTGTCGACAGATTCTGTTAATTTTTTAATTTCAGAACGAGGAATGGTGCTTGCAGATATCTTTATAGCATTCCATAAGTCTTCTTTAGATGTGTACTGCGTGCCATCCTTGTAAATTGCCTGTTTCAGAAGCCCCCACAAATTTTCGATAGGATTCAGATCGGGCGAACATGCCGGCCAGACCATCAAACGATTACCTTTAAATCCCATCGATGCCAAGAATGCTTGAGTCGCTTTTGCCGAGTGAGAGGGAGCATTATCGTGTTGAAATATCAACCTGTTACGCATCGCCAATGGGACATCATCCAGCCATGGAAGCAAAACGGAGTCAAGGAGTTGACAGTACGCCTGGGATGTTATTTTGACACCATCAGGCACCCGCACAGGACCAACATGTTCATCTCCAATAATACCCGGCTAAATCATAACGCCTCCTCCCCCCTGTTGGCGACGTAAACGAGTATGGCGTTCTTGGCCATTTGCAACCCAACCTTTTCCCCAACCGTCCGGCCCATCCAGAGACGCCCTGGATTCATCGGTGAATAGTACCATCTGCATGTTGGTCTTCATGTGCGCTCGAGCCCATTTCAAACGTGAATCTTTGTGCCTGGCCGACAGAGGAGGTCGTTTTTCAGCTGCAACACTCTTGCCCATTATTCTCAGCAACCGACATCTTGTTGTTTTCGAAACTTCAGGAAGATTTGCTTGGTTGAAAATTTCTTTAGAGGTCAGTCCTGGGGTTTTTGACATTAATCTCTTCACATTACGGAGATCCCGAGTGCTAGCTGTCTTCAGAACGCCAGAGTCCGAGCGTTTTTTCCTTGGCGACGGGTCCGCGAGATAGCGCTTTACTGTGTCAACATGGCGGCCTATTGAAGCAGCAATATCTTTAATAGGCCTTCTTTTAGCCATATATTCACTATTTTGGCCTTTTCCGCATCAGTAAGGCCTCTAGCACGTCCCATTGTGAATTTTGTGTACAAAAGCTAATAGCGTGGGACACCAAATAAACACTTTAAATGGAATATCACATGAAATAGTGATAAGATTCAAATGAAGAGCCGGTGGCAGTGTTGCCATACGTAAACACTTCAACCAGAAAAGTTTCAGATTAAAAGGAAAAGTCGCAATATATTTAACAATAAAAAATTAGTCAAGCTATTATCGTGGCACGGGCTGTATATGTAAATACTTGATTCTTTAATTATAACCGATCAATATAATATACAAGGAAACCTCATCAAAATACTCTGTAACTTAATGCATAATAATTATATTTAAAAAATAACCATAAGAATTTACTTCTCTCGTTTATTATGAGCTTTTAAGATTTGCGTAGCTTTTAAGATTTACAAAGGTTTACGCAGCTGTTCCTTTGGTAAATTTGAGAAAATTTACGAGGACAAGATAACTGGAGAAGTGCAAGCTCGAGTGACTTCGAGAAGTCTTGATTAGAGAAACACAAATGTCATATTTTTGCTTTCTTTATAACATTTTATTTTTCAGGTTTATACAGATATTAATAGTATAATAAAGTATTAAAAGACGTTATTTAAAAAAAATATGTTAAATTAAATTAATGAAATAATCAAGAAATATGTACCGGATCAATTTACTTTCTGAGGTAGAAACCATTTGACTAAACTTGTTTCATTTCAAAAAATTAAGTTCGAATTGGTTAAAGTGATAACCTCCAAATTTGCCGATTTCAATCGATTGGAATTGGAACACCGGTCACTACATACAGCAACATTTGAAAAAAAAAAACTAATTTCATCACCTTTTTATCTTAAATATTGAAGCTAAAATTGATAAAAAAAGATTTGTTTTCATTTTGTTTTGAAATTCATATTGATAACAGTATTTGTTGGGTATAGTATTAATATATACTTTTGGTTTCAGTAGAAAAAATATTGAAGACTATGTGCATAAATAGAGCAGAATGAGATATCTGATACTGGAAGTATCATTTTGGATCCTTAAAGTAACATTAGAAAACGCTCAGGTAAAAAGTTTCTTACAGCACATTTTACATTTCATCCTTATTCAATTAGATATAGAGGGTAGAGAATAGTTTCAAAAGGAACATATTACAGTTCAAATATCTTTCAGTTTATGTTGATTACAATTTGCCATCTATAGAAATAAGCACAAGAAAACAAGCCTACTGTAATACATATTATTTTTTGAAAGGCAATTCCAGTAATATTAAGACAATTACAGTATGAACAATTCGTAACTATCTGTGATGAAAAATGATAAAATGAAAAATTGGCAAGTTTTACTTGGCGAAATGAGATATAATAATATATATATATGAAATTTACTTTCAGGTTGGAAACCTGAATTATAAATATATTATTTTTAGTCTCATAAAGAAAATAAGTACTAGAAACTATGAAGAAACAGTTAGAATGGAAATAAGATCAATGAACAAAGTTAACGATAAGCATTTTGAGACAAATTATGGCTGTTCAAATACAGCTTTGGAAATAAGATTATTTATCAGTTAATTAAGGAATGTGAAGAAAACAATGCAATTAAGAGGTAAATGAGAAGTTATATTAAAAGGAAACTGGTGGTGAAATATACTAAATTATTATTGGAAATAAATAGTTACATTATTCAAATAATCATTTATATTTTCATTCTTACAAGTGAACATGATTTAGTTAATTCTGAAGCCATGAACATTATTGTAAAGATAATTAAAACAATATTATTGATATCTTTTGAAGGATCTCGCATTTTGTCTTCTTTCCTTTCTGAAAGAGTAGCTCAATTTAGCATATTTTATCGTCTTCAACAATTAATCTTTAATTAGGTCGTAAGGAAATATAATTAATATATTACGTAGCTTGATATCTTTGTATTTCATAGTAATATATACTTAATTAATTCAGAATATCTTTTAACATGTATCCAAAAAAAACGCTACAAAGCAGAACAATTTATTGTATTCTTTAATTTCTGATATATTATCCTTCTCCCTGAACACGATATCAGGAATACCAGACGTATTTATATTTTATCAAGATGTATATTATTTAATTATTCAGAAATATTATGAAAGATCATCAAAAAGCCATTTGATATTTACATACTGGTATAAATGAATTCAATAAAGTAATTATATCTGCGGGTGAATAATTTTTCAATTTTGCTGTCTATTGGCTTAAGAAATATAATATTTGCAAATACAATTTCAACCATATGTATAATAACTCTTCATAGAATTTTTCCTTTCATTGTTACAAGAATATTATTTAATTTGATCACTGTTACAGAATCTGTAAAAATATTTCATTGAACAAAATTAATTTTTTTTTTGACTCAAACTATTAACTATTGATTTGAAAGTTTTTAGAACTAAATAATGTTTTCTCCACTGAGGTGGAGAAATTACATAAATAAAATCAATAATATATACATTATTCAACCGATGTTTTAAAATATATTCTCATATTATTTAACCTGTGAAATGTTGAAAGTTATTAGTTATTTTATTCGTATAATATATTTTAGTTCTACAAAAAAACATAATTCCCTTTTCAAATAAATTGACAAAGCATCATCAATCATAATCAATCGTTCCTTATATAGTAGTTATCAATTTATTCATTCGAATGGGAAATCAAAAAATTGTTATTCACATCATTTCATTTTGCAGACATCTTAATTTAATTTTGCTAATCCAACTTCTGATTTGTAATATCATACCTTCGATCTTATGGAATGTTATTGCGTTTCTGGTCAAATTGGCATCTATCGAGAGTCTTCTTTATTGAGGAGATACTTAAACTAAACATCCGATGGTACTTCCGGAGTCTCAAGATTTTTCATTTGCAGTGATGAGACACTTGTGATATTGTATCCATCGAAATGAATTGTATGAGGGTAACAATTCATCGACTGATAATGTTGAGATTGATTGATTGTGTTTATTGATTTATTACAAGAGTGAGATTATAATATTTTTTGGCATTATCTATATACTCCTTGAAGTGTTCTAACCCTTCTATTTTTTGTAATCAATGAGTTAGTGTGTTTTTGGTATCTTTGTGTGGCACCTTTCTAAGCGATACCGTTAAACGGATAGCAGCCATTCAGTTTCTATGCAATGTATGGATTCTCATTTATTTTCACTTACATAGTTTTCAATATTCATGTGATCTCAAAAGGTGGTGTGGTTTCAGTTAATTTGATAATATTCTTTGGGATGCTCGGGGAACGTTCCATTTAAGAATTAATTATCTAAGGTATATAAAATTTGTAATAATTAGTGGTTGTAACGGGTATTTGAGTATCGTAATTAAGTACACAATTACAGTTTTGTTTAGAAGTTAAGAAACATTAGGATGTCATTTTGATTGTTTTTCTAGCTCGTATAGCTTGGTAATAATTAAAATTATAGTGGTAGGGTTTACTGGGGATAAAATTAGGTTTGAATAAGTTTGGTTTAAGGCTGTAATGTTTTTGCAAAGTAATTGTTTATTTTCTTATTGTGTATTTGCAGATTCATGCGTTTGTTGAATTTACCACAAATCTAGTACCTTTAATTGGCTGCAGGCATTTAGTAACTCCGAAGTGAGTATTATGTAACCCTGATTAGAAACATCCTGATTTGAAACATCCTGATTTGAAGCATCCTGATTTGAAGCATCCTGATTTGAAACACCCTGATTTGAAACACCTTTATTTGAAACACCCTTATTTGAAACACCCTTATTTGAAACACCCTGGTTTGAAGCATCCTGATTTGAAGCATCCTGATTTGAAGCATCCTGATTTGAAACACCCTGATTTGAAACACCCTGATTTGAAACACCCTGATTTGAAACCCCCTTATTTGAAACACCCTGATTTGAAACACCCTGATTTGAAGCATCCTGATTTGAAGCATCCTGATTTGAAGCATCCTGATTTGAAGCATCCTGATTTGAAGCATCCTGATTTGAAGCATCCTGATTTGAAACACCCTGATTTGAAACACCCTGATTTGAAACACCCTGATTTGAAGCATTCTGATTTGAAGCATCCTGATTTGAAGCATCCTGATTTGAAGCATTCTGATTTGAAGTATCCTGATTTGCAGCATCGTGATTTGAAGCATACTGATTTGAAACACCCTGATTTGAAACACCCTGATTTGAAGCATCCTTATTTGAAGCATCCTTATTTGAAACACCCTGATTGGAAACACCCTTATTTGAAACACCCTGATTTGAAACACCCTGATTTGAAACACCCTGATTTGAAGCATCCTGATTTGAAGCATCCTGATTAGAAGCATCCTGATTTGAAGCATCCTGATTTGAAACACCCTGATTTGAAACACCCTGATTTGAAGCATTCTGATTTGAAGCATTCTGATTTGAAGCATTCTGATTTGAAGCATTCTGATTTGAAGCATCCTGATTTGAAGCATCCTGATTTGAAGCATCCTGATTTGAAGCATCCTGATTTGAAGCATCCTGATTTGAAACACCCTGATTTGAAACACCCTGATTTGAAGCATCCTTATTTGAAGCATTCTGATTTGAAGCATTCTGATTTGAAGCATCCTTATTTGAAGCATCCTGATTGGAAACACCCTGATTGGAAGCATCCTTATTTGAAGCATCCTTATTTGAAGCATCCTTATTTGAAGCATCCTGATTGGAAACACCCTGATTTGAAGCATCCTGATTTGAAACACCCTGATTTGAAACATCTTGATTTGAAACACGCTGATTTGAGACACCCTGATTGGATACGTCATTTTTTGAAACGACCTGATTGGATACGTCATGTTTTGAAACGCCCTGTTTCTTATAACGACCAGTTTCATATAACGACCAGTTTCATATAACGACCAGTTTCATATAACGCTCTGTTTCATAGAACGACCTGTTTCATATAACGACCTGTTTCATATAACGACCTGTTTCATATAACGACCTGTTTCATGTAACGACCTGTTTCATATAACGACCTGTTTCATATAACGACCTGTTTCATATAACGACCTGTTTCATATAACGACCTGTTTCATATAACGACCTGTTACATATAACGACCTGTTTCATATAACGACCTGTTTCATATAACCACCTGTTTCATATAACGACCTGTTTCATATAACGACCTGTTTCATATAACGACCTGTTTCATATAACGACCAGTTTCATATGACGACCTGTTTCATAGCGTTATAGTAGTGCGTGTTAATTATGTATTGATTGTGTGTGAGTGGTGTGATAGAGTGTGAGTGACTGTATTGTATTAGTAGGTTTATTTTCTTTGGTGTCATTTTATATACGCCTACAATAAATAATAAATTGTATTATTCCATACCCCTGTATCATAATTCTGCTCTGGTGAAGTCATATCAAACGAATCGGCCCTTAAGTGGCATAAACGAGAAAATCTAGATAAATCTATTATTTTCTAGTCACGTTATCGTCAGCTCTATGTTTGCCACTACATCCTTTCACATACCTCATTATAAGATAATAAAATTAATTAACTTTATCGCAACTACCTGACAGATACATATTTTATGGAACATTTTTTTCAATACATCAATTTTATTACCTCTGCCAATACTTAATAATTATTGTTCAATTATTATGAATCTTCCTTTCAAAACGTAATGTCAATATATATAAGAACCATGAAAATTATATTCTCTTTAAATGGACAGCCACCAGAAAGGACAAAATTTGTCCGTTCTACCAAACATACAGCTTGATACAACGACCTCTTTAAGTTATATAAGTTTAACCAATATCCAATTAGTTTAAAAAGTATCTGGTCATACATTGATTATATTTATAGGTATACAAGTTACAAATGAACACTTAATGTACTGTTTCCATGATTTCAATTACAACAAGATTATTTGCACTCGGTAGAGCGCATACCTTCGCCTCCGCTTTGACCCGTTCTCTCCAAAAATTCAAGAAACTGATTACTGGATAATAAATAATCGTCTCACCAAGTTTCATGGAATTTGGTTCAGTACTTTTTGAGTTATTGAGTTATAAATGACCTTGACCTTTGACCGGATCGCTCCCAAAATTCTACCAAATGGTTCTTGGACATTGCCCAAACTTCCCATCAAATTTCAGACTATTTGGTTGAATACTTTTTGAGTTATTGAGTTATAAATCGCCTTACCTTGATCTTTGACCTTAGACCCGATCGCTCCCAAAATGTTACAAAATGGTTCCTGCATAATGACTAATCGTCCCCTCCAAGTTAAGTTTCATTCAATATGGTGCAATACTTTTTGAGTTATAAATGCCCATGACCTTGACCTTTGACCGGTTCACTCCTAAAAGTCTAGCAGCAGGTCACTGGACACGGACCAATCGTTTCACGAAATTTCAGGCAATTTGGTTGAACACTTTTTCAGGCGAATAACAAGATGATAAATAAATAAATAAATATTTTCCGATGAAAATATCACCTTCCCCCACTCTGCGAAGGTAATTATGATCATTTTACCCTCTCTTGTCACATTTTTTTTTCAATAGAGATGCTCTATAGAAATTGAAAGGAGGTGTAACCATGATATACTTCCCCGTTATTCATATATCTATTTAGTTGAAAATATCTTTGTTATATTTTATTCACATTATTTCTTCGTACGTACATTTGTATGTGTGAATTATATGAATATTATGAAATTTTCAGAACAAATTTTTTTCAATAATAATTGTTTATTTTCATTAGCGTTCCCTTGAAATTATATTAAAGAAAATTTACAAAGTTTAAATATCCAACCAAACTTTATAATATTGTGACGTTTCAGCGGACGCTGTTTGAAAAAAGGTACACTTTTCCAGCAGTTGTACTGTCTGTTGTACTATCATTACCTATACTTGCATAGAACATTGCATAATACTTCATTGCAAATGCAATGCATGAATTAATGTCATTGAACAATCAAATTTAGAGAAAATGTGTAAATACAGATTAATGAAATTTATTTTAAATTTACTTATTGTTATAAGATATACATATAGGATGAGAAACATTTTAATCTCAAACATTTTTTCAGAAATGAACGATAAAAATGAATACAAAGCTTATTGTATTTCAAAGGCAAAATTAGAGAAAATGTTATTCGAATCACATTATGTTTACCATTTAATTGCTTTTATTAATTTTAGATGGTTCAATTATTTTACTGTTATTTTGAAATCTTCTTACCAAATAAATTTTATGATTTTAAACATCATACAAGTTTTCTACCAGCTGCAATCGTAAAAAACACGTTGGAAGCCTCAGGTAGTATAATACTAAATCTATTCTCTTCCTATCATTAGTTTTACGAGGTCTGGAGTGAAGGCGAAACGTAAATAGCTTCAAAATTACAAAATGTCATTTGTCCTCCTTCATGAAAGAGTTCCAGTTTCTTGTAACTAGACTCGTAACCCTTCTGTACGAACGACAGGACTTTGAATTTATGATTTGCTGTAATGTTAAAGAAAATGAGCTCATGAAACTTTTTGCCTAAAGAATTATTTTATTTACGTGATATAATTTGAATTTACTTCATCTCGAAAGTGTTTTAAATTCTTTAACAGATATATTTAGCCCTATGAGCTATGTTTTCCTCGATCAGCATATATTTTGTTTTAATTTTTTTAAATGAATGCAAACAGCTTTGTATAAAGTTTTTCTTGATTCTTCACCGATTACAGAAGGAACAAAAATCACTATTCTTTATAACATAAAATAAATAAGAATAATTAAAATTGTGCTTTTGAATTGTTAAAAAAATACTTATTCATTTATCACAATTCTACAAAATTTTTTGGTTATTTATACATATTTATAGGAACTAAGATATATTAACAAAACAGTATATTTTTCTTTATAATGAGATTATTGAAAATCAAAATTATGAACAGACAAATGAATTTTTTCCCAAATAAACTGATTATCTTATTAATCAGGATAAACTAGCTAAGATTAATGTTTATCTTTACTAACTCAATTAGATATGCCTAAAATACCTGTTTTAACTTATGATAACCACTATCAAATCTTTATGTTTTCATATATTTCAATAATAATTATTGTACGAAACAAAACAATTTCTACGTGAATTTGTCCAATGTACTGATACCACACTTATAGTACATGTGACTTGGCTAATAAAGTTCACATTGTCGGATATCAAACTGGTTAAACATTTTTGGAAACATACTTCTAGTTCTTCGCCTCCTCATATGTATTCAAAATTAATCAGATATTAATAAGAAAATAAATTTTTGATGTATAGGAAGAACTTCCAATAAATAAATATAACATATTCTTTATTGCATGACCTGATTTTTTTTTCTTTGGAAGTAAATACTCTTCAACGATGTGGCAAAAATGACGGAACTTTCACACAAGTTCTTCCTCTCGTCTCACTTTTTCCACCATCCAATTTAAGCCCAAAGTTCACGAGAGAGTGAAGTGAAAATTGTTATTTTATAGCCGTCGTTAAACGAGTGGAAGGGTCTGCTAAAGATGGATAGGCTTGAATTATCTTATTTCACTTTTGTTTGAGATTTGTTTGAAAAGATTGAATCTAAGCGGATTTGAAGATGAAACAAATCAATTTCCAAGGTAAATAAAATTTTCTTATAGTATGGAAATTAATCGTAATAATTGAATGTGATTAGTACATTCATAAAAATAATGAAACAGTACTTGTGAATTCCCAAACCAGGTACTCGGTTAGAAAGTTGTTTTTTTTCAAATATATATAGAATTTGAAAATTCATTTAGTGATGAATATTTTTAGTTTCCTAATCAAGAATATCAGTTTCTGCGTTTCAATAATATTTTCCTTGACGAGAAAAATTTGTGGAATATATTTTATTCATTGAGAGTGTCATACTAATTGTTTTGAGGAAAAAAATATTTTTCTGATTAGAAATACAATGATATTCATCAATTTAAAAGTAATTATACAAGTATACAATTGATAGAATGAAATATCTGTACGAAATAATCCCTATCAGCCCCAGCCTTCATGGATTCCACTGTAAAATGACGGTTGTATTTCAAGTCGAGAGAATTGATTGTGATTTTTTCGTTGCTTATTGAAACGTAATCTCATGAGGCAGTTTTGATATAAAACATTTTATTGTTGCAAGCTGTAAGTGAAGAGTGTCATTTTGTAGTGACTTCTTCAGATAACTCTGTTTCTTGTTATGTTGCTATCATAGTTGAGAGATAATTGTTTACGCCTTATTATTAAATTTGGAAAATACATGTGATGATATGCCTGACGATTTGATAATTATATGAAGTTGAAAAGACAGTATACTAAAAATATTTTTCTAAAGCATCCGTTATATAAATATACCTATAACAAACCCATATCAATCCCCAATTATACAAAGGAATAATAGTAAAATACTCTAGTAAGCGTCGGTGATGCCTACTACTCTAGAAAATGACTGGTGCAAGTGCATTTTAGGTGAGGCAAAATTGAAGACAAAAATTGTTTTATTTTCATAATCTGTTATGGCTTATAAATAACCAATAACCAAACTCCTGTATACTGATTTTTTTCGTTAAGGCCATTCTATCTACATCTTAGAAAATATGCCTTAATAATTATTGTTTCCACAAGTAACCTAAGGATTAGGGTTTCTCATATTGACCACTTTTGCTTGTCCCGGGATTCCGGGATAAAAATTGTGTTCATCCCGGGATCCCGGGATCCCGGGAAATCCCGGGATAAATTTTGTGCACTAATATATTGTAGTTATATGCATATTTTCTGATTTTGATGATTGTTTTCATTGTTCTAAGCACGAAGGGATCTGTGAATGGCATGTAGGGAACAAGTGATGTTCGGTACCTCAAATAATGTTATAAGAACCTTACTGATGTAATCTAATATTGTAGCTATTAATTACCAATTTTTTATAGGTCAAATAATCGCTACAATTTACTTTTAATTTAATTTCTCTATTCATCCACTGCACCTAAATAAATTGTTCAATTTGTGAAATTTCTTCAATAGTTTACTTTTTTGATGGTTCGATCACCTCTTAGGCAAAGTTTATTTTCAATCATATAACAAAATGTATAATCTTATATATTAATATTTGAACTTATTATTTCAAAGCATTAATTTTAAATTTATAATTTACCAATATAAACATAAATATTCACAATCCAACAAGAGAATTCCACCAATGAAAATTAACACTGGGAAAAATCATTTTTTTTGCACAAACTGCAAATGTAATTTTGATATGCATCCGAAATATTATAGAAAGTTATTGTAATAATTTGATTCAAAAGAGTTGTAATAGTTATTCTACTAATTAACCATACTATTTTCTTAACTTCAGTTTTCAGAAATAACCTAATGTATTTTATAGGTAACATATAACTAATTAATATATTTTTGTTATCGATGTGAAAAGAAAATTTTTCCGATTACCAGTTTGATAAAAATTAGGAGTGCATCGTGGCTAAATTAGAATTTAAAATATTGCATTTAATATCATTCTCGTTCATTTCTACCTTCAATTTACTAAATAATGTAATAACTTATCAGGAAGTGTACACAATCTTTATGTTTTTCATGTATTTTGAAACAAAATACTTTAAAATAATTATATATTTCTCCCGGGATGGATCGATTTACCCCGGGATAAAAAAAATAGGTGAAAATGGACCGGGATTCCGGGAGAGAAACCCTACTAGGGATTGATTTTTACGAATAGAAGATAAATAATTCAATAATTCCTATTCAGATAAACGGTAATAGACATAGCCTAATTGCAATTTTTATATATTTCAAATTGGAAGAACCACCAATTTTTGGTTTAACTATTTTTCATATGATGCGAGTTACTTAACATTCTGTTCAAAGCTACTTATTGCGTTTATCAAGATCATTTCTAATTTTCCAGTTCCTATTTGATAAAGTTTACTATTTATGCACTAAATAATCTGAATGAAGAATACCAATTTTATTTGGTCTATAAATTTCGTTTATGTCTTTGCTCTGGCATAACAAAGACCGATCAAATATTTGGACGGGAAAACGCATTATCAACTTCAATTCAATTGCTAACTTAGTGTACTATTCTTTTTGGTGCTTACTATATTTAAATACAAGTTTACCCCTATCCATCATGCTACTTTCAGGTACAGTAGATTCACGGTTGGGCAGATGGATGCCCTCCAAAATTTATTCTGTTATATTTTGAAAATTATTCGATAAATTCGTTTCAAAATCGCCAGAGCATAGCCTAATACATTAAGACGATGTGTAAGAAAATTCAAGCAGATACATGAAGTCAATTTCTGATAATAGACGATTGTGTATAGAGTATTATTGTTACATTCAAATAAGCCATTCACGCACACTCAGCCATTTGGCTGACGGCACCTCCTCACTCCTCCAGTTAGCGAGCTAAGAAACACGCACACACGCACAGTGACACACTGCAGAGATATGTACTATCGTGAAGGTAACTACAGTAGGTATTCAAGGCATGCATGTGTAGTATTGTTTACTGGGCACGATGAGATGTTGTATCGTGATGAAATAGTTATTATTCACAGGCACATATTATCGGTAATTGTTCTATTGATGTACAAATTGAATTATATATATACTTGCCTAACAGCGATCTACAGAAAAGAATAACGGACAATTGAATGGGAAAGAGAATAAATGGGGAATATCCCATTTTATATAATATTCGAATGTTTAAACTCACATTAATGTAATCTTCGAGCAAACAGTAGCTGATCAATCTGAGACTCTATCAACCCGCATGACCGAGGCACATAATGCACACAACCACACGGAAAAATGAACCGATAGCTACTGCAAACAGTGCCCCGATACAAACCGCTGCAACCGACACGGGGGCTGATTGGATGACTTTACCAAGCCAGAAAAAAAGGGTAAATATTGAAATGCATTTAACATTCAGTGTTATTATTCACGATTGGATTTTCACAGAGAATTGATTTCATATCCATTTAGGAGATGAGACCTTCATATCAAAAGTAAAATAAATGAAAAGTTAATTGAACACTCTTTAAAAAAGTAATATCCATAGGAATTTAAAGTGGGAAGATATCTGCATAACTTTATACGTAGGGGTTAAGATATAAAATACGAACATTTTATGTAGAATCCTGAAATAGGAAGATTATGTTATGTCACTATCTTTCAGATGATTTACGATTTAGAAAAATATACATCGATTAGGAATGATTGATAGAACACCTGAAACTGGTTTCCTTAATTCTGAGAAGTTTACCGAAGGACAAATTTGCCGAAAAACTTTTTTAAAACATAATGTAAAACTACGACCAATCCTCATATTTCTAACAATTCTTATCTTACTAACAATTCTTATCTTATTACCAATCCTTATCTTACTACCAATCCGTGTCTTATTACCAATCCATATCTTACAACCAATCCTTATCTTACAATTAATCCTTATCTTACTACTAATCCTTATCTTACTAACAATCATTATCTTACTACCAATCCTTATCTTACTAACAATTCTTATCTTATTACCAATCCTTATCTTACTACCAATCCTTATCTTACTACCAATCCTTATCTTACTACGAATCCTTATCTTACTACCAATCCATATCTTACTACCAATCCTTATCTTACTACCAATCCATATCTTACTACCAATCCTTATCTTGCTACCAAACCTTATCTTACTACCAATCCTTATCTTACTACGAATCCTTATCTTACTACCAATCCATATCTTACTACCAATCCATATCTTACCACCAATCCATATCTTACTACCAATCCTTATCTCACTGCCAATCCAATTACTATCATCAGTAAACCCCTTTCAGAATATCTAATTAGTGTATTGTTATCATTCTATACAATCTTGCTCAAACATTTAAAACCTTGATTTCTATCAATATAATGTAGTTCATGCAATTCACATATTGATATTTAATATATACAGTTGGACTGTAAGATATATGAAATTAGAATCATCATACGGAATTATCGCTATATAAACTTATATAGTAATAGCAATGTCTAATTCATATTAAAGATGTTTTATTTTTATAAGGGATAAGATATAATGAAAAAACTACCAAGTTCCACAAAATGTTATTTTTAATTAAATCGAATAATTCGATTTTCGAACATTTTGCCTTTTTATAAATTTGTTTTCCGGCTAATCCATAATTTGCTATATCCGTTTTCGTCAAATTTGGCATTGGGCAAACATGTATTCGGAGAATTCGGTTCTGTGAATTAGTTTTTGGTAAATTTGGTTTCGGCAAATTATTTGTCTCTCAAAAAATCAGCATATACCGATTATTATGGTTCAACTTTCAACTTACCCACTCGAATACTATTTTATTTCATTACATCACATGAATCACAATCTCCAGTCAAGTCTGTTTACGATACCTGCATTCGATTAGCCTTGTCAATAAACTGAACTTATTCTCTCCTTACTGCCACTGTATAACATTGGAAATCTATACAAAGTGTTTACATGCTCTGATAGAAGATGTTTGCTCACCTTTCAAAGTGTAGCAATTAATGAAGAAAAACATGCAACTACTGTATATGTATTGTATGGAGTAGCTACTCTTTTATTGTTTGGTAATCTGCAACACTAAATTACAATATACTAAATACAAATTGAAGCTTATTCAGTGTCTCCACAAAAAATGGTTCTATGTAAATTACTCTTTAACAATTGCTCGAAAGATAATTACTTGAAAACAATAGCTCGAAAATCATTTACTCGAATGAACAATTGTCAGAAAGACAATTACTTGAAAACAATAGCTCGAAAAATATTTACTCGAATGAACAATTGTCAGAAAGACAATTGCTCGAACGAACAGTTGATCGAATGAATAATTTTTCGAATGATCAAATTGCTCACAGTGTTCAAATTATTGAAAGTCAGTTAATCATTAAGTTGAATCACTTCAATTAGCTGTGTACCTAACGGTCATGTTCTCTATTTAATAATTTATAATAACTGTAAAACATATTTTTTCATCGCTATCTACTATCAATCATAGCACTGTTTTAATCTTCTTGGTGTTTTAATTATATGGAATAGGATTACTGCAACTCTTTTACATTTTACGATTTTCGATTAATTTTTCGTCGGTCAATCGCTTCACTGGACTCTGACGAATTATTCTAAGAGCTAGGTTAGGCTTGTTAGGCTTAAGATACTCGTGCTGTGGAAATTGCCGATCACAAGAAGATATTTCCGAGACATTTAGCATGAGCTTTGGTATCCGTGCTGCTGGCTTATTAATTTCTTTTATTTTCGGTAGCCATTATCCGGTTGATTTTTCCTCTTCTTTTACATTAAGCAATTAATTGATTATTCAAAATTTGATTATTTGAGCAATTGTTAACTAGATAAAAATTGATATTATTGAAAGTCAGTTAATCATGAAGTGAAATATCTTCAATTAGCTGCACCTTATATTCCTTGTTTCTAATTAGTAATTAATAATAACTGTATTTCATTTATTTTATATTATCTGAACGATAGATTACTCGAGCAATTGTCCATTTAAAGCTATTGTTTTCCGTGCGACTATTTTCGAGCAATTGTTAATGAGCAATTTACTGACTTCTTCAAAAATTGTATCGAGTGCAATTGAATACAAAGTGGTGCAAAAAAAAAATTCAAATTAGTTTATTTTACAACCTATCAAAACTAGAAAGTTTATAAATATACTGTTTTATTTGTATACTTATTTTGCATCTATCTTGAAAATCTGAAAAGATACGACTGAATTTGAACATCCTGCAGTGAATTAAAAGAATTGAAATATATAACTTCATGATAGTAAAAATTGAATCCTATTATTTTTCAATCAATTAATGATTTGGTAATTAACTCCTTAATTCATGGAAATGCATCTTCTTCTACAAAACGTGCATTTCTTTGTAGAAACCGTTTTGCTGAAATTTAGACAGTGCGGTAAATCAGTTCTAAAAGTTGGAGCATTACATGCAGCTTTAAAGAATGATACTCCACGTGTTGTTTAACAATTCGGTAAAATGTGTCTTTAGTGATGACAAAACCATTCCTTCTGATAATATGATTGATATATTTTGGATTCTCAATAAGATGTCCATTAGCAATATTAATGTTTTTATTTTTTCGTTCTGTGCTCCTGCTACACGATCCCCCATTATTTAAATTTAAAGTGATTTCTTCAGTTTCGAACTTAACATTTGTCAATATGGTTTTATAGTTGGAGGAAATCTTTCCGGAAAGTAATGTTCTATATGTGGTTGAATCTGTGTAGCACTTTCAGTGTTTGAGTAACTTGTCACAACAAAATGTCTTTGTTGTTTTGAAGCTGTACTTAGAGGGTTTCGAATAGAAGATACATATTAGTGGCTAAATGGTTTTCTTAAAGATATCAATTTCATCTCAAATATTAACTATCAAATGATAACTATGTTTTTTATTCTCTCTAATTTGTTATAATGAATTTAATGTATTTACATCCATATGAAATTAATTATACATATTTCTAATTTTCATTGTATTTTTCGTCCTCGCGTAATCCTTATTTATTTCAATTTTTTCTAATTCACTGCAGGACGTTTCATTAACGTTAAAACTTTAAAATGTTCCAATATAAGTGCAGAAAAAGTAGACGAATAAAAGTGTGTATTTAAACAATTTCTATCTTCGATAATTTTGTAAAATAAACTAATTTGAAAATGGGTTTCTCTTTATTGTGCCACCCTGTACAAGTATTAAGTTCTTGGGTATGGTATTGTATAATTAAATAATTATAACTCCTACCCAGGTAACATTTGAATATTCCGGGAATGTTCCATTCGGATTTAATGTTCCCCAATATTCCCACATTCCATACTGATGCTCCCGGAATCTTCCTGGAACATAAGAATGGAATATAATTCCAATTGAATATTCAGGGAATGTTCTCTCAAGCTCATTAAATTCATAACATGTAAATTCATTTTTATGAATGTTCAGGGAATACTCGCTGAACATCAGTAAATTTATTCCATTTTCGAATCTTTTATGGAATATTCTGGGAACATTCCCTGAATATTGACCAACCTTTACATAATTCTATCAATAAAGTATTTCAATGGAGTATTCGAGGGATATTCCCTGAACATATGTTTATTCATACTATCTTCTACAATTTAATGGAATATTTAGGGAACATTCCTGGATTATTGGAAAAATTGAAGATAATCCTAAACATTCATCTCTTCCATGGGAGTATTCAAGGAATATTCCCTGAACATGAAATTTTCGAACTATCTTCTACAATTTAATGGAATGTTTAGGGAACATTCCTGGATTATCGGATAATACTTTAAATATTTATAAGCAATCATCTCTTCTTAGGGAGTATTCAAGGAATATTCCCTGAACATAAGATTTTCAACCTATCTTCTACAATTTAATGAAATGTTTAGGGAACATTCCTGGATTATCGGATAATACTTAAAATAATCCTAAATATTCTTCTCTTCCTTGGGAGTATTCAAGGAATATTCCCTGAACATAAGATTTTCAAACTATCTTCTAAAATTTAATGGAATATTTAGGGAACATTCCTGGATTATTGGAAAAACTGAAAATAATTCTAAACATTCATCTCTTCCTTGGGAGTATTCAAGGAATATTCCCCGAACATAAGATTTTCGAACTATATTTTCTCAGTTTAATGGAAAGTTTAGGGAACATTCCTGGATTATTGGGAAAACTGAAAATAATTCTAAACATCCATATCTTCCTTGGGAGTATTCAAGGAATATTCCCTGAACGTAAGATTTTCAAACTATCTTCTACAATTTAATGGAATATTTAGGGAACATTCCTGGATTATCGGATAATACTTTAAATAATTCTAAACATTCATCTCTTCCATGGGAGTATTCAAGGAATATTCCCTGAAACAAATGGTTTTCGAACTATCTTCTACAATTTAATGGAATATTTAGGGAACATTCCTGGATTATCAGAAAAACTGAAAATAATTCTGAACATTCATCTCTTCCTTGGGAGTATTCGAGGAATATTCCCTGAACATAAGATTTTCGAACTATCTTCTACAATTTAATGGAATATTTAGGGAACATTCCTGGATTATCGGATAATACTTTAAATAATTCTAAACACCCATCTCTTCCTTGGGAGTATTCAAGGAATATTCCCTGAACATAAGATTTTCAACCTATTTCTACAATTT
Source organism: Caprella mutica (assembly GCA_947561585.1). Lineage (NCBI taxonomy): Eukaryota > Metazoa > Arthropoda > Malacostraca > Amphipoda > Caprellidae > Caprella > Caprella mutica. Next base: position 801,467 of record CANNZV010000007.1, read on the forward strand.
AATGGAATGTTTAGGGAACATCCCTGGATTATCGGATAATACTTTAAATAATTCTAAACATTCTTCTCTTCCTTGGGAGTATTCAAGGAATATTCCAAGAACATAAGATTTTCAAACTATTTTCTACAATTTAATGGAATATTTAGGGAACATTCCTGGATTATTGGAAAAAGTGAAAATAATTCTAAACATTCATCTCTTCCTTGGGAATATTCAAAGAGAATTTCCTGAACATATGATTTGCGAACTATCTTCTACAATTTAATGGATTATTCAGGGAACATTCCTGGATTATTGGAAAAACTGAATTCTAAACATTAAACTCTTCCCTGGGAGTATTAAAGGAATATTCCCTGAACATAACTAGAAGCATACAATAATCTACAATATAATGGAATGTCTAAGGAACATTCCGGGATTATAGGAAAATACTTTAAATAATTCTAACAATCAACAATTTCAATTGAGTATTCAAGGAATATTCCCTGAATATAAGTTTATTTATTCTATATTCTACAATTAAGTGGAATTTTTAGGGAATATTCGTGGATTATCGGAGAATAATTTAAATGATTAAACTAAATAAATGGATTTCTTGAGGAGAATTTCCATAACATAAGTATAGATGCAAACAATATTCTACAAGTAAATGGAATCTTCAAGGAATATTCCTGGATTATCAGAAGATACTTTAAATAATTCTAACATTTTAGTATATCATTTGAGTACCAAAGGAATATTCCCTCAATATTAGCATATTCATACGATCTTTTATAATTAAATGGAATGTTCAGGGAACATTCCTGAATTATCGGTAAAATAATAGAATTATTTTAAGTTTTACCGATAATCCAGGAAGATTCTACTTTCCATTATATTGTAGAATATTGTATGCATATAGTTATGTTCGGAGGTTTTTTCTTTAATACTTTGCAAGTATTATTTGTAATTATAAGAATATTTGTAATATTCGTAATATTTGTAATATTTGTAATATTGTAATATTTGTAATATTTATAATATTTGTAATATTTAAAGTGTTATCCGATAATCCAAGAGTGTTCCCACAACATTCCATTAAATTATAGCAGATAGTTTGAAAATATTATGTTCAGGGAATATCTCTTGAATATTCCCAAGGATTTTTAATTCAGAATTCTAATTAATAAATATTATTATATTGCTACCTAGACAACTGAATTCAAATATATAAAAAAAATTCTACTGAATATGAATATATAAAACAATTAAGGAGGATTTATTAAAATTATTCTGGTGTAATGTTAATGGTTATAATCATATATTAAAAACTTTCGATAAGAGATAATCAATTTCTTAAAGTTTAAATCATCTTTTTATATCTTGTGAATTATATTTAAACCCCGTGCGAGGCTAAGCCATTTCTGATATTCGTTGAGTTTTGCAGTGTGCGTGACGTCATCACAGCAACACTCGAAAGTCAAATTTAAAGTAACTAAAATGCGTCAAATCATAATAATTTTAATTTGTGGTCAATATATGAATGCAATAATAAATTTAGTTTATTATTTAATCACATAAGTCTCTAATTTTCTATTTAATAGTACTGCCATGATGACGTCACGTACACTAAGCACATGATTTGCCTCTGACAAGTAAAAGTTCAACTGGAACAGTTGAAACTTGATCAGTTCTATTTTCCATTTCACAGCGAGTGGTTGAGCGAATTGTTGTGCAATTAATGAATCGAAATTGTTTGCTCCTTTCGTCAAATATGGAACAAATACTATTGAAAGAACAATTATTTTCAATTCAACTTAGAGAATTATAGTAGCTACATTCAACGCTATTGAAAATAGGTAGAATGGTAAAGATTTTACTTTCAAAAACGTGCCCGTGAAATAAGTGTCTCCGCCATATTGAACAGCAGTTGTCCGCTAGATGGCTTCCTGCTACCCAATCGGAAGTTAGCCATATTGCAGCAGTAGCTAGTGAATATTACACTATTTACACAGGCTACCACCAAACTACAAAGAGATGATTCTTATTGGCTATTGTGACAGAGCTACTCTGATATCATTAACTGTAAGTATAGGTATAACTACTTAGGTATCATCAAATTAAATAGGTAGTTTAATCAAATTCCTATATCGTTTTACTAAATTAGGTCCATAGGCACTTGATCTCGAGCAATCTAGTATCTTAATAAACAATGAAAAAATGAATACATGTTGCAATAGTACCTACCTTGTTACTTACCTATGTGTAGATATGTTATTAATTTTACTCTCTTTCAGTTATATTGGCTTATCTTTATTATTGTTTAGGTATGCTTAGTTACCTTTGTACTAGGGCTAGTTACGAATTATCGGTCAGTTCCATATCTTCGATCATATGAAAAACTATAATAGGAGCTACCTATCTCTAGACTATAGGTAGGGTAAGTTACGCTTTGTCGGTCGGTTTCACATGTTCAGTCATATAAGAAAAAACTATATACCTAATCGGAAATTTATTTTTATTGGTATCCATGTTAAGGTATCATGGATACCAATAAAAGTAATAATTTTTATATATTTTTTCTTATATGACCAATAATGTGATTGTGAAACTGTCAGATTATTCGAAACTTACCTACCCTAGGTACCTATTAATTATTATTGAATTCTTGTATTTATTAATGTATTATGGATGGTAACGGTGTCATATCATGGATATAAATTATTTAAACATTAGGCTAATTAATTCTTGTTAGGTACTACCCATGTACCTAAATCGTTTTCTCTTCTGAGTCTATGACCGAAGATGTGGAACTGACCGATAAATCGTAATTTGCCCTAATATCAAGTTAGCTATGACAATTCATCATTATTCATGCCTATAAATTATAAAGTCATCAGACTTAGGCAAAACATAGCCCAAGATATCATTATATCGGTATTTGAAGCCTTTGAGAACAATTTCTATCACTACCTCATGTCAGAAAATTCTGAAATATTTTTTTAAAGAAGAGAGAGAGGAAATTAAAATTAGTATAGAAAATACGCATCTACATTCTACAGTATTTTTATTTTTGAATTCCTATTTTTATATTTGATAAATTGGTCTATTGTATTATCAGGGAAAGAATGAACGAGGTCGCTTTAAATTTTAGATTCAAGAACCGTGGAGTTTTCAGTAAAAATTTTGAGATTTGACAACGTTGCATAGGATAAGGTCCGCCTTCTTGTAGAATTGAGAAAAGATACCGACTAATTACTATTAAGATGCCAATTAGTGAATTATTTTTGTATATAAAAGGTTTGTGGAATCAAATCTTACGTTTTTACAGTTAGCTTTACATTTCTATAAAAAATAATTATAATTATTGATTTGCGTTCTCCAGTAATAATTAGAGTATTTTCACAATTTTGTTTTGGTCATTTAATATCAAATAAATATAAGAATGTCAAAATCAAATGAATAATTCTTAATAATTATTTACCTGAACTATAGCAACAGGAAAGTTTGGGACATTTTGGTTGGTAATATTGAAACATCTATATGTGGGTACTCGAATGAAATCACACTAATATATCATAATATTATTCTCGAGACTTGAAATCATCCTCGCTTCTAATTTAAGATAGGACATGCTATGACATGACACCTAATCGACGATAATGGTAACAATGTTATGCATCAATATGTTACCAAAATGAGATGGTGAGAATTAAGAGGTACGCGGGATTTCACAACAACTCCCGCCTCCACCTCTCACCCATTACCATATAGTTTCTTTGCTATACAGACATAATATAGTTCTGTTTCATACATTTCAACAGAGTTAATATACATTATTTCATGTATGCTAGATTTATTTGTCCCCATTTCAATCACCCCGTGATGGTAGAAGAAAAAAAATAGTCTTATACTTATACTTATTTCTATTTTGATCGAAGAATTGGAACTGTCCGATAATTATTTGTAACTCGCCATGCAAGTGGGTTTCATCCACCATCTATTAACGAGTAAGTTACAGAAATGATCAGCTAATATTGGTCTAGTCTGATTTTCCGAAAACGAATTGGCTGAAACCAAATTTGCCGAGACGGATTTTCCGAATACGTTTTTTTCCGAATCCCAAATTGGCCGAAAGCAGATTTGCTGAAAGACAAATTTTCCGAAAGACAAATTTGTCGAAAATCAAATTTAATGCATTCAAAAATAACATTCTGTTGGACTTTGTAGTTCTCATCATTATATCTTATGCATAAAAAAAACACATTTCTTATATGAGTTTGACATTACTATTGCTATATAAATTTGTATTCCACTAATTCGGATATATATCTAACTGTATATATTAAATATTAATATGTATATGGCATTACTAAAAAAAAATCAATCTTTTTACCTGAAACAAATTTATTCATGCAAGTGACACTATCGATGAAGCTAGAGGTATATTGGAAAGATATAAACATATCTAATAGTTATGTTTCTCATTACTAACAATTTTATATTTTAAACGCAATAAATGGAATAAATATCAACAATATCAGCCACAAAACACCTTCTGTATGGTATACTATTAACAACTGAATAAAAAATATACAGTAAACCTTTGTTCTTGCCTATCAAAAAAAAAACATTTCAAATTATTCATACTCTCATAGATACGACTGTTTCAAATAATAATTCAATGATGGTAGTTTTGATCTTACTAACTGATAGTATGGAACGGGTAGTTATTGCGTCAATAATTTAGTGAATTAAAAAAATTGATTGATATTATATCAAATGATGCCTAACAGTTTTTCGTGTTGTGCTACGCAATGTAGTTATTATTTAATTAGAATTGGATATATGATGAAATCTGTGGGTAAACCAATATTACAAAATTGTTTAATAACTGTTCCTGTGGTTACTCACATGTGATTAAGATTAAGAGCAATACACGACTAGCGTTATACTTTAGCTCAATAGTTTTTATAAATATAGTTATTTCGTCGAAGACCTGATTGTTCAAATAGTCTTTAATCAGAATGTAATTTTTTATTAATACGAAAAAATTTGATTCGTGCTATCTTTCAATATTCAAAGATAATTCACTAATGGGCCTCTAAGTAGTCATAAACTTTTTACTAATTGGCGTCTTTTCCCAATACTACAAGACGGCGGAGCTTATATCCTGTGCAACGGTGTCAAATCTCAAAAAAAAAAATAATATCTAAAATTTAAAATGACCTCCTTCATTATTTCACTGATAATACCATTCAAATTAGCCGTTTTTTCAATGCTGTGATTGCATACAAACACAATAATTTTGACAAATATAAGATGAAAACTAGAAACTGAAATATAAATGTTGGTTATAATGTTATACCAACGTACCAAGGGGGAAACAGACTATTCCCTGCCAGACTTTTTCCCACCGGACTATTTCCCGCCGGACATTCCCGACTAGACTTTTCCCCGCCAGACTATTCCCTGCAGGTCTTTTTCCCGCCGGACTTCTTCACGCCTGATTTTTTTAATTTTAAACTCTGGAAGATAATTTACTATTGAGTTTTTTTAATTAATATTCGAAATAAATCGTTTTGACCAATAAATCCATTGCAGTGCAACTGTAAATCAAAATCTGTTGTCGCAACTAACCATTAAATTTTATATATTTCATTTTTTTTAAATATTGTTGCATGGAAATTTGTCACTGACCAACTTCTTGAACTAAGCCCGGTTTGTAATTACTCTTTCGATAATTTGTGTTCATTGGAGATTTTTAGAGAAAATGTACGACATTAAATCTTCATCGTCTTAAAAATCTGACAACTTGAAATGTCTTGATTCAAGGATTTCTACACTCTAACAGCTGAATTTAACTTATGTTTTTTCATAATAATGGTGAAACCATTGTAAGTTCTTTTAGGTATATATATTAAATATGCATAATAGAAAAAAAAACTATATAAAAAGAAGCCAATATTAAGTGTAATAAAAAAATCAATAGTAATATATCAATTGTCAAATAAAGAGCAAAATGCACCGCGTTCTTTGAAATTTCGCACCAAGCGGCACAACACATCGTAGTTTGATAAATTGTGAGTTCCTCATAATTTGAGAAGTGTAATAAGAAAATATGAATGAACATAAGCTATTTATTACCGATAACTATTCGTTACTGACCACTAAAACACTTTCTGTGTGATAACAAATACATGATTATTTTAGATTCACATATATAACCGTTTGTTAAATACCACATATTACCTTGAATAAATACATAATTACTTTTGATGCAGATTGTATTGCCTGCAATATACGAACAATAAACAACTATTATTCTAAAGAAAGAACAACTTGATCCTTCTGAGTTTAAAATTTACCATTTCACCTTATATTACCTTGTGCAATATAATAGGAAAAATATATTAGTTTTCCAGATTATTTAATATTTAAATCAGTTTTTTTTCTGCTTTATGTCAAATATACTCAAAATAGCATAAATTTGTTGTATTTAATACATGGGAACATGTATAAGCATTCATTTCTAATATTACAAGTCAATATCTACTCCATGTGATTATCGAATTAGTAACATAATCAGAAACTTGTGTCCTTTTTCGTCTTATCAAATCATATTTGAATGAATGTATTATATACATTCCTTTTTTATAGATTATAGGCTCTATGGTTGAATTGATTAAATCCTTTACTGAATATGATCCAATAAGACCTCAAACTGATTAACGGAGAAGAGAGGTTGATTCTTCAAGACCTATAATATAATGTAGAAATGATAATAAATATTAGTATATGATGTAAATAATTAGCGTTATACCTTCACTTTTTTTATTCTTAATGAATTGGGAATCCAATATTGATTTCAATAAAAACTAATCTAAATATCAATTTAAAACAGATATTTCATTTCATTGGGTTTAATTTAAGTATTTCCAATCAGTTTGAGTGGGTAGTTTGTGCTATTACATATAAAATAACTTGCATCGATCATTCCTAGGAGAACAACTCCACAAATATTAAAAGACATTCACCAGCCTAAATAGGTGAAGTGTTTCGAGTTTGCTTTCGGAGCATAAATGAAATAAATTAATTCAGTTAGTTATGTTGCTGAGTGTATTTATAAACAGTGCCTATAATAGATCAATTAGATAAATTTAAATGTTATCAATAATTGAACGGAATATGTAACGTTTTGCATGACTAATCTTACCGTACAATGAACAGGATTCAAACATCTTGATTCAATGTATTGAAATTTTTAAATTTTCACTTGCAACATTTATGTACCAATTATTAATTAAGCTGACACGATTTACTATTTTATCAGCATAATTTCAAACACCCAAATATTCCTCCTCCACTATATTCGAATGTTTCCGAACACTAGCTAGCAGAGGTATTTATTTTTTATTTGCCGTATTCTAGGAAAGATAAATGATGATATTTCGCATATGCAATTTTTTGAGTATGAATAAATGATACACAAATAGAAGCTCTCGATATTTTTATCAAAAAAATATATATATAGCAATTCTAGGTAGCTATATCGTATTATTTTTAATATAAATATAATATTCTCCCACCTAGAATGTCACCAATAATATAGCTAATGTAAGCATATCTTAAATGGGCTTCTTAGTAATATTATATTTATTCAGTTCTACTCGAATGATTTCTTGTCATTGGTATATATGCTTTCATACGTCACTTATTAACTCCTTCAAGAATTAACAGCTTGATATTTTGTGCTCTCTTTATAATTTTCAGCTTGCCACTCATTCTTCACTATAATTCCTGTCATCATCTCTCATGGATATTTACTCGTTGAAGACAGGAAAAGGACTTCTTGAATATACTGAATCAAAGAGATAAATCAATTTTTAATATCATAGTCAGAGGGATGGTATATGGTATGTTCCTTAGATTTTGTTCAATAGAGGGAATGTTTGAAGTCTTGTGTAGTGAAGAATAAGTTACGAATTATCAACCCAGTATGTTGTTACAATTATTGCAATTTCAGTTGATAGGTGAATTAAACTTCCATAATACTACTGTATATGTAAGAAGGACATTATTTTTTTTATTTCAATTTTAATACGAACACCGAAATGTTTATTTATTAAATTTGATATCTTTACTCTTATGAAATTATGACCGGTATAGATTTCCCTTGAGAAATACACTTGATACATCTCCTTATATAAAGATCATCCTGATGCTATTAGCTGTCATCCTAATATGCATTGCACCCCATGCATATTGAATGAGTGGAGCCTTAGCTATGCCTCTTCTCGGTTGCAAAGGGGATAATATTTAAATATTGAGTCTGTAAATTAGATCGTAAATATTATATGACATGTTTCCCAAAAGAAACGATAATGCAAGAGAGAAAATTATTCACTTTGAATTTCCTCGTGTTATGAACCATAAATTTCAACTTGGGTATATTAATATGAGGCAACTATTCATGATTCAATAGAGTTTCATATCAATGATTGCTTACATTGTGCAATTTATAAATAAACATTATCATGCAATGCAATAACTGAATTATACAAATGTAACTAGGGCGAAACTAATATTTTGAGCTAGAAAAGTGGACACTAGGGCTTTTCCCCGCCGGACCAATCCTTGCCGCACAATTAAACGATGAAATATTTCCCCGTCACGAATTCTAACTGCCTTATAAAATACTAATATTTTGGGCTATTAAATTATAATTTTGATAAAGCAAACAGAGGCACTTTATATTACCAGACTTGCACAGTATTACAGTCTTATTTTAAGCTTCGATTGCTGTATGTGTCCAAATTGCTATATTGGTCGTTTTAATTTTAAGACTTTGTCTTCATAACTTTTCATATGATTAAGATATGCTTGAAGGTGCAAACATTATGACAATTCTAATGTTGCTATTTAGTCCAAGCAGATATGATTATTATTATTGATTAATTCAGTTTATTCCAGCTCTATATAACGCAAATTTATCATTTTCTTTGCTGGATATTATAAGAATTGGTGATCTATTTAATTCTTATTCAAATTAATACTTTTCAAGAACACTAATAAATTAAAACGTAGTTTATTAATAGAGCCCGGATTTCTATGCCCTTTCAATCTAGGCGAAATAGCAATAAAAACTAGGCAAAATATGCTCTTAAATATATGCTTTATAGCCCAAATCTATGCTAAATATGCCGTTATAAATTGAGTAGTTATACCTCAAATAAAGTTTTCTTTGTTCAGAAAACATTAAAAACATGCCGTATGAGTCAAGTGGTAGACCTGATTACGTATACTTCTCTTTAATTTTGAGGTTGTAAGGTATATGATGTTGAATAATGTTTCTCGTTTCAGATGGAAAATTATCGAAGTATTTTTTTTTGTAATTATTAAAAATGGAATTGGAAATCGAACCACATTTTGTGCATTGCATTTTTATTAATATAATATAATTAAATAATATAGCAACAAATAAACATAAACGATAATTTCTCCGATTCTCAGTTCTACTAAGAGACAGCTAAAGTTTCATTAATATCTAACAAAATATTAGGACAAGAAAAAGAAGTCTCTATATAACGATATATGGTAAATAATGAGATTTAATTATTTATTCATCCAGCTAGATAAAAATAATAGTAGCTATATTTAGAATATAAATAATTTAGTAATAAACAATTCTAAGTTTTGAAAAGCTTCTTTCTACTTCATTGCAACTGATGTAATACATTTCATTTTGAGTTATATTCCTTTCAATCTGCATTTCTTTCACTTTAGCGATAATGATTTGTATTTATTCTATGAGTTGCAATCCAGGATCATTTGCTACAATATGGTTGGTTTCTTGTTGGCATCATCATCATTCAAATCTACCAAATTTACACTCTTTTACGCATATGTTTCGCAGTTTTAAACTGTGATACAGCATTTGATTTATTGTAGCTACTAAGCTTCACATTGCATGGCTTTCATTTCCCAATAACACCGAAATTCATCAACTAAATTTCGTATAATGACGTTATCAGACCGCTTAACTTTGGGTCTTATTAATTAATGAGTTGTTAAGACTACGAGGACTTGGATTTAAATGACTTGCTAAAATATTACAACAACAAAGAAAAACTGTAAATAGAAAATGGAGCAACTGTAGCATAACCTTTAATATCTCTTAAATAGAGTTTTGCATGCTGTAGCATAGCCAAAATAATCCTTAAATTGAATTTTATATGCTTTCTATGCAAAATAGGTTGATGCCTATAAAGCATAGATCATCTATGCTTTTATAGCTTTCTATGCTTTCTATTCCGTTAGAGCCTAGATATCCGGGCTCTATTTATTAATTTGGCAATTATTGTACTGCAGAATAAATAACCCGACTATAATAAGTTGTATTTACTGCACTTAACACTGTCCTCTTTTTATAGGTTTTTTTCTTATGAATATTTAATATTTATACTTAAAAGAACTTACAATGGTTTAACACTTATAATGAAAATACATAAATGAAGTAGCGAGTACGAATCCTTAAATCATGAGATTCCATATAGTCAGATTTGAGGACGATTTAGATATAATGTCCTTCATTTTCACTAGAAATCTACAATGGAACCTAATTATCGAAAGAGTAATTACAAAAGGGGTTCGGTTCAAAAAGTTGGTATCTGAACAAATGTCATGCAACAATGTTTAACAAATAAACTGTCAATTTTTTTTTATTTGTGACCACACACTTCGGTAAGCAATTTCACTGCAACGGGAATTTTGTCAAACGATTTTATTTTGTTCATAATGATGAAAATATTAGTAAAATTTCTGGTAGTCAATTATACAGTTTGATTTTAGAGCTAATGCAATAATTGCATTCCAACGATTTGTATATAAACGTATTATACTGAAACTAGTGTATTTTCCCGTTAGAAGTAACGGTTCTTCATCAATAAAATTTGATTACCCGTTATAAGGCAATGTTCAGTGAAATCAATTAACGTATATTTGTCTGGATAGATTGATTTATTAAATAGATAAAATATACTGATTATAAAATTGGAATACAACAGGTGGAATTTAAATAAAAATCATTATACAGGGTGGCGCAACAAAAAGGATACCCATTTCAAACTAGTTTATTTTCAAACAATCAAAGCTAGGAATTTTCTAAAAACATAGTCATATTTGTTTTCTTTTTTTGCATCTTTCTTGATAATCTGTTAAGAGTTACAACGCAAATTAAACATCCTACAGCGAATTAAAAAAAAAAACTAAATAAAAGTGGCTTACGCGAGGACGAAATGTACGAGGTATAATTCATATCATTTGGATGTAAAAACAATATATTCTACTATTTTTTATAACAAATAAGAGAAGATAAAAGAAATAATTACCATTCGAAAGTGGGTTTTTGAAGGTTAAATTGATATCTTTATAAAATCATCTCGCTGTTATTTCTTTTCTCCTATTCGAAACCCTCAAAATGCAGCTTTCAAAAAAACAAAGAGCTTTTGTTGTGACACTTTTTTTAAACACTGTAAGTTTTACACAGGTTCAACCTCATTTTGAACAACGCTTTCTGGTAAGATTTCCAATAACTATAAAACCGTATTGACAAATGTTAATAAGTTCAAAACTGAATAAACCAATTTAATGTCACAGGAGAAAAGAATGAACACACGAAAATAATAATCTTTTTCATGAACAGTATATTGAGAATACAAAAAAATAAATCAGATGGTAAGAATTAGTTATCATTTAAAACACATTTCACTAAATTGTTGAAGTAAATTTTAGATATCATCCTTAGGGAACTCTTAGAACTGATTTACCACACCGCCTAAATTTTACAAAATGATTTTTGCACAAAAATGAACATTATGTATCAGATATCGTTATTGGTGATGAAGATGTATAACAATGAACGAAAGAATCAATAATGTTTAATTGAATGGAATATTGCAGGATTTACTTTTTCCCTAATACCATATGGAAATAAATTATTCCCATTTTGAACTTTTTTGTGTTCGCGCAAGCCCTTTTTATTTACTTCTTTTTATATTCGCTGTGGTATGTTTAATTTTTGTCGTAACTCTTAACAAATTATACAGATAGATGCAAAAAAAGTAAATGAATAAAACTCTGCTTTTAGAAAATTTCTAGCTTTGATAGTTTGTAAAATAAACTAGTTTGAAAATGGGTTTCCTTCTCTTTGCGCCACCCTGTATTCCCTTGCGTATCATAGTGAATTCTTCTTCATGATTAATAGCCGTCATGTAAAAGCGGGCACCGAATAAATAAATTGATAAATAAATATACACGCTACGGGTATTATTGGGATAGATTATATAGAACAAAATTTACCTGTTCAATAATATTGGTAACTGTGGTAGTATTCAGAATAATTAAGAGATAATTATTTTTTATTCTGCAACAAAATTCGTTTAACTTTGCTCAAATTCGGAAAGTTTATTCATTTTGGTTCTTCAAATTTAAAACATTATTATGAAAGGAAGTTCAAGTACAATAAATATTCGCAGATGATAAGGGACAGAATTCGGGTGTTTATAATGTTATAAAAAAGGTTAAGTATATTATAACCAAAGATGTAATATAGGCTAAATGATATGAAAGCTGTAATTAATGGTATAAATACAGTTAATACCATCATTTGGAATCTTCAATTTCATCTTACGTATATAAATATAAAAAAAAAATGTTATATATATATGAACCAAATTTGAGGAGTATTTACAAGGGTAATTGGAGCTAATATTGAGATTCTGTGTCTATCTTACATCCAATCCAACAACAATCTAAATATTTTAAATTTGGTGCCGAAAAATTATATCTAATAATTGTTACAATGAAATAGGAAATTCTATTCTTTTTATCAAAAGAGTAAAGAGCTAGTTCCTATGATGAACTATGAGGTTAAAATGAAAATGAATTTATTATTCAATGTAGAATACAACTAATTGTTTCGATAATCTAATATAACTTATACTTTAATTATTATGAAAATAACATATATATCTGATTAAATGTAATTTGTATTTATATTATTTTTTTAAGTAAATGGAAAGAACAGAGATACTAACACAATTTTCTCTACTTCGGAGTGAGTTTAAATAATCTATAAAAGAATCATCTATGCGATTAGTCGAATTAGGATACGACTTCTAATTTGATTGGTCGTTCAGCATCTTCAAACAGTCTGCTTTAGTCCCCCTACTTGTAATTGCCCTTTGACACCAATCGACATCGAATGATCAACGAAGTGACGAGTTAGACAGAGTAACTGTTTACCTTTTGATTTCACTTCAAACACTCATAAAGTAGATGAATTTATGTTGAAATAGAGTGCGATATTCATCAAAGTGACTCCATCGAACGTACGCTATATCAAATGAATTATTGAATCGAGTAATTACCTATAACAAAGTTAAAACATTTGAGACCGGTGAATAAATAGTTTAATTGGAAAATATGCAGAAGGATGGCTATGAGAATATTTTCAAATTTCTTCATCTATTATACAGTGTATGCAACTGGTGAATAGCTTCACTGAACAAAAGTGGTGTAACTATGTATAAGGCACCCAACGAAAGAAGAAAAAAATACTTGTATGTTGACAACACGATTCGAAAAAAAAAAATTGCTCGAATGATCAAATTACTCACAGTGTTCAAATTTATAAATGTTAGGTAATTATGTAGTTGGATCAATTCTATTAGCTGCAAATAACCATCCTGGTTTCAAATTAGTAATTTATAGTAACTCTATTTAGTATTTTTCAACACTACTTATTATCTATCATAATACTGTTTTTAAATTTTAATCTTCCTGGTTTTAATATTTTCATTTAACAGGAATACTCCAGCAATTTTGAGTACAGTAATTTTCGTTTTTTGTCAGTCAATATCTTCAGTGGGCTCTGACCAGATGTTCTTGGGACTAGGTTAGGGTTGTTAGATATTAGCAACTCGGACTATGGGAACTACCGATAACAGGAGGGAGTTGTTTTTCCCAACACATTTAGCATGACCGCTTGTATTCGTGACACTTTTCAATTTTTTTCTTTTTGGCAGCCATTATCTGGTTGATTTTTCCTCTTCTTTTACATTAAGCAATTGATTATTCAGAATTTAATTATTTGAGCAATTGTTAATTATAGAAATATTGTCGAAAGTCAGAAAACCATGAAGTGAAATCTCTTCGATTAACTGTATCTAACCGTCCTTGTTTCTAATTAGTATTTAATAATAACTGTATTTTATTTATTTTATATTATCTGAACGATTGAGTATTCGAGCAATTGGTTATTCGAGCAATTGTTCATTCGGTCAATTGTTTTCAAGAGCAATTGTTTTCGAGCAATTGTTCATTCGGTCAATTGTTCGTTCGAGCAATTGTTTTTCGAGCAATTGTCTTTCGAGCAGTTGTTTCTTTCGAGCAATTGAAGAGTAACTTTGATTAGTGATCTACGCAAAATTCTCCATCGCTAACTAGTAACAGTGTAAAGTGATCTACAGCTTCAGATCACTTTACAAAAGTTCCAAATGATTCTACTGTAAAGTGCTCTACACGCGTAGATCACTTTTCATTACTCTCACTTCTCATTCAAACATAATAATCTACGGCAATATCAGCGTAGATCATTATTCAGGTATCAATGTTACTCTCTCACAGACTGCAATTGATCTACGCTAAGAATAATTTTGCAATTTGTAACGAGCCTTCTGATTGGCTAGAGCTGCTAGACATTAAGTACAGTGAGTTCTAACATTATTGGTATATTATTACAGTGCAGGTTATTGAGAGTTTTATTATTACTGTACTGCAATAATTATTAATTATAATATAAAGTTAATGAAAAAACTTGTTGTAACAATGAGTAATTATTATTAAAACAATTCATTATGATGTTTTTTATATATATTAAAAAACAATTATTTATATTAAATTGAAGTTTAGATAAAATGAACGGTGCAAATAATGTTGCAGATAATTTGAATAGTAAAGGTGGGTAAGAAAATAACTATCAATATTTAAAATATCGATGTAGGTAAATGAAACTAAATACAAACTGTGACAGTCAAAGTTTATATATAATAATGTTATTAGTTATTACATTGAAAATAAGTCGTGTGCAATGACACTATAAGTAATTAAAACTATATTTTATTACACATCTAACGATAAAAAATTGTATACTTTATCCGAACACTAAGTTTTAATATTTTATTGAAACTTTTGAAAAGTCGTCAAAAAAGTGTGACAATTGTAACACAAGCATATAATAATTATAATTTAGTCCAATAATGTAATATTATTTTAAGTATCAAATAGTAATTATTGGTCGTTATCAATTTTTTCGATTAATAATGGTAGGTATATCAGTTGTCAATGTAAGTGTTTCTTTTTAATTCCCGCGTTAATAATTTTGGTTTATCTTCCTTGTTGGTAGCTAACGGTTACTGTGGATGGAGGGGGATGACTAACAGGGGGAGGGGGTAGATACAGTGGAGAGGTATCCTTTATGTATTTACTACAGTTTCACAATTAGAATAAGAAGTAAATGATTACACTGAGAAATATGAAGCCTCTATTTAACTGTTTGCTTATATATCTTTGTTGAATGATATTTAATAATGTACGACAGTATATAGAATATTAATGAAAGATCATTTTAATTTTGGCGCTAAGGTCAAGGGGGTTGAGCATGCATTATTGTGTGTGTGTACCTAGATGTGTTTGTAGATGTATTGCTATATGCTTCATAGTCAGTTAGGCATGTTGTAACTTCTATTTCTTCGATTTTCTATTGACGATCTATCTATTGATATTAGAATCACCTAAAATTAACTGCTTGGGAAATGGTACTTATTTCTGTAATACATATTAACAATTTTTTAGGAGCCAAGCAATTCAATTTTATAATATAATTGGAGTATAATGTATATATTATACAGTATAACATATAAACTCCGCGCACTTTACTCAATAATTACTCGTGCTTACGAAATGTATGTAAGTCTATGAAGCGGGGCTGACACTGACGGGAAACTCAAGAATGGGGAAAACGAACAATGAACGAAAGAGTATTAGAGTATCTAGGAAAACCTACCTAACTAGAGTATATATGAACCTACATAGATACTGTAGTTAGGTAGTTACTGACTAGGGAACTAGATACACTAGTCTTTCCCAGTACACACTTCATCTTGCTGCTAGCAAGATAAAGTCGTGGAAGAGAACTAGATAGGTACTAATATGATGGTACAAGAATCGAGACATCTTGAAATAAGCTCGTGTGTATATATTAAATTTAATAAACACATTTAAAAAAAACTAGTTTGGTACCTAGTTACACTAGTTAGGTAACTAGTTACAGTAGTCAGGTAACCAGATATACTAGTTAGATACCTAATTCCATTAGTTACCTAACTAGTTACACTAGTTACTCAATTATTTATACTTGTTTTCATTATTAATTATTGTAAATTACACTAGTTACCTAACTAGTTACACAAGTTACCTAACTAGCAACACTAGTTGCTAGTTAGTTAGTTAGTTACCTAACTAACAAGGTAATCGCACTAGTTACCTAAAAAGGTTACCGACTAGTTACCTAACAAGGTTGCCGCACTAATTACTCAACGAGGTTACCGCACTGGTTAGGTACCTAGTTAACTGGTTAGGTACCTAGGTAATTGGTTAGGTACCTAGGTAACTGGTTAGGTGTCTAGGTACACTGGTTAGTGGTTAAGTACCTAGGTAACTGGTTAGGTATCTAGGTACACTGGTTTGTGGTTAGGTATCAAGGTACAGTGGTTAGTGGTTAGGTACCAAGGTACACTGGTTAGTGGTTAGGTACCAAGGTACACTGGTTAGTGGCTAGGTACCTGGGTACACTGGTTAGTGGTTAAGTACCAAGGTACACTGGTTAGTGGCTAGGTACCTAGGTACACTGGTTAGTGGCTAGGTACCTAGGTACACTGGTTAGTGGTTAATTACCTAGGTAACTGGTTAGGTACCCAGGTAACTGGTTAGGAACCCAGGTAACTGGTAAGGTACCCAGGTAACTGGTTAGGTATCTAGGTACAATGGTTAGTGGTTAGGTATCAAGGTACAGTGGTTAGTGGTTAGGTACCAAGGTACACTAGTTAGTGGTTAGGTACACAGGTTAGTGGTTAGGTACCTAGGTACACTGGTTTGTGGTTAGGTACCTAGGTACACTGGTTTGTGGTTAGGTACCTAGGTACACTGGTTTGTGGTTAGGTACCTAGGTACACTGGCTTGTGGTTAGGTACCTAGGTACACTGGTTTGTGGTTAGGTACCAAGGTACACTGGTTTGTGGTTAGGTACCAAGGTACACTGGTTAGTGGTTAAGTACCTAGGTACACTGGTTTGTGGTTAGGTACCAGGGTACACTAGTTAGTGGTTAGGTACCTAGGTACACTGGTTAGTGGTTAGGTACCTAGTTACACTGGTTAGTGGTTAGGTACCTAGGTACACTGGTTAGTGGTTAGGTACCTAGGTACACTGGTTAGTGGTAAGGTACTTAGGTACACTGGTTAGTGGTTAGGTACCTAGGTACACTGGTTAGTGGTTAGGTACCTAGGTACACTGGTTAGTGGTTAGGCACTAGGTACACTGGTTAGAGGTTAGGTACCAAGGTACACTGGTTAGAGGTTAGGTACCAAGGGACACTGGTTAGTGGTTAGGTACCTAGGTACACTGGTTAGAGGTTAGGTATCTAGGTACATTGGTTAGTGGTTAGGTACATAGGTACACTGGTTAGTGGTTAGGTACCTAGGTACACTGGTTAGTAGTTAGGTACCTAGGTACACTGGTTAGTGGTTAGGTACCTAGGTACACTGGTTAGAGGTTAGGTACTAAGGTACACTGGTTAGTGGTAAGGCACTAGGTACACGGGTTAGTGTCTAGGTACCTACTTACACTGGTAAGTGTCTAGGTACCCAAGTACACTGGTTAGTGGTTAGGTACCTAGGTACACTGGTTAGTGGCTATGTACCTAGGTACTCTGGTTAGCTAGTTACAAGAGGGAGACTAGTATCCGAGGGACTATATATTAAGGGGTAAAGTCAATAGCCCCCCCCCCCCACGGTGATGAGCATCCCAGTCATGAGCCCCCAGTCATGAGCCCCCTAGGTCATAAGCCCCCCCAGTCACGAGCCCCCACTCTCTATTTTTTTAATCCTTACTTAGTTAAACAAATGAAGAACTACTTAGATAGAAATAACTGAGAGTTGCTAATGTAGTTTGTTGTATCCGCTAGTTTGTTGTAAACACGCTTTATACTCCATTATTTACAGTTAATCTTCTGAAAAATAAAAACTAGAAACTTACATGTCCGAAAATAATATAGAACCTCATCAATGTCTCATATACTGTTTTTATTTGATGAATATAATTATTATTAAGGAATATAATAAGTCATAATTAGCTCTAAATTCATTTATGAATAGTTTATATTTTTGTTACTATAAATAAACAAATAAATAATAATTAATCATTTTCCCTTCAGTCTATTGGTGATACCTAAGTAAGTAGTGTCTCAGATGATTGACAGTGGTACAAGCAGTGGCATAAGTCAGGTAGCCAGTGGAAGTGAATGTATCTTCGCGGGCTTCATACACATACAGTCATGCACTTCACCCATGAATGACCAATGATAAGAACACTAAATTAAATCATATGTGAATACAAATATATTTGTATGATGTTGTAAATAAAATATCAGTTTATAAAAAATATTAGTATATACATAGATAACTAGAAGATAATTTCTATCTGTGTAATTATTAATCACTCCTCTCCACCACCTCCCCCCTCCCCTGAGTAACTAGTTACACCTCTCCTCACTCTATACCCCCCCTCCCCCAAAATCACAAAGTACCTTCCTGAATGGTGCGATGAAACTGTAGAAAATACTTTCTTATGTGAAAGAAATATAACGTTGCTGAATTATTGAAACCATTTTTACTCACAACTTGCAATGTATCATAAAATGAATTACTTTATTACTAGGTTGAGTAGGTTCTGATTTTAACTTGCAGATTGCAGAAGGTTATACATTAGGCGGCATTTTTTTATTTGTAATCTTGCTAAGTACTCGCATAACTCAAAAAGGTTTCAATCAAATTGCCTCAAAATTTTTGAGCGGTTGGTCATTATCCAACAACCAGTTGGTTAGATTATACAGATTGTTACAATAATTATTTGAACATATTATGTTACTTGTTATTTTGTGTTTTGTTATTTGAACATATTATGATTAGGTAATTGGTAAAAATAACTTGCATAGTAAACTAATCACTAAATTATTGGTTCTATCTATCAAAATGGTTTCTGCATATTGACCAATCGATCCACCATGTTTCATGCAATATAGTACAATACTTTTTGAGTTATAAATGACCTTGACCTTTGACCGGATCGCTTCCAAAATTCTACCAGATCTTTCCTGGTCATTGACCAATTATTAAACCATCTTATTTCAGACAATTTGGTTGAATAATTTTTAAGTTACAAATGGCCTTGACCTTGATCATTGACCTTTGACCTGATCACTCCTAAAATCTATCAAAATGGTTCCTGCATATTGACCAATCGATCCATCAAGTTTCATGCAATATGGTTCGATGCGTTTTATGTTATAAATGACCGTGACATTGACCTTTGACCGGGTTACAGGCAGGTCACTGGACATGGACCAATCGTTTCACCAAATAACAGGCAATTTGGTTGAACACTTTTTCAGTTAAGCGGATAACAAGATGATAAATAAATAAATAAATAAATAAATTCCGATGAAAATATAACCTTCCGCAAGATTGCAAAGGTAATTGAATAACACTGGGTATATAGTACAATAAAGGGGGACAAGGGAGGGTAGCGCTAAGGTTAGTTGCGGGATGTGTGCTATCCTCCAATAATTTCATTGATTAAATACTCATTTCTTTCCTAATAATAATTAACTTGTTGGCAATATATCATGTACATTTAAGTTTATTTTACAACACTGAATCAGTCACAGTTAACATGTACTGCAAATTATATCATATTTATACTTCTGTAAATAAATAAAAATAAATATTTTAATGATCTCTAATGTAAATACAGCGCGCACTCGCATGTAATCTGTAAAATAACGTACATAATAATAATGTGGACATGTGAACTGTATTAAAGTATCTTTTAATGTATGGATAACTGTTTCAAATAATTACTAATTAGTTATGGGTTTCTGGTATTTATATGAATAATAATTAAATATAAAAGATAGGAGTATCAGTGGAATAATGATGCCATGATTGATTGATACTGGTTATTTTATTGCACTCTGAAATCTGAATAGAGAGTCTAACACAAAAACGCGCCAAATCTCCCTAACTCCCCCCCCCCCCTAACCTCTTACACACACCATCTCAACTTTGAGTAATGAGTGAGTTAAGTTTTAGGCGGTGACTGTGTTTGTTTATTATGTGACTTATGATAAATCAGAATATATAAATAGGCAATTTCATTTATGTAACAAATAAATAAACGATTTACAAATTATGACATATTTGTACTAGTAACCGGGACAATTACATACAATACAATTACATTGTATATTGTACGAGTAGGTATATATATCAATAATGTAGTCACTAAAATTCCATGACCTAAAATATTTTATATACTTCAATATTTTTATATAGGCATAATTCATATAGTAAATCTAACTATTTTATTTTTTAATTTAAATGTGACCATAGATTCGTCATCTTAATTTCAAGAATGACATCCTAATCTGGTGATGAAAGTTAAAAGGAGAGTCACACACACATACACACATGCAAGCTCATTGGTCAACCTCAGACTCAAAGGAACTAGAGGACCAAAATTAATATATTTTTTTTTTCACCAATATTTTATATACTGTCACAGTCGTTTATAAATATCAGTCTACAAAGAAATATAAGCACAGTGTTAAATGGATAATTCATTTTTCTCAGTGTAATCATTTACTCCACTCTTTTTCAATATGTGAAATAGTATGTGTATATATGAAACATCATCTCTCTCTCACCCCCCCCCCTTCCCCCACGACACACACGTCACAATTAACTAACAGTAGCTAATTAAAAAAATAGCCAAGCTTCTTAGAAACTAGCATCTGGCAACCACGCTATAAAATCACTCAGTGCCTCTCACCCTTCGTCATCATTTCACCCATATAGCTTATTTACCTATACTTTATATTAAAATTGTGTTATTTAAAAAATATAAATTCTAAACCTTGAAACTAAAACTTTAACTCTCTATCGTTCCTGTGATCATCTTCGTCTAGTCACTTAAACTTAGTATTAAAAAAAAAGTTTTGCTGAACGATTAATAATTTAATATTAATTTGAAGACATTTTATGAATTGCGATTGATTGAATCCTTCCTATTTCAGGAAATGGTCTTTCCAATATGTTAATAAAGCTTCCGTTTTATAGTATTGATACGCTATATAGTAATCAGGTTGGGCCAATATGACAATTCAATGGGATGAGATTTGCAACATTGAACCAATATTCTCCCAAGGTAACATTCCATGAGAATGTAAAACCACATTATCCAATGTAATTTCTAGGCTACTTTTCAGTCTGCCATTTCTTGCCTATCTAACCATCTAGTGTCCATGTTGGCACAATGTGTCATGGTTGCTTGGGTAATGATACTATTGATATAAGTACCATCCTACTATTGGTTTGTTTATTTAAAACTATATAGGTAGATAATGCTATTAAATACCTTAATTTCTAAAATAAATAAAGCTATCAGTGCTCAGCTGTAAATTTTTTAATAAATTGACATAGGTAGTAGGTTAAGCTACGAATCATCGGGCAGTTCCACATTTTCGGTCATATAAGAGAAAATTCATTTAATATTTTTAATTGGTATTCGTATAATTATCACTAATACCTATTAAAATAAAGAGTATATAATATATTTTATGGTAATGTTTATTTTTTCTCATTTGACCGAAAATGCGGAATTGTCCAATAATTCATAACTTTCCCCAGATAACCATGCATTGGTACACATAGTTGATAATGACGTATGGTAAAATACATTTATCTGAATAAGTTTTATAAACTTCATATTTTAAGTATTTTTTATGAAAGATTCATTCATGTAGGTAGTACCTATTGAAATTTGAATGTATTTTGAAGCTTATGAAATTGACGTGAAACAGTGTCATTAATGTGTCACTTACATACAAGTTAAATGTATCGTTAAAATGAGAGTAGTAGAGTAATGTAATGATGAATGTATTAAGGTACGTAATACATGTAATAATGGGGATACAAGTATTACTGAAGAAATATAATTTAATTTTTCAGTGTAAAGCTTAGTGTGATCTATGTTTAAAGATTAATAATTATTATTGCATTGTCAAGAAAATGTTAGTTTTTCTTGCAAAAATTGAATACCATTTGACAAACTGTTACTTAGGTAATACTAATACTAACCTCAATAATTATATTGTACACTCAAAATTAAATGAAATACAATTTCTTACATTCCTAACTAACTAGGGTACGGTCACTATTTTAACTTTCACCCCCCAAGAAAAAAACTCTTAAAATATAAACTGTATCAAAATCCCCAAATTATTCGACTTAGAGATATGAGATTCGTTTCATTTTGCTTATAATTTTTCACTCTACTATTGTTTAGGCCGTTTCATCAAATTCTAATTCTCAAAAATAATGATAATAAAATTAAAAAAAAAAACATTTTTTTAAATGTGGTTACATTTTCCCATAGACTTTTTGCACGTTGTGGAACCAAATCTATATTCTTTAATTTGCTGAATTTCAAATTCAAATTTCCTTTTTGGTATTATTTGTATTTGTAGTTAAGATACTAATTTTTCTGTTAATTAATATTTATTTGTGCAATATATTTAATCAAATGAAATTTAATGAAATAAGAGATAAATTAATTTAAAAATAGCCCCTTCCTAGTGCACGTCCCTATAACATTTTGGGACGTGAACCAAGAAAGGGGTATTTATATGTATTCATGTAAATGATTTTTATGTAAATAAACTTTACGTAAAATGTGGGCCATGAAATATATTGATAGGCCAATTAAAATGGTGGATTTTGGAGATTATTATGGTAGACAATGATATATCATTATGGTGGGCGATGATAGATTATTTTGGTTGGCCATGATGGATTATTATGGTTGGCAATGAAACATTTCAGGATGAGCAATGAATGGAAGATTATGGTAGACAATGGAAGATTATGGTGGGCAATGGAAGATTATGGTTGGCAATGAAATATTATGGTTGGCAATGAATGATTATGGTAGGCAATAAATTATTATGGTTGGCAATGAAAGATTATGGAGGGCAATGAAAGCTCATGGTGGGCAATGAAATATTATGGTTGGCAATGAAAGATTAGGGAGGGCAATGAAAGATCATAGTGGGCAATGATAGATTATGGTAGGCAATAAAATATTCTGGTGGGCAATTAAAGATTACGGTAGGCAATGAAATATTATGGTGGAAAATGAAATATTATGGTAGGCATTGAAAGATTGTGGTGGGCAATGAAGATTATGGTTGGTAATGAAGGAATATGGTTGGCAATGAAGGATTATGTTTGTTATTTACGGATTATGTTGGATTATGGTGGTCAATGAAATATTATGGTAGTCACTGAAAAAATATGGTGGGTAATGAAAGATTATGGGTGGGCAATGAAAGATTATGGTGGGTAATCAAGGATTATAGTGAGCAATGAAGGATTATGGTGGGTAATGAAGGATTATAGTGAGCAATGAAGGATTATGGTGGGCAATGAAAGCGAATGGTGGGCAATGAAAGATTGTGGTGGGCAATGAAATATTATGGTAGGCAGTGGTAGGCGAATTTAACTAAAACATAAAACTTTTTCTTAGATTGTACCTAAAAGAAAGGAAAATAATACGCACTATTAAAAATAAAACATCGTAGTAAAAAAATTGATTATTAACTGAATTTAATTTCATATTCATTAACCATTTTTATATATGGGTACTAAGTGCATCTAATTAGCAACAAATTCATTTTTAGAACTCCTAAATATAAATACTCTTGTATAAAAGTCATCATAAGATCTGTCATCGAAACGTAAAATGTGCATCCATTTCTATCGAAATTGAATAGTGTTTGTTCGATGAATTTTGTTAAAGTCATTACAAACATCGTACACATGAATTAAAGTCATTAAACTCAGAATATTATACTGGGTTCTAGGTAAATTGCTCGAAAACAATTGCTCGAAAGACAATTACTCGAAAACAATTGCTCGAAAGACAATAGCTCGAAAACAATTGCTCGAAAACAATTGGTCGAATGAACAATTGCTCGAAAGAACAACTGCTCGAAAGACAATTGCTCGAAAAACAATTACTCGAACGAACAATTGATCGAATGAAAAATTGCTCGAATTATCAAATTGCTCGAATGAACAAAATTGCTCGAATTATAAAATTTCACAGTTTTCGATTTTATAGAACTCGGTTATTAATGAAGTGGAGCTGCACCTAACAATCCTTGTTTCTTTTCAGTAATTGATCAATAATCATTCTATAAATTATTCTATTGATTACTCATTCTGCATAATCTTTTTTTAGACCATTTGTGTCATCTTGTATGTGACATGTGAATTGGAATCATGTGGTGAATCAGTACTAATCATGTTTTTTTTTATCATAAAACACGAAAAAATTTGTAGATTTATTAAAACTCTGCCATAACTTCGAGTTATTTCACCTATTGGATGTGCCTCATCCATATAGGCTAGTATTAAATTAATCTACAAATTTTTTTCGGGTTTTATGATACAAAACATGAATAGTACCACTTCACCACATGATTCCAATTCACATGTTACAGCGGTAAGTAATAAAAGAATTAGTCAACACTAAGTAAGGAGGGGATTAGCCCTTTATGACTATGTGTGGCGAATTAGTCACATAAAAAGTAAGGGGCTGTACTATGATAAATTGAATGCGTGGAGCCTAGTGATGAATGTTGAAGAAAAATTTCAGGAAATTAAAAAAATAATTAAAATTAGTTAATTTATTAACTATTTATTACTAACTAGACAATAGACATAATAGAAGTAGTTTATAAAATTTTAACTATCGTAAAGGGTTATCGAATTGTTATTCAATACAGGGTGGCGCAAAAAAAAAGGAAACCCATTTTCAAAATGGTTTATTTTACAATCTATCAAAGCTAAAAAAATTCTAAACACATAATTTTATTTGTTTACTTTTTAAGCATCTATCTGGATAATCTGTTAAGATTACGACAAAAAATTAAACATCCTGCAGCGAATTAAGAAACTGGAAATAAATAGGTCTTGCGCGAGGACGAAAAAAAAAATACTTCATTATAGGAATAATTTATTCCCATATGGTAATCGTAAAAACTAAATCCTACTTTTTTCATTCGATTAACATTTTGGTTATTGACTCTTTCATTCATGGAAATACATCTTCATCACCAATAACGATGTCTTTTGTAGTAAATTTGAATTTCATTGACTGATTTATTAAAGTTTTTTTTTAAATTAGTTCAATTGGTTGAAGAACAATGATATTCATCTTCATTTCTCAAAACCTGCTGTTGAAAATGATTTCGAAAAAATGTATACCAACAAGTTCTTAAACCCTTTTAGTGTGCTATTAATTTCATCTTGGATTTTTTTGATTTTGTATGACATTATATCCAAAATGTAACGTATTCAAATATTACCTTTTCTTCATCTTGTACAGTTTTTCTCCGGGTCATAGTGGATGATTAATTTTATGGGTTTGATTGGTGCAGAGATGAACTAATGATTAGGCTATTTATGGAGATACTTTATAATAAATTCTTGTTGGCGATAAAATAATATGTAATAATAATAGTTGTCAATTGGTAAATTGGTCAGGAATTCATGGGAGATTCGTTTAAAATTGTAAGTTAATTCACTTCGATTTGTTTGAGTTCAAATGCATTAAACTTTCTTATTACATCACAAAAGCTCCAGGTAATAATCAATTCCAGAAATAAATATGACTAGTTTTAAGATAACAAAATTAACACTTCATGTTGTTACAGTTGTAACGGAATTAAACTAATTACTGACAATAATGGCGCCGAAACATTCGATTAAATTACTGGTGTCATATTGTAACATCAAAGTATTTTATTATATCCACTTTGTTAACCAAGTTTGTTAACGATGTGAATGATTTGATTAGGGTAACTGTTCCCCGACGCCTCATTGGATAATCCAATTACTAAGATTACCATAAGTTCTTCATGGAATGAAAATCAGAATATAAAACAAACAGCAACAGGAATACAATTTGTTACCACCATATACAAAGACAATTATTTCAATTTGTGGTATAATACAGGGTGGGGCGTAAGTTTGGAAGCAATTTTTCAAACATTAATATAATTCTTAAAAATTAGTTCCTAAGTAGGTGATAGGGTTTGAACTATAGTAGAGACACTACATTATGACGTGGCAGTGTTATTTTTTACAAAAATTAAGTCAATTCAAAAATGTCAGACAAAAGAGAAGCCATTATTGCTCTACACCGTGCCGGGAAGTCAGATTCCGTCATTTCAAAGACTCTCTCAATAGCGAGATCGACTGTTTGGAAGTGTGTGAAGCGTTTTAATGAAGGAGGAGACTTGACTGATCGTCCAAGAAGTGGTAGACCACGCTCACAACGCACCAAACAACTGATAAAATGTGCCCGAGAGAAGATCAGGAGGACCCGAAAAGCTCAATACGATTGTTTGCCAAAACAGCTAATGTGAGTCCCAGAACAATGAGAAGAGTTGTCAAAGAAGACCTAAAGAAGTCCTCTTTCACCTTCCAAAAGAGACAGACTCTTTCAGAAGCTGTAAAGAAAAAGAGATTGGAGAGAAGCAAAGCACTTCTGAGAGAATTGAAGTCTGGCACGGCTGGTGAAATTGTTCGGTCTGACGAAAAAATTTTCACAGTGGAAATGGCTCACAACCGGAGTAATGACAGAATAATTAGTAAAAGTGCAAAAGACATCCCATACAACCAAAAAACTATCCACAGAACCATGAAACCTGCTTCAGTAATGGTCTGGGCCGCCGTTTCAGAAACTTGGAGATCTCCTTTAATTTTTGTGGAACAAGGCGCCAAAATCAATGCTAAATGTTATATTGAAAATATTTTGACGCCAATGTTGGAGTCAGCTAAGGAGCACTTCGGTAATGACACTCTATGGACATTTCAGCAAGACGGCGCGACTTCACATACTGCAAATGTCACTCAAAACTGGTGCAATGACCCTCTTCCACGGTTTTGGTCCAAAGGAATGTGGCCTCCCTGCTCCCCAGATGTTAATCCTATGGACTTTTCGGTATGGTCCATTCTTGAATCAAAGGCCTGTGGTAAATTCCATCGCAGTGTGGATGATTTAAAGCGTTCGCTCCAGAGATCTTGGAAGGAAATTTCACAAGAACAGTTGCGTGCCGCAGTAGGAGGAGTTCGGAGGAGATTTGAGGCTGTTATTAAAAATAAGGGGGGACATTTTGAATAAATTTATGATTTTTGAATTCTTAAAACCCTTATGTAATAATACATAACTGTAAATTATTAAATATATTTTTCATTGGATTATAATATGCACTTTCATTTGCTTCCAAACTTACGCCCCACCGTGTAGATAGTAGTAGATATGAAAAATCCCCACAAAATACTTACACAAACCTTCATCTGCAATGTAATGTCTTCTTACAACGTATTTTGGATCTGAATAAATGAATTATTTTCTGCCTCAATATTATTTTAAATAAAAGTGTTCAGAAATGGTGAGGAATTGTATTGGAATACTTACTTTACTTACAGTATTCCTCTGTTACTTACAATAAATAACTTAAAGCTGAACATTCCTAACAAGTATAAAGAGGACTTTTTCAAATTTCATCCTCGTTCTCTTTTTATAACAATTCAAAATTGAAAATATGGATTTTTTTTTGAATAATTTTATTTAGTCATCAAAAATGCTAATAAAAAAAATAGGATGAAATTTGGAAAAGCCCTCCTTTTAGTTTTGTTCGAACTGCTTCAAGGATTTCAAAACTGTCTTCGTTTTCATTCTAGCATATACACTCATACACTTCTCGTTTTTCGAGATTTGTAAAAAAAAAAGAATTTGATTTTTTTTAAATCTACATTTTTTTCAAAAACTAAAGCCAAAATCGAATAAGTTACATGAAATATAATGTTAAATATACCATAAAAATTTCGAAATGATTGATCTAAAAAATAAAAAAGTTTTTTCAAGAGTGGGTTGACCCCCCTCAATTTTGTTGTAGCTAAATATTCATGCATATATTATTATGTTACTAAATATTCATGCATATTATGTATAATAGATGGATAGGAGATAAAGTATCATATATACTGTTTAAAGGATGGACTTTCTGACAGACCAGTACTTTGTTAAAAGAAAAAAGAGTTGATTACTTATCGACATTCAACACTTTTGAGCAAGGAATGTTCATTTCTGGATTCGCAAATAAATATTTTCATTACAAATTCATTAACTTCTAGCTAACCCAGCCTCCAAGGCATGGAAATAGTGACATGTTTTCATTTACTTGGATGTAGCGATAATAATGTTTATCTAAAGAAAATAAAATGATATTTTTCAATTATTATCAAGGATAAATAAAAAAAACATCACAATTAGATGGATAATTAAGAAAAAACTATATACATTATACAATTATAAATTGAGTAATTAATTTTTCTATTGCTTACTGTTTTCGTTTTCTTTTGAATATACGAGAATTGATATGTACTCGTCAGAAGGATTAATATATATATATATATATATATATAGAGTATGTTCAATCAAAATAATAGTACTACTGGTACTACTGATCTCTCAGTTTCAGTTTCCCTCCAAATTTATCGCTATAGGGTTGCGTTCGATTGTTATCGTTTCCCTTAACTTCAACAAAGCTAATATGCAGAGGAAGCATCCATATATGCGTCCTAATTAGAACTTACTTGCCCGCAAACGAAGTAAAATTAGCTTGTGAATAGTTTAGCATAGAAATCATCATACAAAGATACTCTGAAAGGCGATATTAATTAAGGGAAGAAATTATTGTTATCGTATATACATTATACAAATACTGATATGGTATGGTATAGCACACTGAAAAATAATAATTCATTAGTAAAGTTAACAAACTACGAGCTTATAAGATGCCAATGCACCTTCTTTAATTCTAATACAAATATAAACTTCCTTTGTAAAGGAAAACAGAACCTTATTTGATCACATAAGGTAAAATGTAACATTTTGACTTGTAAGAAATATAAAATTATATATTAGCAGCCGTTTCGCAGTTTTACCAAGTATATGGAATTATTGAAGAATATGGGACGAATTATATTATTTACAGTTCTAAAATAATCTTTAAACTGGATAAAATTTAAATGGACAATCAATAAATATCAAAGTAATGATTTTATAAATTCATTTCAGATAAGTTTATCATAACTAATGAAAGGACAAAAAATGTAACCCGTGACAATGAATCCTGAAAAGGAGTTATCAGTGATGTAGACCAAATTTCATGTATTCAATCCCACTTCTAGAATGATTCACGGTAATATAGTAGAAGGAAATATTTCTGTATCTTCATTTTTCTAATTTACAGGATGAGTATCAAAAATGTGCAGTTTAAAAACAGCCATTCATTTAATATGTACATAATGTATATTGAAAATAGTTCATAATTAAAACATTATGATACAACAAATCCTAATATTTCATTCACTGATCGAAGAAAAAGAAATGTAGTTTTCAGAAAATACAATCGCATATATGCAAAAATCCCTCCAGACAGCATATGCAGTAGTCTTTTAATTATATGCTATTTTATCATGTTAACAGAAATTTCCGCTATGGGCTGCGAATGTGTAAATTTACTTTTTTTTATAGTTATTAAACACAATGTGATATTGCTACACTGATAATATTCTTTCTAAGAAAAAAAAATCATCAAAAATGAGTCTCATGAGAGAAAGGGTTAATGGTCGATAAGATCAGTAAATTAAAACCGTGTTTCTTAACGGCTTGATATTTCCTCCTTACTACATATGTTTGCAATGGAGTAGTTACTTCTCTACTAAAATGTGTTACTGCTTTAAAATACGTATTCAAGATCAGGCTCCAAACAGCTTATGCTCCCTCTGTGAAAGTCATTAGGCGGTGTGTCATAACTTCCAAACAGTTAATAACATTTCACCTCGAAAGCCAACTGGAAGGCCAAAAACTGTACGGTCAGAGAAAATGTTCTTTCGAGATCCGCAGTTTTGTAAAATAGAATCCGAATTCATCAGTTAGACGATTTGCACTACATTTCGTTCGATAAAAAAACTCTTCAGAACAACTTATTGTTGAAATCATACAGGATTCAAATTTCTCAAACACTGCAAACATCATATTTCGACAAAAGAAGACATGTTGCTTCGTCATTTATTGAAATGAACGATATGAACCATAATTTCATGGAAGAACTTATCTGGTTAAATGAATCTTACTTCTGCTTCAATTGTTTAATCAAGTCGAAACCATCAAAATTATATGTCTTAGTTCTTCATGATCAACGGGCCACAGTCGTGTGCGCAGTTACGGTAATATTTGAACCCTATTTTCTGACGATCTGACTTGTATTGCAGTCACTACTACTTCAAAACATTCCTTGAAATTGCTCAATGATTATTTTCTCTCTATGGAAATATATGAAGGAAACTTGGAAGTCCAATTTACTGAAAAGATATATGTGAAAATAGAATATTTCATTTATTTCTAGAGTTAATGTCGCCCTGTAACTGATCAATATAATTTATTTTTTCTAGCATTCCAAGATAGAAGGGCATTTATTCCATATAGTCGAATACAGAACAAGATTACTCAATACAGTTATGGTAAATCAGTATTAACAATAGAAGGATTGTTAATACGCTGAACTTGTATCTTTACTTAATCTTTCAATTTCTATAATTTGATAATCATTTAATCAGACATAATCTTTTTAATCTTGTACACTGTTCATTAGAAGGAAATGCTATTTAAATTTATAGTCATGTTATTCTCGCTAGGAGCTCGAATATGATTATAAACGAATAGCTTTGATGTAAGCCGCTAATATAACTTGTAACTTCAGAACATAACTTTATAACTTGTAACCCAGAGCTATAACTTGTAATTCAGAATATAACTTTATAATTTGTACTAAGTTATATAACTTCATGAACTTTGTAAATCAGTTATACAACTTAGAATATTGAGTTCTTTTTCTATAGATAGAATTGAAATTGATACTTAATTAATTTAAAAGGAATTAAGTAAGTATTTCAATTATCCTAATTGAAATACTTAATTAATAGTTAGGAACTTGTAACATTTCTGATCATGTATAGGTTAAACAGGACTCTGAAATAGTATGCTTAAATTTGGATGTTTATTAGCAAATCAGGTTTCACTAAAATGAACTATTAGTAAATCTGATCGATCTATATGTTAATCGTATAGAAAGCCATTACCACTAGTGTGTTAAATTTGAATAATGCATTGTGTGTTATTTCTATCTGCAGTGAGTAGAAAAACATCTTTGAAAAGTACTATCAGTACCTTAACAGAAATTTATTCACTCACTGGAAGGTTGGACTCTCCAGTTCACCCTTTAAATACCATTGGCACCTAACTAAAGTGTTCATAGTTCGCGATGGTCTCTTGAAGACTGGTTGGTCGGACCAAATCTGGTCGGACTTGTCCATCCACGGGTTTCGTGAGTTGGCAACTCAAACCCTTGTTTATTTAAAACCCTTAAGTTTACTCAACCGCTAGTTTATTTAAAACTTGTGTTGTGTTATTTGAAGACTTGTGCGTAAGTCTTAGAACTCTGTACTATTCGAACTTTAATATAAGTACACCCATTTAAAACTTCCTTGTGTTTAATTTACTTCCTAGAAACTTTTACCGTTTAGTCATTTGTCAGTTTAATAGAATTCAATCAATTACCTCCAAGTCTCTTCAAGTTAAGATAATACAAATAATTGTTAAAGAACCCGGAGACTTAATTTGCTCTATGGGATAAGTTTATTAACAAGCCTCATCTACTTAGAAAATAGGTGATAATTTACTATCAATCCCATAGGAAAAGGGCAATTTAATATTGGCATCTTCGACGGTCTTGAGGAAAGAGGGAGGAAAACCGATGTTTAAATCTATTAACGGTAAAGACGAACTGACTTAATATAAATGGTTTAAAGATTTTTAGAGAAGTAAAAGGAAAGTTGGAAAGACAGTGTCAGTGATAAAGAGGGTACAAAACCAGAACTATGAAACCCTTGTGTTATACAGTGTTAATCACTAGGAGAGCATTGAATGAAATTCGAGTGAACTAGCCAATCACACTCCTTCCGATAAAAGGACATTACGGGAGCAACTCTACAATGCCGACAAGAAACAGCGTACAGCTGTTGACCTGCAAGAGGACAATGGAGAGGCAGTAAAACGGGAGCACAGAAGAAACCGAATGACTCCAGAAAAAAAGGAACTACACAACCGGCTGAAATGGATCAGCAGATGACAAGAGGCAGCTCTACTATTCCCGTAAACAGAGAGGCAAAACAAGGCAAACTACTAGGTGATGCTATTTAACTATTTAACCTAAAGTTAATATACTGTAATGAATTTTGTGTCTGGAATATAATAATGTCTACTTATATTTTTGTATTGTGAATTTTTATATTGTCTTTATTAATCTTTACTAATTATTAATCTTTACAGTGTATATTGAAAGGTTTTGTTAGATAAGGTAGTATGTAATAAAGAATGGCTTCACCAAAATACGACACAAATAGTTACAACCTGCCGCAAAGGTTCCTAGTAATATAAAGTGTAGTTATGACACTACATTCCTGGGGGAATGATAGATTTATATCATAGTCTCAAATAGTGGAGTAAAAAGTAGTGTCAAAGACCAGTAGCCTCAAATAGCGCAGTTAGTAGTAAAGTAAGATGATATGACAATTTTAGTCAATGCGTATCATTTAAAGGTTATAAACTTTTAACAGATATAATTGAATCTGGGAATATATTAATTGCACAGAATATTTTGGATGTGTCGGGATAGTGAAAACTATTTACATTTTGATAGGCTAATAATACCATGTATTTCAGTACTTTTATAATCATCTGACTGAGAACGACATTTAAATCTAATTTATTTTGCATAATTATTCTATAAGTACAATCATTGAAAACTAATGGAACGTATGTTTCAGAAAGTGAAAGTTGTATAAATGCGCGAAGATTGCAAATACTCGTGGAAAGCACGTTATATAACAAAATAACTGTTGTTGTCCTATAAAAGGCGAAGTATAATTATAATAAATAATTATAAAAGAATTCAGAAAATCGTATATAAGAGTTCGAATGACGAGAACGAACTTAAAAATACTAGTTTAACGTATTAAGTAAAAAACATTAGAAGAATTTTTAAATGAGCTAATACGTATAGTTGCAAATATATTAGTAGTAACCTGCATACCCATAAATAGAGATACAGATGGAATATGTAACTGTATATTCACAGATAAGGAGAATAAAAATATTCCAAGTTGATGATATTAAATGGGTCTTATAACCTGTGAATTTGTCATGTAAATAACCAGAGGTGAACGTGGTAAAGTAACAATATACCTATTTATTTGAACTAAGTATTTTCCATATTTTTAGTACTGGAATGGAAGTAATTAACCCATTCTCGTATATCATTAATTTTGCCTATTTTAATGAAATGATATTTATTGTTTGTGGCTTAAAAAGCAATAACGTCGATAAAAATCTTTGGAAATTATAAATTACGCTGTCTTGTTTAGTAGGTAATATCAAGAGAAAATGAAATCGAGAGAAGTTGATATCATAAGAAACGGTTATATCATATAGAAATATACCGAAAGTACAGTCACGGATGTGAATATCTGACTATAGGGTCAAAACATCCTTTAAGTCAGTGAAAGTCAAATGAGTTGTGATATTATGAAATATAGACGAGGTTTCAGGTAGAACCGTAAATACCTAAGATACAACATTGAGTTGTGATATTATAAGATATAAGAAGGGTTTCAGGTAAAACCGTAAATACCTAAGATACGACATTGAGTTGTGATATTATAAAATATAAAAAGGGTTTCAGGTAAAACCGCAAATACCTAAGATGTGCACGTATTGTACATATATGACGAAATCATACCTAATTTTCAGGGATGAAGTCAATTGATAATTATGATGTATTCCTATTCAAATAGTAATAATCGCAGTGTTTGAAAAAGAACCTGTCAATCGTTTCAGTGATTTAAGACAATCAAGTCAGATAATGATTTAACGTAAATATGATGAAACGTAAATATTAAACTCAGAGGTATGACTCAGTATAAAAATAGTGAAACATTTTAAAGGATTGACAAGGAATGATAAAGATATATATATATATCTTGAATATTTAAATGACTATTTTGATATTAATAGTGTATATTGAATATTTTGATGAGATTTAAAGTTACCTAGAGGTTAATACTGCCTAACCATAGTTAATGTAATATCGGGTAATATGTGGTAACTAGAGGGGAAAAGTAGGTTTGATACTAAATAATCAATATGTGATCTAGTTTCAAACTATATTCCTGTAATAATTAAAAGTAAGAAATAATTGATTTGATTAAAGGTTACTGTTTAACGTAATTAAATAATTATAATTATCCGTTAAATAAGAAGTTGTTGTAATTATTCCAGTGACGAATAATAACTTAAAATAATCACATAGGTGATTAGTTCATATGAACGAAATAATCGTATAAAAAACGATATGAATTCAGACAATTGTATCTGTCAGACGATAATTCTGAGAAAGAAAATACTATAAGAGCAAAGATTTGCTGAATTTTATAATTAAATTGTAAGACTTGATTTGAATAGTGAATTAAATGCAAGCAATCGAACATAAATGTATAAGAGATAAAACAATTATCTTAAGACTATTTTTCTATTAATAAAGTATATAATATAGCAAACGTTATATATATATTAATATAACTTAACGTAAAAAGTCAAGACTAAACGTAATCTTGAAGGAAGCGATGTAAATTCTCAAGTGGGAAGTTATTGTCAACAAAGCTATTAAAATTAGTCACGCATTCAGGTAGTACAGTCAGTAACACTATAGTTGACGATAGCAAGGATATGATATGAATAAAATAATGAGTATTAAATGGAAAATAAAAGATCTAGGAATTAATGTGATTATTCCAGTAGGTTACTCAGAAATAATAATTAATTATTTAATTAATTATTTGATAAAATAAATGAGTTTGAAAGAGAGCTCTTGATGGTTTCTTTTAATGATAACTGTAATGTTTGATAAATAAATGAGTTACAGGTTCTTCGTCGAAATAAAATCATGGAATTAATGTCATGAAATAAGTGTAATATCATAATTTAATAATATGATAAATTTGAGGAACTGAAGTAATATAAGTTATTACTTGTGTGGGAATTAGAACCTGAAAGAACAATAAGAATTAATAGTTATTTATAATTAAATGACATGCAGTAAATCAATCTACTGTTCTCTATGAACTATATTGTAATACAATCCAAGATGTAGCAGGAACTAATATTTGAAACACCATAACAAATGGAGAGTTTAACGAATGATTTGAATGATAACAAGATACGAAGCAAATATTTTAATTAATATTATCTCACATTTAATTTGAATTCTTTTATTTATAATAGAAGTGTAATATTTTATGTTGAATTTTTGATTTTCAAGATGATAAATATAAATGTTTGTACTTGTTAATTAAAATAAAGATACTGAATTCTTGATATGTAAATTTAGAAATGAATTCTAAATAAATAATCGAATATTATTGAATCTATAATGAATAATGAAAACATGCAATATAATATTCATGTACTTAAATCCTAATGTTTATGTACAATGATATATAAAATAATTGCTGAAAAAGATAGTTCGTTAAAACTTTTATATATGATAATATATAAATATATAACCATTCTGTTATGAAGGAAATGTTTAAATCAATCTTAAGGGGAACATTCTATTTATTCCTCTCAGAATGAAGAATAAAATAGACCCTAAAGAATTTCCAAACATAAGTTAGGCGAACATTCTATTTATTCCTCTCAGAATGAAGAATAAAATAGACCCTAAAGAATTTCCAAACATAAGTTAGGCGAACATTCTATTTATTCCTCTCCGAACGAAGAATAAAATAGACTCTAAGAATTTCAGAATAATCTCAGGGGAACATTCTATTTATTCCTCTCAGAACGAAGAATAAAATTAGACCCCAAAAGGATTACAATAATGAATTGAGGTGTAATTAAGTGTAATTATACATGGAATTGAGAGATAAATATATTAGAAAGATATGAGTCAAGATGTATAATTAATTATATGTTGATATTTGTGAAAAAGGGATATTCCTAATACATAAAGAATATTCATTCTAAACTGTAAGGGTAAATATTACTAAGAGAAAACAGTAATTACAGATTCAAAGGTCAACCAGAGTACAAAAAATACCCTGAAAAGAAAATCTTCTTCTAAAGAAAAATTTCAAGGGGGAACTGTAATATTTCAAGATTTATAAAAGAATGAATGTAGTTGATTTTACATGAGTATAAAAAGGATTAAAATGTAATCGTAAATAATAAAAGCGATCGGATAGAACGGATTTATTTCATAAAAATAAATGTAACGAGAATTGTAAAATACGTTCATGTTACGTAAATGAATTTATTAATTAAACTCAGTGTAGCAGTTTAAATGTAATTGAAAAGTTTGAGTTTAAAAGGGACAGTTAAATAATTTAATAAATAATGTATGGATTCAATATAAAGAAAACTGTTGAAAAGTTTAATGATACTGAAATAAGAGTAAAAGGCTCTTTAATGATAAATGGGAATTACGAAAATATTTTTGAGAATTGAGTTTAATGTTAACAAGAATCTTGATGATATTTAAATTATTACTTGAAAAAGTAAATGAATACATTAAACTTGAGTTAAAGCAAATGAAAAAAAAATAATGAGATTTAATTCTGTTCAAGAATTTATGATTATAAAAGGAACAAAACGAAATATAATGAATAGCTAAAAAACGACATAGTTTGTGTTCAATTAATTTCTTTCAATGGTTAGATCAATAATATTAACTCTTACGGGTAACTACAATATACACTGATGTTTAAAGAAATGTAAATTATATATATAATGCATTGATGTTTAGTGAAACATAAAATATATATGAATAAATGTGTGTTTGTAAGTTAAGAGTAATTAAGAAAATTATGTTGACTAACACTTATAATTATTGATGAAATGTAATGTAATGGTAGATAAATAATCTATGTAAGATGTAAGTTTCTTGTATAAGCTAGTTAAGTTCACCTGTAATTGCAGAAACACACGTAAAAGAGGCCTAACCAAAAACAATGAACCCCATCCATCTGACGATCTGACGTTATGGGCAAGACATCGGTTGAAGGTGAATTACTTAATTTTACTATGAATTTATCACTATAAGTGAAAATCTTGTAAAGTAACGTAACAATAAAAGAAACATAACAGTTTTGATTGTGTCCAAGATTTTCATGAACCTAGTTTTAAGTGAAAAATATGTTATATATATAAACTAACCCCTTCTTTACAGTCTTATAATAATAGGAATATGTATTATAAACTGAATGAGGTATGTTTTGAAATAAATCTTATGTGAGATATATATTATCAAACTATAATATTACTCGAAGGATTATAACAATACTATAATATTAAAGAATTTTGTAGAATCATTGTACAAAATTTTGGAAATAATTAAAACAATCATGTTTTAGCAATGTAAAATAAGTAATACTATCCTTCAACTGTAAGTCTAAAAAGTAATAGTTAGGTAAAAATATAATCCTAATTAATGCTGATTTATTTTATTCCCAAAACTTGAAAAACATCTCTCGAGAAACTGGAGCAGAGCAATAACAAACCAGATGTTGGAACAATCCAACACCAGTAACTTGTTGATCCGAAAAGGATAAGCCGAGCTACGCCTGGTGACGAGAAGGCTGATCAGTGGAGCATATTTGGTGACGACTTCACAGTCATACTGGATGATGACTTCACAGTCATACTTGATGATGACTTCACAGTCATACTTGGTGACGACTTCGCAGTCATACTTGGTGACGTCACAAACCAATGCCCGGTAACCTGAGGGAACCATTCATTCTGAAGGAGGAGAATGAACATGGGGGCTTCAACTCTCATGTACCTACTTTGAGAAGTCTTCTCTGATGGTACCGACACATTTAGATCATTTCACCTTGATCTTATTATTCTAAATTTTGGATTATTACTTAAGTCCAATTAAATTAGATTTCTATACTTTGAATTTACTTTAAAGAAAGATTAAATATTAATTGCTTATTGAAACATTCAGGTTATGAGCATTTAATCATTGATGTTTATTTGAAAATTAATTCTTTAAAGGATTACTTAAGATTTCATTTGATAGTTTACAGATTTCGAAGTTGAACATTTGATTTAAAGTAACATTAATTTCATTGAATATTTTAAACGAAATCTGAATATGTTTATTCAATACGAATAAAAATAGGTTATGTAAGGCTAACAATTGTATAGATGAATACTAACCAATAATATAGCTCGTATAATATTACATAACATATATAACCATAGTTTAAGAAGAGATAAGTTTAAGATAAGTAATAACGAATTTAGTATTACTCATATATTTTGGAATTAGAATAAACTATAATGAAGTTTCTATTTTGATGTAAGATTATATTCATTTGAGATATAAAAGTAAATTATGTTCTATTGACTATAGCTTATATTCATTTGAGATATAAAAGTTAACTAAGTTCTATTGACTATAGCTTATATTCATTTGAGATATAAAAGTTAACTAAGTTCTATTGATTATAGATTATATTCATTGGAAATATGAAAAGTAATTAATCTCTATTGATTTTGAAATTAATTTCATTTGAAAATTACTTAACTTTATTTCCGACGTTTTAAATTACGATGCTTGAAGTAGAAGATATAATAATAGTAGATATATTATAATCGTATGCTTAGATTTTATTGATAATCTAATTTAACAGCATTATAATTTTGGTTCTTGAATTAAAGTAAGATGTTTATAGTTGGACTATATTGCAGTAAAGTATTAAACGAACTTTATATTTTGAAGAAAAACTTTAAGGGTGTTTTCAATGACTAGACATTCACCTGGATACTATTTCCATTTAAGTGTTTAAGAATTGAGAACATACATATTTAATTTTTAGAAAGGTAATGGTTACTTTTATTTAAAAAATTAAATTATAAATTTAGCAGTTATAGATTGAAGTTTTATGATTGTTCAACTTGAATTTGAAATTCATAATTCGATATTTCATGTTTTGAATTTTAGAACTGGATGAAATGGGATTTCAGGTTCAATTTTGAATAATTATAAACAAGGTTAGATATTTGAATATCTTTATTAGTTAAATAAATCCCATAAAATGAAAATATATTTTTGATGTATGTTTCTGAATATGAGTAGAATAACTTATAAATTTTCACTCTATTTTGATTTAATATCGTGACCAGAGTTAGAATTCATGATTACATATATGATAGGAATTGTCTTGTCATCATACTTTTGTACACACAATTTTTATGATGAAAAGACTGATCTATTTAGCAAATCAAATTTTAATCTGAAATTTCTTTTGTTTTAATAGATAAAATTTATGTTTCGGACTTAGAAATTTTAAGAAATTTCATAGGATGTTTTCCGAGTGTTGTTCGAAATTTGTTAGAATATTTTTGATTGGATTTCGTTAATAAGGGTTTAGAAATTGAAATTCAACCGACAAGTCGGTTGAAACATGAAGGGAGGAGTGATATTAACAATAGAAGGATTGTTAATACGCTGAACTTGTATCTTTACTTAATCTTTCAATTTCTATAATTTGATAATCATTTAATCAGACATAATCTTTTTAATCTTGTACACTGTTCATTAGAAGGAAATGCTATTTAAATTTATGGTCATGTTATTCTCTCTAGGAGCTCGAATATAATTATAAACGAATAGCTTTGATGTAAGCCGCTAATATAACTTGTAACTTCAGAACATAACTTTATAACTTGTAACCCAGAGCTATAACTTGTAATTCAGAAAATAACTTTATAATTTGTACTAAGTTATATAACTTCATGAACTTTTAAATCAGTTATACAACTTAGAATATTGAGTTCTTTTTCTATAGATAGAATTGAAATTGATACTTAATTAATTCAAAAGGAATTAAGTAAGTATTTCAATTATCCTAATTGAAATACTTAATTAATAGTTAGGAACTTGTAACATTTCTGATCATGTATAGGTTAAATAGGACTCTGAAATAGTATGCTTAAATTTGGATGTTTATTAGCAAATCAGGTTTCACTAAAATGAACTATTAGTAAATCTGATCGATCTATATGTTAATCGTATAGAAAGCCATTACCACTAGTGTGTTAAATTTGAATAATGCATTGTGTGTTATTTCTATCTGCAGTGAGTAGAAAAACATCTTTGAAAAGTACTATCAGTACCCTAACAGAAGTTTATTCACTAACTGGAAGGTTGGACTCTCCAGTTTACCCTTTAAATACCATTGGCACCTAACTAAAGTGTTCATAGTTCGCGATGGTCTCTTGAAGACTGGTTGGTCGGACCAAATCTGGTCGGACTTGTCCACCCACGGGTTTCGTGAGTTGGCAACTCAAACCCTTGTTTATTTAAAACCCTTAAGTTTACTCAACCGCTAGTTTATTTAAAACTTGTGTTGTGTTACTTGAAGACTTGTGCGTAAGTCTTAGAACTCTGTACTATTCGAACTTTAATATAAGTACACCCATTTAAAACTTCCTTGTGTTTAATTTACTTCCTAAAAACTTTTACCGTTTAGTCATTTGTCAGTTTAATAGAATTCAATCAATTACCTCCAAGTCTCTTCAAGTTAAGATAATACAAATAATTGTTAAAGAACCCGGAGACTTAATTTTCTCTATGGGATAAGTTTATTAACAAGCCTCATCTACTTAGAAAATAGGTGATAATTTACTATCAATCCCATAGGAAAAGGGCAATTTAATAATCAGAATCAGAATGATAAAAAGTTATCCTGTATAATTTAACACGCCAGTTACTTCTTCGATTTGTAACACAAAGTATGCCTCCATTCATTAACATAATCTGTACATTTATACCTCTCAAAATTCTTCACAATAATTGCAAAACAATTTCTAAAAGAAAAAATGCTGCGGGAAAGAAACAGTTTTTCTTTTTATGGTTGAAATATTTTGAGTGCAGAATATATATAAGGGAAAGATAATGTAAGTTAATATCTTCAAAGAACTTAATATTTTTATTGAATTTAATTTTCTCTCTTCAATAAAATATTTTTAATAACATATATATACTTACAATTTAGTGATGAAATTAGTTACAGGCAGGCTTCGCTTTAATTACACCTCACTTTAATAAAAGCGGTATTTATTTCGAGTCATGTCTCAAAATAAGTACCGTTCGTAGACATAGAAAACGGAGACAATTATTTTTTGATTACAGTAACTTAAAAAACAACAAAATTATAATTCAGATTGGGTTATTAGAAGAAATTGGTTCAGAAATTCAACATGGCCCATTTTAGGGTTTGTTTCGTGTTATCGCACAGTTCTATATTTTTGAACACATAAGAATCTCTATATAATAATCATTATTTAACTTTTATTTCAATTGTTATTCATGATACCAATTAGAATAGAAGTTAAATAATAATTTTTAAATTTTCTCTTTGGATGTGTCCGAAAATGTAGAAATTACCAATAACTTAATTGCAACTAAGAACCCTTCTTCCAAAAATATTTCACAGAGCATAAAATTACTGATTGTTCAATGTAAGTTATGTAACACTATTTTTTATAGAAATCTAAGTATCTATTGATTACCCACCAATACTAAGTGAGCTAGAGTTAAGCTATGATTTTATTGTAAAACCTTTAATAAATTCACTACTTCAAACTCCTTTACAGTCACAAACACTGTTTATTAATAGGTTTATATAGAGCTCCTGCTCTAAAACTAATTTTATTTCATTATAATTAATAGAAAATGATATATATGATCAAGGAGTGACAATTATAATCTTTCAAGTTACTTTTCCTCGCTTTAGTTACTGTTTGGTAATTAAACTTAGTTATGATTTACTAATTAAAGCAGGGGATGCCTGTACTACTGATAATGATTTATATATAAAACATTTTACTATGGTAAAATGTTGTAATTATTGTCATTAAAATTATTGTAAATAATTTCAAAGCATGTTCATAGCATGAACATTGCATGAATGTCAGAATAATCAAGGTTCCATCAATCTTCCACTCTTCTCCTGGCTTTGGCACCTTCAATTTTTAGCAAACTTTAGTGGTGGGCAAAACAAAATAAGTCTGTTAGAAGTTCAAAACTCTTAGACCGAATTCTTTCACATTCCTATTAAACTAAAACTTTGTGAGCGAGTAAGCTGAACACTATTTTTACTGATGGTTGAGATTACTCTACTAAATATTTTAGAACATAATGATTTCATTAATGTATATTATTTCCTTGCAACTCTGCATTTTACGTATAACTAAATCATTTACAATATTCACAATGAATAAAATGAATAATTGTAGTATATTCTAATTAATGCATAGCTCCTCCAAGTACCATTATACGACACAGACATTGATTAATTTTATTTCCATGTCGAAAGACTGCATGTTTTAAGTATATTATTATTGATGAATTATCAATGAATCTATTAAACTAAAAATTAAAGATAACCAATAATACTTTTTTTAATAAAAAAAGACATAATTTTTCTATTAAAAACAAGATGAATCAAATCATTACAGAATAGGAAGTTCCTTAAACGGAACTTAAGATGATTGTAAGGAGGGGTTGAGAACACCCAGAGAGGATGAACTCGACCGCCCTACAATATCTCCTTCGTGGCTGAAAGAATGGTAAAGACCTTTTCTGAATCGCAAGAGCCATTCGATGTTGGAACCAGGCAGACACCCTTGGATTGTTAGTTGTCACAACAAAGCGTCTACCTATGGCCCTCATGATTGAGGAGGTCGTACTGCCTTATGCTTCTGTGATATGTATAACAATTGGCTCAAATATGTAAACATCACCAAGGGAGGAGTATATCTGACGTACTTCTGTTTCTCCGAAACCCTGACAGCTGATCTAACCTCAACCGCAGTATCATTGAGGTGTATCTCAGATATGTGGGTTGTAGGAGAGCTGGAAACATTGCCTTACCTGCTTTTGTGTCTTCAATGTATTCTGAGAGTAATTTAGATGAAAGTATTCCTTTTAATATTAATGTAGTTGATAAGGGTGACCTTACGAATACAGTTGGGACTTGGAGGCAGGGTCTACAGGCTGATCTCGCGGTACCAGTCCATGAGTCCTGTCAATAAGAATGGGATACACCACGAGCTCCATCATTATCGGAGAGTCTGTTGGCTATAGCTGATAAGGTGGCAGGAGCACGACTGTTATCCGCATCTCTTAAGGAAACTGGAGTGTGGTTGAATGCAATTCTCATAAAGTCTTTAAGTACACAGCTTGGG
Source organism: Caprella mutica (assembly GCA_947561585.1). Classification (NCBI taxonomy): domain Eukaryota; kingdom Metazoa; phylum Arthropoda; class Malacostraca; order Amphipoda; family Caprellidae; genus Caprella; species Caprella mutica. Next base: position 845,358 of record CANNZV010000007.1, read on the forward strand.
GGTCCTAAGGGTAGCCAATAGCCATTGCTCTAAGAGTGGATGCCAGAGTTTGTGAACCTCATTATTGCCGATGCAGTAGTGGGATGGATGTCATAGAACTGCATGACATGTCTTGTAATTACAGTTCCGAGCGTCAACCATGACATGCAGCAATGACTGATAATGTAAAACGGGCTTTGTATAGAGCAGGACTCCCCTCAGTACTTTAGCTTTCTGGCCTTGACAGGGGTATGGCAAGTGCTCAGATGGTATTACTGTGTTCCCTGACATGAATGGAAAGAGTCTGATTTGGGATTGCACTTGTGTCGACACATTCGCCGAGACAAACCTTAATGATTCCGCGGCTGAGGCCGGTTCAGCTACCAATAATAATTTGGTTAACCCTCTTTTAAGATAATATTTTGAAAATTTTCAAAAAATATATTTATAATTGGGAATCATTATATTTACTGCATGAAGCTAGGAAAATTTGTTCTTGAAAAATTGTTCACCGAAAATCCGTCTATTATAGGTAGATATTTTATCCAAATAGTTGTTTGTAGAAATAAGACATCATGCAGTGTTAGAAAATAGTTAGGAGATAATTAATTGTCATATCATCATGAAAAACGAAAATAACTTGGATATAAATAAAGAAGTTGTAAAATAGAGATCTTAAAAATCAAATAACTGAATTCTTTTAATTACGCGAAACATAGACGATATTTGAGAGAGTTTGCCGTATATACCAATATATATCAACCGTTATATTGTGCAAAAGTATTTTTTACCACTGTCCTAATAATTTGTTCATTCCCGCGATTAGCAGTATATCATTGTTCTTTTTTTATTTAATTTATTAATGTGGTAATTACATTCTTGAATTTTGCTCGATTCTGAACTATTCGATGATCGTATGCAGGTTACAAAAAAATTGACGATCAGCACAATCACGAGAATTCGCTTCGTATATAATTATGACCCCCAATACAAAGCGTGCGTTAATACCTCCATTTAATTTATTATTAATAGCGGATACAATTAAATTAATAACGGTCATTTATGTAGGAAGTTTCAAAGTAATCGGCATTTATTACTTGTCATCTTTATTGAATTTGCAATGTGATCTTCATATGCTTATATAGCGGATGAATGAATATCATTATGAAACTCTCAGCTTAAATTGCAGTTATTGAATTTGTTGTATCCGTTAGTTTGTTGTACTGTACATTTCATGAATGTTTAATGACCTGTCATGGGAGACGGGAGGTAGCACGAACCCCGTTAGACATATGTATATTAGTATTCGATTTCATGATATATAAAATGAAGGTATTAAAGTATTAGGTATTAAAGAAGGTATTAAAGTCGAAATAAGATAACATAGAATAATTCATTTTTTGGTTATGTAAGCTAGGATTAGACAAAATTTCAATGTAAATCTGTTGCATACCACAAATAAAAAATCTGACGAAAATCTAAATTCTGCATTTACATATATTTTTAGAGCTGATCGATTGTTACATAACATATTCACTAATGTAAACAATAAAAAATATGCCAACTCTGTGAACAATTCTGCAAACTTCAGATCTCTCCTAAAGAACATATTTGAGAGCTTTAAGGGGTGACATCAATTTGTGATAAAATAATATCAGGTAAACCAATATGAGAACTGTAAATTTAAAATCTCATTTATTAGAAAAAAATAAATGCAATACATAAAATAATTACAAAACTAATATTTCAAAACATTCTAAAATTTAGTAAAATAATTTGGAATAAAATAACTAGAAACAAATATTATGCAATAGAAATATGGAAAACGCATTAATTAGGAAAAAATAAAATGCCGTAAAATATTTATAAAACACATAAAATGGAGTAATATAATTTCAAAACAGTTAATTAGGAAAAATATTTTGCAACAATAACGAAAACAGTTAAAGACCAGTATAAATAGGAAACGCACAATTTGTGGTAAAATAACTACAAATAAATTAATTAGAAAACACACAATTGCCAATAAATTGATTAACAATGAATTAATTAGCATTAAAAAATAAGAGCAAGTATAATTAAAGCAATATAATTAGCGCAAGTATAAATAGAGCGAAATAATTAGAGCAGAATAAATAGCGTCATTACTTTGTCATTGTGAGAAATAAAAGTAATAGGGTAAATGTCTGCATGTCGATACTTTAAATAATTAGCGCAAAATTTAATTAGATCAAAATAGACAGCGCAAATTTATTTAGAGCAAAATAATTAGCACAATATAATTAATGCAAATTGAATTAGAGCAAAATAATTAGCACAATATAATTAATGCAAATTGAATTAGAGCAAAATAATTAGCGCAAATATAGTTAGAGCAAATTAATTAGCTCAATATAATTAACGCAAATTTATTTAGAGCAAAATGATTAGCACAAATTAATAGAGCAATTACAAAAACTGTCTGTGTACTTTTCTTCACATATATACACTTTTAAAATAATCGTAAGTTGAACATGAAGTAATGAAGTCAGTAGTAGGCAGCTCCGATAAGAAATGTTAGTTTGTATTAACTGAAATTGTTTAATTGAAGAGTAACTTTGATTAGTGATCTACGCGAGAGTTGTATAGTGCTCTACGCGCCTAGATCCCTCAATAATTATGCAGAATAACACCAAATGTAAAGTGCTCTACGCGTGTAGATTACTATAAAAACGGCAAATCGTGACACGTAAAGTGATCTACGCGCGTAGATCACAGGCGTTGCAAGTGAGTGAATGAAGAGTGATCTACGCGCGCCAGTGTTATGCGTAGATCATTATTCACTGTATGTGTTACAGCGTGTGAAGAGTGCTCTACGCAAGTTATGTTACGCAGCCTCTGATTGGTTGAAATCCATTTTCTAAAATATTGCTCATTCATTGAAAACTATTTCAATGGTGGACTGTGATAGATGTAACTATAAAAAAATTAGCTTTTTATTGAGATTATAAATGAAAGTTATTGTCAAAAAAAATATATAGTTTATAATGAAAAATTTATGTACGGAGAATTATCATTTTTCTTTCAATTATTATTATATTTTTTAAATATTCAGTGATAACATATTTCATAAATATTTATTATTTAAATTAATAACTGGACAGCTTGTCAGCTTCTCCAATATTAATCTCACAGGAGAATATTTGAACATTTTTTAAATATTTTTTAAATTGTGGATATAAGTTTTAACAAATAGGAGTCAATTTATTTCAATTACTACTGGTTCAAGCCAAATTATTACAAGTTTTGTTGCAAAATGTTATGTTTAAAAAGAATATATCTCATTATTAACCTTAAATATGAACTCTTACTAGTTTTTTATATTTAACTTTTACTAAAATTTATATTAGAGATAATTTACTACTAAATATACTAAATATGTTAATATATATAATTATTACTAAATATACTGAGAATAAAAATGAATGCAACTCACCATTCACCATACAACTCACTACTCATCATTCACCATACAACTCACTACTCACCATGCAACCCACCACTCACTACTCACCATACAACTCATTACTCACCATACAACTCACCACTCCCCATGCAACTCACTACTCACCATAAAACTCACCACTCACCCTACAACTCGCTACTCATCATTCACCATACAACTCACTACTCACCATACAACTCACCACTCACCATACAACTCACTACTCATCATACAACTCACTACTCATCACACAACTCACCACTCACTATACAACTCGCTACTCACCATACAACTCACCACTCACCCTACAACTCGCTACTCATCATTCACCATACAATTCACTACTCACCATACAACTCACCACTCACCATACAACTCACTACTCATCATACTATAACTCACTACTCATCACACAACTCACCACTCACTATACAACTCGCTACTCACCATACAACTCACCACTCAGCCTACAACTTGCTACTCATCATTCACCATACAACTCACTACTCACCATACAACTCACTACTCATCATACAACTCACTACTCATCACACAACTCACTACTAACCCTACAACTCGCTACTCACCATATAACTCACTACTCATCATTCACCATACAACTCGCTACTCACAATACAACTCACTACTCACCATGCAACTCACTACTCACCCTACAACTCGCTACTTACCACATAACTCACCATGCAACTCACTATTCACTATACAACTCACTACTCCCCATACAACTAATTACTCACCATACAACTCACTACTCACCATAAAACTCACCACTCACCCTACAACTCGCTACTCATCATTCACCACACAACTCACTACTCACCATACAACTCACCACTCACCATACAACTCACTACTCATCATACAACTCACTACTCATCACACAACTCACCACTCACTATACAACTCACTACTCACCATAAAACTCACCACTCACCCTACAACTCGCTACTCATCATTCACCATACAACTCACTACTCACCATACAACTCACCACTCACCATACAACTCACTACTCATCATACAACTCACTACTCATCACACAACTCACCACTCACTATACAACTCGCTACTCACCATACAACTCACCACTCACCCTACAACTCGCTATTCATCATTCACCATACAACTCGCTACTCACAATACAACTCACTACTCACCATGCAACTCACTACTCACCCTACAACTCGCTACTTACCACACAACTCACTATTCACTATACAACTCACTACTCCCCATACAACTAATTACTCACCACTCACCCTACCACTCGCTACTCACCATACAACTCACTACTCACCATTCACTATACAACTTATTACTCACCATACAACTCACCACTCCCCATGCAACTCACTACTCACCATTCAACTCACCACTATCCATGCATTCCATCATGCAACTCACTACCCAGGTAACATTTGAATATTCCGGGAATGTTCCATTCGGATTTATTGTTCCCAAATATTCCCACATTCCATAGTAATGCTCCCGGAATCTTCCTGGAACATAAGAATGGAATATAATTCCAATTGAATATTCAGGGAATGTTCCCTCAAGCTCATTAAATTCATAACATGTAAATTCATTTTTATGAATGTTCAGGGAATACTCGCTGAACATCAGTAAATTTATTCCATTTTCGAATCTTTTATGGAATATTCAGGGAACATTCCCTGAATATTGACCAACCTTTACATAATTCTATCAATAAAGTATTTCAATGGAGTATTCGAGGGATATTCCCTGAACATATGTTCATTCATACTATCTTCTACAATTTAATGGAATATTTAGGGAACATTCCTGGATTATTGGAAAAATTGAAGATAATCCTAAACATTCATCTCTTCCATGGGAGTATTCAAGGAATATTCCCTGAACATGAAATTTTCGAACTATCTTCTACAATTTAATGGAATGTTTAGGGAACATTCCTGGATTATCGGATAATACTTTAAATAATTATAAGCAATCATCTCTTCCTAGGGTGTATTCAAGGAATATTCCCTGAACATAAGATTTTCAACCTATCTTCTACAATTTAATGAAATGTTTAGGGAACATTCCTGGATTATCGGATAATACTTAAAATAATCCTAAATATTCTTCTCTTCCTTGGGAGTATTGAAGGAATATTCCCTGAACATAAGATTTTCAAACTATCTTCTAAAATTTAATGGAATATTTAGGGAACATTCCTGGATTATTGGAAAAACTGAAAATAATTCTAAACATTCATCTCTTCCATGGGAGTATTCAAGGAATATTCCCTGAACATAAGATTTTCGAACTATCTTCTACAATTTAATGGAATATTTAGGGAACATTCCTGGATTATCGGATAATACTTTAAATAATTCTAAACATTCTTCTCTTCCTTGGGAGTATTCAAGGAATATTCCAAGAACATAAGATTTTCAAACTATTTTCTACAATTTAATGGAATATTTAGGGAACATTCCTGGATTATTGGAAAAAGTGAAAATAATTCTAAACATTCATCTCTTCCTTGGGAATATTCAAAGAGAATTTCCTGGACATATGATTTTCGAACTATATTCTACAATTTAATGGATTATTCAGGGAACATTCCTGGATTATTGGAAAAACTGAATTCTAAACATTAAACTCTTCCCTGGGAGTATTAAAGGAATATTCCCTGAACATAACTAGAAGCATACAATAATCTACAATATAATGGAATGTCTAAGGAACATTCCTGGATTATAGGAAAATACTTTAAATAATTCTAACAATCAACAATTTCAATTGAGTATTCAAGGAATATTCCCTGAATATAAGTTTATTTATTCTATATTCTACAAATAAGTGGAATTTTTAGGGAATATTCGTGGATTATCGGAGAATACTTTAAATGATTAAACTAAATAAATGGATTTCTTGAGGAGAATTTCCATAACATAAGTATAGATGCAAACAATATTCTACAAGTAAATGGAATCTTCAAGGAATATTCCTGGATTATCAGAAGATACTTTAAATAATTCTAACATTTTAGTATATCATTTGAGTACCAAAGGAATATTCCCTCAATATTAGCTTATTCATACGATCTTTTATAATTAAATGGAATGTTCAGGGAACATTCCTGAATTATCGGTAAAACAATAGAATTATTTTAAGTTTTACCGATAATCCAGGAATGTTCTACATTCCATTATATTGTAGAATATTGTATGCATATAGTTATGTTCAGAGGTTTTTTCTTTAATACTTTGCAAGTATTATTTGTAATTATAATAATATTTGTAATATTTGTAATATTCGTAATATTTGTAATATTTGTAATATTGTAATATTTGTAATATTTATAATATTTGTAATATTTGTAATATTTAAAGTGTTATCCGATAATCCAAGAGTGTTCCCACAACATTCCATTAAATTATAGCAGATAGTTTGAAAATATTATGTTCAGGGAATATTTCTTGAATATTCCCAAGGATTTTTAATTCAGAATTCTAATTAATCAATATTATTGCTACCTAGACTTGCAAGGGGTGTTGACAACTGAATTCAAATATATATAAAAAAATTCCACTGAATATGAATATATAAAACAATTAAGGAGGATTTATTAAAATTATTCTGGTGTAATGTTAATGGTTATAATCATATATTAAAAACTTTCGATATGAGATAATCAATTTCTTAAAGTTTAAATCATCTTTTTATATCTTGTGAATTATATTTAAACCCCGTGCGAGGCTAAGCCATTTCTGATATTCGTTGAGTTTTGCAGTGTGCGTGACGTCATCACAGCAACACTCGAAAGTCAAATTTAAAGTAACTAAAATGCGTCAAATCATAATAATTTTAATTTGTGGTCAATATATGAATGCAATAATAAATTTAGTTTATTATTTAATCACATAAGTCTCTAATTTTCTATTTAATAGTACTGCCTTGATGACGTCACGTACACTAAGAACATGATTTGTCTCTGACAAGTAAAAGTTCAACTGGAACAGTTGAAACTTGATCAGTTCTATTTTCCATTTCACAGCGACTGGTTGAGCGAATTGTTGTGCAATTAATGAATCGAAATTGTTTGCTCCTTTCGTCAAATATGGAACAAATACTATTGAAAAAACAATTATTTTCAATTCAACTTAGAGAATTATAGTAGCTACATTCAACGCTATTGAAAATAGGTAGAATGGTAAAGATTTTACTTTCAAAAACGTGCCCGTGAAATAAGTGTCTCCGCCATATTGAACAGCAGTTGTCCGCTAGATGGCTTCCTGCTACCCAATCGGAAGTTAGCCATATTGCAGCAGTAGCTAGTGAATATTACACTATTTACACAGGCTACCACCAAACTACAAAGAGATGATTCTTATTGGCTATTGTGACAGAGCTACTCTGATATCATTAACTGTAAGTATAGGTATAACTACTTAGGTATCATCAAATTAAATAGGTAGATTAATCAAATTCCTATATCGTTTTACTAAATTAGGTCCGTAGGCACTTGATATCGAGCAATCTAGTATCTTAATAAACAATGAAAAAATGAATACATGTTGCAATAGTACCTACCTTGTTACGTACCTATGAGTAGATATGTTATTAATTTTACTCTCTTACAGTTATATTGGCTTATCTTTATTATTGTTTAGGTATGCTTAGTTACCTTTGTACTCGGGCTAGTTACGAATTATCGGTCAGTTCCATATCTTCGATCATATGAAAAACTATAATAGGAGCTACCTATCTCTAGACTATAGGTAGGGTAAGTTACGCTTTGTCGGTCGGTTTCACATGTTCAGTCATATAAGAAAAAACTATATACCTAATCGGATTTTTTTTTTATTGGTATCCATGTTAAGGTATCATGGATACCAATAAAAGTAATAATTTTTATATATTTTTTCTTATATGACCAATAACGTGATTGTGAAACTGTCAGATTATTCGAAACTTACCTACCATAGGTACCTTTTAATTATTATTGAATTCTTGTATTTATTAATGTATTATGGATGGTAACGGTGTCATATCATGGATATAAATTATTTAAACATTAGGCTAATTAATTCTTGTTAGGTACTACCCATGTACCTAAATCGTTTTCTCTTCTGAGTCTATGACTGAAGATGTGGAACTGACCGATAATTCGTAATTTGCCCTAATATCAAGTTAGCTATGACAATTCATCATTATTCATGCCTATAAATTATAAAGTCATCAGTCTTGCCAATAGCTTTTTCTACTGTCAACTGATAGGTAAAATAAAAGTAATAATTAATGAGGTGATATAGTGAGTACCTAGAAAAATGACCTGCTGATAGGTATAACTGTGATCGAATTGACTCACTTCAGGGCAACTTTTTGATAACTCTATTTCTAGTAATGCATGAGTCATGATTTGAATTGAAATGTATATATTATAATTTATAGCTATTGTTAATATTATCCCTCCCCATAATAAAGAGCAATGTGTTTTTATAAATACATATATAAATCCATCATGCTCAATTTTTTTTTTATAAAACTCAGTTTTCTTATACTAGATATCTTCCAAATACTCCGAAATTTTCCGAAAACTACCAAATTTTCCGATAACTACCAAATTTTCCGATAACTACCAAATTTTCCGATAACTACCAAATTTTCCGATAACTACCAAATTTTCCGATAACTACCAAATTTTTCGAAAACTACCAAATTTTCCTAAAACTAGAAAATTTTCCGAAAACATTAAATTCTCCGAAAACATTAAATTCTCCGAAAACATTAAATTTTCCGAAAACATTTAATTTTCCTAAAACATTTAATTTTCCGAAAACATTAAATTTTCCGTAAACATTAAATTTTCCGAAAACATTAAATTTTCCAAAAGCATTAAATTTTCCAAAAGCATTAAATTTTCCGAAAACATTAAATTTTCCGAAAACATTAAATTTTCCGAAAACAATAAATTTTCCAAAACATTAAATTTTCCAAAAACATTAAATTTTCCAAAAACATTAAATTTTCCGAAAACATAGAATTTTCCAAAACATAGAATTTTCCGAAAACATTGAATTCTCCGAAAACATTGAATTTTCCGAAAACATTGAATTTTCCGAAAACAAAATTTTCCGAAAACATAGAATTTTCCGAAAACATTGAATTTTCCGAAAACATTGAATTTTCCGAAAACATTGAATTTTCCGAAAACATTGAATTTTCCGAAAACATTAAATTTTCCGAAAACATTAAATTTTCAGAAAACATTAAATTTTCAGAAAACAATAAATTTTTCGAAAACATTAAATTTTTCGAAAACTCAAACTTGTCCGAAGATCAAATTTTCTCTCAAGAAACTCATCCAAATTCATCCAAAACCTCAATTCTTTCAAAAACTCAAAATTCTTCCAAAAACTCAGAATTCTTCCAAAAACTCAGAATTCTTCCATAAACTCAAAATTCATCCATAAACTCAAAATTCTTCCATAAACTCAAAATTCTTCCAAAAACTCAAATTTTCCGGAAACTTAAAATTTTACAAAACTATTCCGTTTTCCATTAAAAACCCGTTATTCATAACGGGATAATAACTAGCTTAAATCATAATAGCCAATACAGCTCATGCAAATGTAATCTCATTATATACCCCTCTCTTTCAGTTCCAGCTCTTCTACTCTTAAATGACGAGTAACGATATTCATACTTCATAGCAAATTGGGTTCTCTTCACTGATGTAAATCAAAAAAGAAATAAGGAAGCATGTCACAGTAGCTACTACAGAAAATACGAAATCTTATTATTTTTTGGACAATCTTGATCGAAAAAGCTAGGTGAGTATTGTAGCAATTATATTCTTATGAATAATTCATTAATAATATCTAGTTGATTAGCAATATCTAAAAAAATATTTTTTTTTTTTTTGAAATCATAGTTCAATCTTTCAGATAATTTAGAAATATTTTTAGACACCAATTAATTATTCATTGGTTCTTGAATGAGGCCAAACTTTCGAATGCTACTTCTAATATGCATCCTGCATGCAATAATCTATGGATATATACTTTATTTTAAATTCAGAGCATTAGTGCTCTTGTAACTAATAATAGGGTTAAAGTCTATTCTATTCTTAATTATTTTAATTATATCCAATTCTATTTATTTGCAGCTGCTACATCACTTTAATTTTTGCAGAATAATAGCTAAGCCATTTTCAATTACAGATACTTTGAGACGGACATCTTATGGGAGAATGGCTGTACAACTTCAGAGATCTACTCTGTGGTCGGACTGTGGGTGCGAGGAACAGAAAAATGGACGAGAAGAATGAATGAAGTTATTCCCTTCCTAAGGTTTCCCCTCTATTCGTTAAATCTGGTGTCTCATGTTCAGTATTTGATGAGACTATTTACTCAGCTATGCTGGGTAAGTTACAAATTGATGCACAGTTCCACATTTTCGATTATACTACCTATAAAACGAATATATTTAATATAACTTTTCTATACGTTATTTTTATTGGTCACCAACCTAAAACGTTCAATTTTATAATTTTTACTTCTATGATCGAGAATGTGGAAATATCGATAATTCGTAACTGACCCTAAATAGTGAACCTCAAATTATGACTATTTACAATTTGTTTAATAAGCCAGGCGGGGATCTATCCTGAAGCTGTATATGGCTAATGGAAGTGAATGAGAGTAGCGTCTCTTGGGTTTTTACGTGTTGTAATTTTCATTATGGATTGTCTTTTTTTACTTTTACCAAGTTTATAATTTTATTAACGCTACTTGCCGTTTTAGAGGATAATGCTAGAGATATGATCTTCAACTACGAGGTCTTAGAGATTTTGTGTTAGGTAGACAGGATCGTATAGGCTTTATTTGGAGACAATTTTGTCCTTTATCGTCATATACCTTGGTAAGTGACAGTATTCACGATGTAGCTTCTCTGTATCCATGAGCATTGTCAACTTGCCCTAATCTAGAGACAACTTGCCCTAATCTAGAGACAACTTGCCCTAATCTAGAGACAACTTGCCCTAATCTAGAGACAACTTGCCCTAATCTAGAGACAACTTGCCCTAATCTAGAGACAACTTGCCCTAATCTAGAGACAACTTGCCCTAATCTTGAGACAACTTGCCCTAATCTTGAGACAACTTGCCCTAATCTTGAGACAACTTGCCCTAATCTTGAGACAACTTGCCCTAATCTTGAGACAACTTGCCCTAATCTTGAGACAACTTGCCCTAATCTTGAGACAACTTGCCCTAATCTTGAGACAACTTGCCCTAATCTTGAGACAACTTGCCCTAATCTTGAGACAACTTGCCCTAATCTTGAGACAACTTGCCCTAATCTTGAGACAACTTGCCCTAATCTTGAGACAACTTGCCCTAATCTTGAGACAACTTGCCCTAATCTTGAGACAACTTGCCCTAATCTTGAGACAACTTGCCCTAATCTTGAGACAACTTGCCCTAATCTTGAGACAACTTGCCCTAATCTTGAGACAACTTGCCCTAATCTTGAGACAACTGACCCTGATCTTGAGACAACTGACCCTAATCTTGAGACAACTGACCCTAATCTTGAGACAACTGACTCTAATCTTGAGACAACTGACTCTAATCTTGAGACAACTGACTCTAATCTTCAGACAACTGACCCTAATCTTCAGACAACTGACCCTAATCTTCAGACAACTGACCCTAATCTTGAGACAACTGACCCTAATCTTGAGACAACTGACCCTAATCTTGAGACAACTGACCCTAATCTTGAGACAACTGACCCTAATCTTGAGACAACTGACCCTAATCTTGAGACAACTTTCCCTAATCTTCAGACAACTGACCCTAATCTTCAGACAACTGACCCTAATCTTCAGACAACTGACCCTAATCTTCAGACAACTGATCCTTATCTTGAGACAACTGATCCTTATCTTGAGACAACTGATCCTTATCTTGAGACAACTGATCCTAATCTTGAGACAACTGATCCTAATCTTGAGACAACTGATCCTATTCTTGAGACAACTGATCCTAGCCTTGAGACAACTGATCCTAGCCTTGAGACAACTGATCCTAGCCTTGAGACAACTGATCCTAGCCTTGAGACAACTGATCCTAGCCTTGAGACAACTGATCCTAGCCTTGAGACAACTGATCCTAGCCTTGAGACAACTGATCCTAGCCTTGAGACAACTGATCCTAGCCTTGAGACAACTGATCCTAGCCTTGAGACAACTGATCCTAGCCTTGAGACTACTGATCCTAGCCTTGAGACTACTGATCCTAATTTTGAGACTACTGATCCTAATTTTGAGACTACTGATCCTAATCTTGCAGCTATAGAACGTTTGTAAATAAAGAGTTTTTTTTTTTTTATTAGATAGAATGTTATAGATAAATATTAAGTTTTGTAGCTAGTTATATAGATTTTTTGTTCAAGTATTTTAATAGATTTTTAAACGTTTTTTATAGCCTTCAGGGTAATGGAATTTGAGCAGCTATACGTGTCAGGTACCTGAATAAAATATCCTCTTACTTGCTAATCATTTCCCTATAATCTATATTAATTAAACTATAGATGAAGCATCCATTTGAATAGTTAGTTTTTATCCAAAAATAGCACTATATTTGTTTTTCAATAAATATATTGCTTACATTTTCAATTATCATGTTTTCTGTTTTTTAGGTAATTATTTACTATAAACTGTTATTCCTCTATTTTTACCGTCTGTCATTTCTCCCTATAGTTCCTTGAGTTCATTTTCATTTTGGTTTCTGCAATATTGCCAGAGTGCGCTGGGTCGACACTGTTACCTGTGATATCAGAGTAGTCGACCTAGTGCATAGAGCTTAGTTTTACTTCCCCCTCTTCCATGATGTCTTCTTTCTATTTTTTTGATGGAAAAAGTCATTGAAAATAGGATGCGAGAGTATACTGTAAAACCATTAGATAGTAGTAAAAATATATTACCATTGATTCCGCAGCAAATCTTGACTCACTATAGCTTATATAGTAGATTACTACCATCTTGACCCAGGTGACATTTAACATTCCCACTATAAATTCACAGTTCTAATTTAGTCTTCTGAAAGTGTTCCATAGGATTCTTCTGACAGTGTTCCAAAGGATTCTTCTGACAATGTTCCAAAGAAGTTTTCAGAGAATGTTCCAAAAGAGTCTTCAGAAGTTGTTCCAAAGGAGTCTTCAGAAGTTGTTCCAAAGGAGTCTTCAAGTAATGTTCCAAAGAAGTCTTCATGGAATGTTCCAATGAAGTCTTCTTGGAATGTTCCAATGGAGTCTTCATGGAATGTTCCAATTGAGTCTTCATGGAATGTTCCAATGGAGTCTTCATGGAATGTTCCAATGGAGTCTTCGGGGAATGTTCCAATGGAGTCTTCGGGGAATGTTCCAATGGAGTCTTCGGGGAATGTTCCAATGGAGTCTTCGGGGAATGTTCCAATGGAGTCTTCGGGGAATGTTCCAATGGAGTCTTCAGGGAATGCTCCAATGGAGTATTCAGGGAATGTTCCAATGGAGTCTTCAGGGAATGTTCCAATGGAGTCTTCAGGGAATGTTCCAATGGAGTATTCAGGGAATGTTCCTATGGATTCTTCAAGGAATATTCCAATAAAGTCTTCAGGGAATGTTCCAATGGAGTCTTCAGGGAATGTTCCAATGGAGTCTTCAGGGAATGTTCCAATGGAGTCTTCGAGGAATGTTCCAATGGAGTCTTCGGGGATTGTCCCAATGGAGTCTTCGGGGAATGTCCCAATGGAGTCTTCAGGGAATGTTCTTGAAGATTCCATTGGAATATTCCTGGAATGTGTCAGAAAAGGAACATTCAGGGGACATTCCAGTGGAACATTCAGGGAACGTTCCAATGGAACGTTCCTGGAATCTTCTGGGAAGGTTCATGTTACCTGGGTACTCACCATACAACTCACTACTCACCATACAACTCACTACTCACCATGCAACTCACTACTCACCATACAACTCACTACTCACCATACAACTCACTACTCACCATACAAATCACTACTCACCGTACAACTCACTACTCACCATGCAACTCACTACTCACCATACAACTCACTACTCACCATGCAACTCACTATTCACCATACAACTCGCTACTCACCATGCAACTCACTACTCACCATACAACTCACTACTCACCATGCAACTCACTATTCACCATGCAACTCACTACTCACCATGCAACTCACTATTCACCATGCAACTCACCACTCACTATACAACTCACCACTCACCATGCAACTCACTATTCACCATGCAACTCACCACTCACTATACAACTCACTACTCACCATACAACTCACTACTCAGTTCTCACCCTACAATTCACTACTCACCAAACAACTCACTACCATAATCTTCCATTCATTGCCCATCCTGAAATGTTTCATTGCCAACCAAAATAATCTATCATCGCCCACCATAATAATATATCATTGTCTACCATAATAATCTCCAAAATCCACCATTTTAATTGGCCTTTCAATATATTTCATGGCCCACATTTTACATAAAGTTTATTTACATAAATATCATTTACATGAATACATCTAAATATCCCTTTCTTGGTTCACGTCCCTAAATGTTATAGGGACGTGCACTAGGAAGGGGGTATTTTTAAATTAATTTATCTCAAATTTCATTTGAATAAATATGTTGCACAAATAAATATTAATTAACAGAAAAATTAGTATCTTAACTACAAATACAAATAATACCAAAAAGGAAATTTGAATTTGAAATTCAGCAAATTAAAGAATATAGATTCGGATCCACAACGTGCAAAAAGTCTATGGGAAAATGTAACCACATTTTAAAAAATGTTTTTTTTTCAAATTTCAATATCATCATCTTTGAAAATTAGAATTTGATGAAATGGCCTGAACAATAGTAGAGTGGAAAATTCTAAGCAAAATGAAACGAATCCTATATCTCTAAGTCGAATAATTAGGGGATTTTAATACAGTTTATATTTTAAAGCCCCGTTTACATTGACACTCACATTGGAAGCTCACATCCACGGGCAACGGGCAAGTGCACACTCAAAAAGAGTCTTGACTGTTCACATTTGAAAAGCGTTTGGCGGGCAGATTGAGACGGTGAAAGAGTTCTTAGTTGGTATTCAGTTTCGATGGCGAGAAATGTTGTTACACTGGGCAGAGCGGCAGGGCCCCTAGTGTAACAACATGAAATAATTTATAGCACCAAAGCTATGGTACATAAATTTCATCTGTTTCATAAACTTTATCAGATTTTTTCGATTCGTTGACTTTATTACGGTGTTAGTTCCGTATAGTTTGAATTTCAGTTTTTACATCTTCTCCATCTCTACCTAATATTAATAACTAGTGTAGTATCCCGTTAAAAATAACTGTTTTTTAATGGAAATTGAATTTTAATTCTATGAATTTTCAGTTTTCGGAAAATCTTCAGTACCTACCTATTCGGAAAATTTTGAGTTTTTTGGAAAATTTTGTGTTATGGGAAAATTTTGTGATATGGGAAAATTTTGTGATATGGGAAAATTTTGTGTTGTGGGATAATTTTGTTTTGGGAATTTTTTTATTTTTGGGAAAATATTGAGTTTTCCGAAAATTTTGAATTTTATAAAATAAATTTTTTGAGTGTGATGGATTTAAACATATATAAAAACACAATGCTCTTTGTTATAGGTTGGGATAATAATAAATTTTGTTTAATGTCATTATTGCTCTCTATCTTAAATTTCTATTTTTATATGCTTTACTTTATGATTTCCTAAGGCATTCGTGAGTCCTATATAGATTAATTAGCTAATTACAGCAGCTCTACTCGTTGCCATCCATTTCGCAGGAGCTTCGATGTTAACAACCTCCCCCTGGTGCATCAATAGACTGACTGAGCCACAGTGAATGTCACTCAGAGTGTCGAAAAGAATGGCCAAGGTGAATGTTGAAGTGAGCCTCAAGTTGCCCGCTGGTTTGCCCCTCCACTGCGCGTTTGCCCGTTGTTACAACACTCAGAGTGTGCAAAAGAGCCTCAATGTAAACGGGGCTTTAGAGTCTTTTTCTTGGGGGGTGAAAGTTAAAATAGTGACCCTAGTTAGTTGGGTATGTAAGAAATTGTATTTTTTTAAATTTTGCGTGTATAATATAATTATTGAGGTTAGTATTAGTATTACCTAGGTAACAGTTTGTCAAATGGCATTCAATTTTTGCAAGAAAAACTAACATTTTCTTGACAATGCAATAATAATTATTAATCTTTAAACATAGATCACACTAAGCTTTACACTGAAAAATTAAATTATAATTCTTCAGTAATACTTGTATCCTCATTATTACATGTATTACGTACCTTAATATATTCATCATTCTATTACTCCTCTATTCTCATTTTAACGATATATTTAACTTGTATGTATGTTAGTTAGTGCCACTTTTTCACGTCAATTTCATAAGCTTCAAAATACATTCAAATTTCAATAGGTACTACCTACATGAAAGAATCTTTCATAAAAAATACTTAAAATATGAAGTTTATAAAACTTATTCAGATAAATGTATTTTACCATACGTCATTATCAACTATGTGTACCAATGCATGTTTATCTGGGGTAAGTTATGAATTATTGGACAATTCCACATTTTCGGTCAGAGGAGAAAAAATAAACATTACCATAAAATATATTATATACTCTTTATTTTAATAGGTAATAGTGATAATTATACGAATACCAATTAAAAATAATTAATGAATTTTCTCTTATATGACCGAAAATGTGAAACTGCCCGATGATTCGTAGCTTAACCCACTACCTATATCAATTTATTTAAAAATTTAAGGCTGAGCACTGATAGCTTTATTTATTTTAGAAATTAAGGAATTTAATAGCATTATCTACCTATATAGTTTTAAATCAACAAACCAATAATAGGATGGTATTTATATCAATAGTATCATTAGAGTCAGACTCACATCACAAAATACATCCGATAATTCGTAAATTAGTCAACTCAATAGAAAATATTTATTTCAGTTAGCTGTCTACCAATGTTTGAATATTATAATTATTTAGTTATTTTTTAATTATTAGTTAGTTATTTAGTTATTTTTTAATAACTAATAGACGAAAAATACCTTCCTATTGGTTTAAATGTTTGAATTGAAGATCTTTTGTACTGATAGGAATTATTTATATTATAGTATAGATTGACTTAGGAACCAATAGATTAAAGAATATTTGCAATTAATATTTACGAAGTAATACGGTCAGGAAATTGGAAGTTGATAATATAAGTACTAGTCGAGTTTAGGTTACTATTCATTGGCCCGACGCATCATTTTTTCGACGCCTCATTAGTCCGACTCCTACTTAGTCCAACGCCACATTAGTCCGACATTTTTGCATGTTATATCTGATTTAACAACAAATATATGTACATAAGGTATATATGTAACAAACTAGCGGATACAACGTACTACATTTAAATGATGAAATAGAGTCAACTAAGAAAGGAATATAAAATTTAAAAAAACGAAAGAAAAAGTATTATTTTATTATTTGGATTATTTTTTAATTGAGTATATCTATTTAATAATCATTTTTATTTTAATTAAAAAATAAAAAGAGAAATAACACAGAAAGTTGTAACTGTTACAACTTCTTAGTGCACTAACTTTTACCTACTTAACTAGTGTATCTTGTACCTAACTCATGATTAACCAACTAGTGTATCTAATTTGATTTGTGTTAACTCAACAAGTGTATCTCGATACCTAACGTAAAGGGTGTAGGTCCCCCACCCCCTGTTTTTTAATTCTTATTTACCTATATTATTTAATCCTTATTGACACTTTTGTAGTTCATTACTGATTAAACATGAAATATATGAATATCGGGAGGCGTGCCGCCCAACCCCCTGCCAGGTCATTAAACAGTCATGAAGTGTGCAGTACAACAAACTACATTAACAACTCTCAGTTATCTCTATCTAAGTAGTTCTTCATTTGTTCAACTAGGTAAATAAGGATTTACCAAAAAGGGAGGGGGGCTCGTGACCAGGGCTCATGACCGGGGGGGGGGGGGGGAAGGGGGCTCTTTGCCGTTTGACCGTACCCCAACCTTAAGTAGGTACTCAGTTCATAACTGTCAAACTGTAGTATCTAGGTACCTAACTAGTAATTAACCAACTGATGTTTCTAGGTACCTAATAATATCCCAATTATTAGCAAAGACAATATAAGATAGACGCTCAACTTGATAGGGCACATGCAAAAATAATAACAACCAATCAGAAGCGATCAGTAGCATACGTCACACCAAACAATAATTAACGTACGACCCCCCCCCCCCCCCCCTTGATATTCACAGAAGGATAATCTTTAGTCTTAACGTGTGAAGTCATTAGAAATATAAATATTCTCTACTAATTAGGAATCAGAAAAATAATTACTTTATTATTAATTAAGTTTACAAGATCGCATATGTGGTTCAATTTACTATTTTGAATATAATCTACCATCTATTCGGAGAATATTCATAACTAGGTATACCAAACGAGTATAAACAAATAGGTAGCATATTGTCTTAGACCACACTAAGTTGTAGGCATACCTTAACGATGATTGGCTAGAAGTTGGGTCACAGTGCTGACGTCAGTGCAAACATACTCTGTATTTTATAAGATGAAGTTGAGCGTCTATCTTATATTGTCTTTGCTATTAGTGTATGTAGGTCCCTAACTTATTTATACCTGATTATAGTAGCTATGTACATATTTAGTAATTAACGAACCAATTTTGGAAGGTAATTTCTACTATACAAAATAGTGACTCTATGTACCTAACGAGTAACTAACTACTCAACTACATTTGTATCTTTTAATAAATTTAACTTCTATGCCCGAAAATAATTTGAACTTCAATGTATTTACACTGTTTATACCGCTGTCGGTATAATATAATATTTAAAGAAATATTTATCCCTTATAATCACGAACTATTATAATAAGTCTTCAAGTCAACATTTTCTTTGACAGCGAATACGATAAACAGTGTTTGAGAAATCAACATGTTAGTCCACTACTGTAAGCGATTTTCTGGGAACAAACATACGTACACACATTCACGGTTATGAAGAATGACCAGTGACTAATACGCTGAAACTTAACTATATGTTAACACAAAAGTATTGTATTTAGTTTTAACCCTATAGTGCCCAACTTTTTTTAAATGCATATAAATTTATTTTTTCTATTTCAATTATTTCTTACCGTGATAAGATATGGTAAAAACCAAAAAAAATATATATATATTTATTAGTACATTTTTTATCCAAACGTTCTCGTACGAGTACAATGGACACTCCAATCATAAAAAATTCACAGTGCTTAATCCGTGGACTTATGTGTTTTGAAGGCTTTTGAGGTGTTCTGAAGTGAATTAAAGACAATTGGATACATTTTTTTTATTGTAATTCGTTGGAAAATATACTTTGAACATAAAAAATTGAAAATAGTATTTTTTTCTTTGAAGACACCAAAATAATCATTAAAAAATAAAAAAATACTATAAAACAAAACAAAGAACAAATCCTATACTAAAATAAACCTTATATAACGACATTAATGGCACAAATAAATTTCTAACATCACAAACATTCCTTTGGTAGAAATAAGTAGACTAAATAATGACAAGACTTGTTTTTAACATAACATTATTCATTGTGGAACTTTGAGAAACAATTATTATCAGCAGTGAGACATAAAGTCACTTTGCATTTAGAGCATTCCCAACGTGCTCTGGATTTGCATCCTGGCATCTTGCATCGTTGTTGATTTTCTTGGTAGGTTGGCCAATGATGAAAACCATCCATCCTGACTGCATTTTCGGGGAGAGGCTTTGTATTATTTCCCCGCTTTCTCTTCTCAGTTTGCCTAAATTCAACTGACAGAGAAGGCCTCCCCTGTCGCTTATGAAGCACTTTTCCTGCTAGTACCAAGGAATTCGCAACTGACAACTTGAAATCTTGTAGAGGAAGGACGTCTTTCAAAGGCACTTGTGCAGAGTTACAGTCTCTCCGATATAAGAGCCAGCTGTTCACCACTGTTACATCTAACAGGTGGTAAATGATCTTGTGGTAGAATTTGTGAGATCTAATGTGAATTCTGTAGAGGGAGACAAGAGAGTCCATGAGATCAACTCCACCCATAAATTCATTATATTTCTTAACCGCCTCAGGGTAACTTACATCAATTACTTGTTTTTTCTTTTTATCATATCTAGTGCAGGTACCGAGGGGATGAGCTGACGAAAAACTTGAAATGAGGTTGACGCAACGGTTGTCTGCCCATTTCAAGACTCTGAGCTCCACGCCATCAACAGTTCCTGAAAATTCACAATGTGAACCTCTTCCTTTTTTCACCAAGTCTTTGTCATTGGTCATCTTGGCACCGATACCTTTTACTCTGTTCAGTCTCACTGTACCAAGAGCAAATATACCTTTCTTAGCAAGGGTACAAATCAAAGGGACAGATGTGAACCAATTATCAAAATGAATTAGATAATTTTGATGATGAGGAACTGATTGAACCAAGCGCAGAACAATATTGCTGCTAGCACCAAGATCAGGCTCATTTTCAACTGGTTTTATTTTCCCAATGTACACTTCAAAATCATATTGCATTCCTGCACTATCACACAAGGCAAAAATTTTGAACCCCCATTTGTGTGGCTTGGAAGGTAAATATTGTTTTATCGCCGATACTCCTTTGAATGGGACAATCTGTTCATCTACACTAAGCATTTGACTTTTAGGAATTGAACTGAATTTATTTTTTAGATGTGTCAAAAGAGGTCTGATTTTATACAGTGGGTCATAGTTAGGACTATTTCTAGCAGGTGCGTTTTGATTGTCATTACAATGAATCATTTTTTTAATTTTTTCCCATCTGTTACGTGAAAATATATCTGAAATGCAATTGAAGTCAAATTTACCTGACCAGTACAGACGTGCTTTGCTTATTTTTACCATACTCATGTACAGTAGAGTTCCAAAAAATTGTTCCAATTCATTGTTATCCAAGTTTAGAGGTTTGGTAGAGTCAACTTGGATTGCGTAGAGATTAGTCTGGTGAACCAAATGCTCCATGATGTCTTCGTCAAAGAATATTTTGAAATATTCAATAGGGTCTTTTACTATTTCTTCTGTTGGTAATGAACTTCTCCACTCGGGTTTTTCTCTCGCTGATTCTTCACCAGATATCAGCTTCCATGGTATTGTTCTGGTCTGGTCTTCACTTGTTGAAGTTACTGATCTTGGATGATCTGAAGGAATAATTTCTTCATCAGTTTCATCATCTGTAACCTCTTCTACTTCACCGACTTCAATTTCAACATCACTGCCTGTGAATGAAACTATAAATTAGAAATGAAAATCATTATGGCTTATCTCCGAATTCAATATTACTAGCTGATTGAATAAAGAATGAAAGGGTACAATATTGGTTACAATAACGAATGTATTTATTTTCAATTATGTGCATAACATTATATTGAACAACATATTGTTATAAACTTCATATAGTTTATAATATAACAAATGGAATAGTCTTACCTAATTCTAATACGTCCAGCTCTTCAGTTATAGGATTTATCAGATCTTCTTCCTCTATTATATTTGCTATCCGACTTCTTTGTTGTCGGCCATAAAATCCTAATGGCTTCATTGTAATTTATAAATAGATATATACTATATTTATCACTAATTTCATTACAGTAATAAAATATGTTTATCTGAAAAATATTATTTAGTAATAAGAAACGCAAATACTAAATTTAAACAAAAATATACAAAGCGAAATGAGATTACACGAGCCAAGACAACATGTTCTGAACATGTTGTCTTGGGCGGCGTGCGTGTACACATACCAAAACACATACAGAATTAGCATGAAGTGCCCGCTTATCTCGAACGAGAACATTTGAATTTTTCCTTGGATTTTCAAAAATATTGATTCAATTGTAGTAAACTTTGTTTTAGATACAACATAGAACTTATCTCTACACCATTATAATTTTTTTAGACTGATTCTATTAGTAGTTTTTTGTGAAATATGAATATAACAGCAGCAAACCACATCACGTGCTACGCCCACCATTGTCCGTGCCATACTAACGATAGAAAAAAATACATCACCAATTTTTCAAAAAGGAGTGATCAATTAGATAGAGAAAACACTTGACTAAACAGAGGAAGAAAGCTCGATGTACGAAACATTATGAAATTGCATCAATAAAATAAGTTTCAAACGTACTCGGAGAGCGTCACTGGGCACTATAGGGTTAAATAAATATAAATTGATAAAGAAATAGAAGTTCACGGTCAAATAGGTTATTTGTTCACTCTGTAATCATTTACCGCCAAAATATTTTTCCCCAAACTGTATATCAGTGTTTAAGTACAGATCCCCCACCCCTCATTCATCTCACACCTCCCCCCCCCCCTCCCTCTCTATCAGTAGCTACTAACCGTAATGTGTAACAAATTATTTATGAGCCTTGAACTGCAGAAAACTTAGCATTGTCAAATGATAGGAATGTATATTATTATACTTATATTTTATTATAATATTGAACTGACATATAAAATTATAATAGGATATGAATTTTGATTATCAATAATAATCATACAGTTTGACCACTTTTTGTGTTTCTAAAAGAAACATTAATAAAATATTAAAATCCAATTAGGTAGGCTTATCACATAGTGTGGATAATAAGATGTATTATTTTGACCGTTATTTGAATGAAGATTTGTGATATATTGAGTGATAATGATAGCATTTTTAGGTATGATTGATTGAATTCGTTGTTTATTATAGTTCAGTTATTTAATTGAGATTTAAATAAATAATTAGATTTAAGAATATTGATTAGTTATTTACACTTTAGGTACCTGACTAATTAGGATAAGTTCCGATTATCGAACGGTTCCATATTTTTGAGCAAGTAAGCAAATATATTATAACTATTTATTTAACTCTCATTTTAACTTTTTTTACTTATTCGTAAATTTGTAACCGTCCGATAACTCAGAACTTACCCTATAGATAGGTATGAATTATTTGATTCTTTTCCCTGAATAATCTCGGTACCTAGCAACATAACGTGATTTTAAAACTTAGCACCCAAGAGCTCTATCCGTTAGCTGTCTTTTGTGAATGGGAGAGAAGGGGGTGGCGTCTCTCTGGCCCCGAACTGTTGTAATTTGGATTATGTATTTTTTTAATTTGTACTTGTTTACCATTTTTTCAAACTACTTGCAGTTTAAGAGGACAGTGCTTGGGCTAAGCTCTTCTATTTATTATTTATATTTTAATGAATAACTAAAACGAGAAATAACACATAAAAATGTAACACCTCTTCATTTTCTTTTTCCATCTGTGAGTGCAGCCATCGGTGCTTGTGACCCTTTAATATACCCTCCTTCCCCTTTCCCCCCCCCCCTCACCTTCCCTATCTTACCAAAACTTTCATACTGATTTAAATTTTAGTGCATATGACTTATGAGGAAACACTATCAAAATTATGCATCGATATCTTTCATGAATTATGAATAACAACCTTATTCCATCTTAAAGCTTTTTATAAAATGTCAATATAAACATTGGTTTGTACATTCTTACAGAAAGAAGACGCGTTATACACTGAATACGTCCAAGATATTTTTATGCCGAAATAATATGTTATCATGAGCTCTGAGGTAACTATTCTATTATTTCAAAATAAATCGCTAAAAAATATCAAATATATGGCAATTACTGGGTGATGTCTTATAGTAACTCAACATAAAATTGAAGTTTTCATTTAAATCACAATATTCAATTTCAAAGAAGAAATACTGAGTATGTTTTATAAGCACTTTTGTTCCAGACAGTTTACTCATCATCTGATAGATCGATCGAATTGTAATAAACTAATAGGTACTCACCATATATCATCAGTGTAATAAAAAGATTTTGAATGAAAATTGTGACTGATATTCGAATACATAATACGTACATTTTTGTTAAATGAATTTAAAAATATGCATACACATTAATGCTAACTTTATTTATTTTAGTGATATAAAATAAATAATTAAATATTAAATTTCAGTAAGGGTTTTAACGTCTACTTTAGAATCAAGGGCCATATCGCAGATGTCATAAGGAAATTACATACAAGGGACTGGAAGAAGCAGTCAGAAAGGAAAGTGGCTCTGTGAGCAAAATCACCATCCACCGTATGTGACGAAACTGTAGTAAAGCTACCCGATATCGGTGAATGCAAAAAAGAACACAAATTCAGATTTAAACTATTCAGAAATTGTAATACTATTGCACCCTTCAATATGGATCACCGCTGCGATATTTGTGAAGATAACATATTTAATATGAAATTAAAACATAGGAACATATTTTATAGAATATAGGGTAAGCTGTCAGTTAATGGATAGTTTCACATCATATCCCATTCATATTAGTATAATAATCAATTTAATTTTTTATTCCATTCCTACTATGCAATCATTACTTTAAATAGGAACGTACACAGGCAAGAGTGGGGGAGAGGGTGGGGGTTTCGCGCCCCTTTTAGAAGTGTACATACACAGTGACGTCGTGACTCATGACATCTTTATAATCTGTTATTGGTGTCTTATATATTAAGGATTCATAGAATTACCATAATGCAATCAATAAAAAACTAATATATTAATGCTTATATAAAATAGTTAACAATATTTCCATGAAGATTGAAGATGTTTCCCAGAATTTTACACGTGTGCGTCAGGTACTTGTGTACACTATTTCACAAGGTACTCCATGTACTAGTGAACTTTCATTGCGGCGACTAGAGCCGTACAGTTGCAGCCGCTGATATGCTTTCCAATGTTACGATCGACTGTAGCCGCTCTACGACCGTCAGGTTTACTTAATTAATTAAATTATTCATTAATTAATATTAATTAATATATAAATATTGAAAATTAATTCAATACCAAAGATACCTGAATTAAAAGCAAACTTTGTTTCTTATTACGATTCATTTATTTACCGTCCACAAAAAAAGGGAGATGTAAAAATTACTATTATACACAGCGGCTCTAGCCACTGGCTTGAAAGGTACGTTTTGCATTCAGCGACTGTTGCGATCTTCAATCAGCAATCGTCGCCCGGCGAATATCACTGAGCAGTGAGCACTAGTTAAATGCAATTTCAACGGGGCTGTTTTGCAACGATTTATTATCGCTGGACAGTATTCAATGTGTTTATATTGCTGCACAATCATCGCTGAACGATGATCGCAACAATCGCTGCATGCAAACGACTTTCAAGTGTACCCTCCTCGGGGTACGGTCATAAGCCCCCCCCCCCCCCCCATTCTCGGTCGGGGTACGGTCAATGGGTGTAGGTCATAAGCCCCCCCGGTCATGAGCCCCCCCGGTCACGAGCCCCCCTGTTTTTAAATCCTTATTTACCTATACCATTTAATCGTTATTGACACTTTTGTAGTTCAATACTGAATAGACATAAAATATATGTATATAGGGGGGCGTGCCGCCCCCCGAACCCCCCTGCCAGGTCATTAAGCAATCATGAAGTGTGCAGTACAACAAACTAGCGGATACAACAAACTACATTAGTAACTCTCAGTTTTTTCTATCTAAGTAGTTCTTCATTTGTTTAACTAGGTAAATAAGGATTAAAAAAACAGGGAGGGGGGGCTCTTGACCGGGGGGGCTCTTGACCGTACCCCACGGTCAATAGCCCCCCTAGGTCATAAGCCCCCCCCCCCCCCCGGTCACGAGCCCCCCTCTCTGTTTTTTTAATCCTTATTTACCTAGTTAAAAAAATGAAGAACTACTTAGATAGAAATAACTGAGAGTTGCTGATGTAGTTTGTTGTATCCGCTAGTTTGTTGTACTGCACACTTCATGATTGTTTAAAGACCTGGCAGGGGGGTTCAAGAGGCGGCACGCCCCCCGATATACATATATTTCATGCTCAATCATTAATGAACTACAAAAGTGTCAATAAGGATTAAATGATATAGGTATACCTAAATAAGGATTAAAATACAGGGGGGCTCAAGAGCAGGGGGGGGGGGGGGTGGGCTCATGACCTACACCCCCCGGTCATGAGACCCCTTGAAATAAATGGAGGTTAATTCTGAACGTTTGGTAGAACCTTACGTATCTCAGTAAAATTATATAACACCAGTTTTGTTCAGATTTCTTTAGTAATTAACTCAAGCTTAAATACCAATATATTACTAATTTATCATGTGTAGCTTTAACTATCATATTTTGATTAAATGAACCAATTAAATGCATAAATAATTCATTATCTATCTACTCCATCACTGTTGGTCCTGCTTCATACCATACCCTTTACGTGCCTTGCACAATCTCGAGATAGTCGCGCATTTTCAATGATCCTAGAAACGCGTCCCAGGCAGCAAAACAACGTCGGTACGACATTGTATTAGCATTGTAACATTGTATCAAGGTCGTCTTGTTGTTTCACAATGTTGTGCGAACATCGATACAACGTTGTGAATTTAGTCAATCACATATTAACGTTGGCACAACATCGGACGAACATCGAACAACAATGTGAATTAAGTAGATCATTCAGCAATGTTCGTACAACATCGGATGGACATCAAATAACAATCTGAAATTAGTAGGTCATTCAACAATGTTCGTACAACATCGGATGGACATCGAATAACTATCTGAAATTAGTAGGTCTTTCAACAATGTTCGTAAAACATCGGATGGACATCGAATAACATTCTGAAATTAGTAGGTCATTCAACAATGTTCGTACAACATCGGATGGACATCGAATAACTATCTGAAATTAGTAGGTCTTTCAACAATGTTCGTACAACATCGGATGGACATCGAATAACAATCTGAAATTAGTAGATCATTCAGCAATGTTCGTACAACATCGGATGGACATCAAATAACAATCTGAAATTAGTAGGTCATTACACAATGTTCGTACAACATCGGATGGACATCAAATAACTATCTGAAATTAGTAGGTCATTACACAATGTTCGTACAACATCGGATGGACATCAAATAACTATCTGAAATTAGTAGGTCATTACACAATGTTCGTACAACATCGGATGGACATCGAATAACATTCTGAAATTAGTAGGTCATTCATTAATGTTCGTACAACATCGGACCAACATCGAATAATAATGTGAAATTAGTAGGTCATTACACAATGTTCGTACAATATCGGACCAACATCGAATAATAATGTGAATTAAGTAGGTCATTCAACAATGTTCGTACAACATCGGATGGACATCGACTAACTATCTGAAATTAGTAGATCATTCAGCAATGTTCGTACAACATCGGATGGACATCAAATAACAATCTGAAATTAGTAGGTCATTCAACAATGTTCGTACAACATCGGATGGACATCGAATAACTAGCTGAAATTAGTAGATCATTCAGCAATGTTCGTACAACATCGGATGGACATCAAATAACAATCTGAAATTAGTAGGTAATTCAACAATGTTCGTACAACATCGGATGGACATCGAATAACTATCTGAAATTAGTAGATCATTCAGCAATGTTCGTACAACATCGGATGGACATCAAATAACAATCTGAAATTAGTAGATCATTCAGCAATGTTCGTACAACATCGGATGGACATCAAATAACTATCTGAAATTAGTAGGTCATTACACAATGTTCGTACAACATCGGATGGACATCAAATAACTATCTGAAATTAGTAGGTCATTACACAATGTTCGTACAACATCGGATGGACATCGAATAACATTCTGAAATTAGTAGGTCATTCATTAATGTTCGTACAACATCGGACCAACATCGAATAATAATGTGAAATTAGTAGGTCATTACACAATGTTCGTACAATATCGGACCAACATCGAATAATAATGTGAATTAAGTAGGTCATTCAACAATGTTCGTACAACATCGGATGGACATCGAATAACTATCTGAAATTAGTAGATCATTCAGCAATGTTCGTACAACATCGGATGGACATCAAATAACAATCTGAAATTAGTAGGTCATTCAACAATGTTTGTACAACATCGGATGGACATCGAATAACATTCTGAAATTAGTAGGTCATTCATTAATGTTCGTACAACATCGGACCAACATCGAATAATAATGTGAAATTAGTAGGTCATTACACAATGTTCGTACAATATCGGACCAACATCGAATAATAATGTGAATTAAGTAGGTCATTCAACAATGTTTGTACAACATCGGATGGACATCGAATAACTATCTGAAATTAGTAGATCATTCAGCAATGTTCGTACAACATCGGATGGACATCAAATAACAATCTGAAATTAGTAGGTCATTCAACAATGTTCGTACAACATCGGATGGACATCGAATAACTATCTGAAATTAGTAGATCATTCAGCAATGTTCGTACAACATCGGATGGACATCAAATAACAATCTGAAATTAGTAGGTCATTCAACAATGTTCGTACAACATCGGATGGACATCAAATAACAATCTGAAATTAGTAGGTCATTCAACAACGTTCGTACAACATCAGGCAAACATCGAATAACAATTTGAAATTAATAGGTCATTCAACAACGTTGGAACAACATCGGAAAGCATCGAAAAACAGTGAATTAGGTAGGTCATTCACCAATGTTGGTACAACATCGTACGAACATAGATTAATATTTTGAATTTAGTAGGTCATCCATCAATGTTGGTACAATATCGGACGAACCTCTATAACTAATGTGAATTATATTGTTCATTTACCAATTCTATGACACAGCGGATGAACATTGCCTGTTTTATCCCCTTATTTAATAAAGAGCAATATGTGAAGATTTATATATAATTTTTTTTTGTTTGTAACTTCTTTAGAAATAATAATCAATGTTCATTTAGATGAAATTCGTAAAGTGGCTACGAGATTTTGTACATAAATGTTTTTTTTTTAAATAAAGAAGATAAGTAAAGTGTATATACGCTTCAACTATAAATATAATTGCCATTGAACAATATTATCTATTTGTGAGAAACTGTAGTGTGAGATTTTGAGTACTTAATAAATGCCGTCATTTATGACGGGCACCGGTACACTAGTAATGTAAATCCCACCTATATAATAAAACCCCAGAAACATTTATTTACTTATTTACTTATTTGCTTATTTATTTATTTATATATTTTTTTTTGTCCGTAATTTCTCCTATCTAAAAACATTAACTAACAATTAAATTTCTTTATGGCAAGCTGTATCATGAATACAGACTGCTAAAATAATAATAATGCAGAGAAATTTTTTCTTCATTTTGGAGTTTATAGAAAAATATAAATATTTTGAAAATTATTAATAATAATGTAATCATGATACGCACGGGATTAAATTTAATTATTTAATTCTTATGTTTTTATTTCAATGAGAGAGTACACTTTTAACGGGTTAAGAGCCAAAATTGAAACTTTGAAACACGTTATTTTTAACGGGAAAATACACTAGTAACATCCCAGCAAACATGAATGTATCTATTCGATGTCTATACGACTCTGTGAAACCTCTCTTCCGACATCGAATACCAGTAACAAATTAGACATGGTGACATCAAGTAGACATCAAACCGATATCCGTTTGCACCGCTAAACCGCATCACATCAAGTATATTTGGCATCGAAGCGATACCGTTATACAGCGTTGAATAGAAAGATAAATTACGACATCCAACATACATAGGGATTCTCCATCGAACAGACGCCTAATTATATATCTAATATGCTTCGAAACGATATCCACTTGCATCCAATAAATAAATAAATTAAAATTGAAAACCTTTATTTCAATGATATAACGTACTGTACGTTTAGATGCATATCAATTTGATTAATTTTACATAATGTTATATATAAATTAAATGGGAAGAAATGAAGTGACGTGTCCGGGTATCGTTCGTGGGTCCAACCATCGTCGTGCCTGTAGCTCTGTCACTTTGCCACCGTGAATGCATTTGACTAAAAAAATTTTGATATTAAACTACCCGGAGATACTTGAAGATATTTTAAAGTGAATAGAACAATATATACAAGCACCGCTTTTATAACCAAAATCACAACTTATTCTTATTACAAATAGTAATGAGTTGGTCATATTTTTATAAAATTGTAACTCCTTGAAAATTTGGTTCTCTATGAGTTCAAATTAAAGAAAATGTTTAGAGGCCACGACTTAGAATAAAGATGAAAGCTCTGTGATGAAAGTTCAAAGTAATGAATGCATTAATTAAAATTTGACCATAGATTAACTCTCACTCAGTAAATATAGGTCATAATAGTTGAGTAATTAGTCTGATATTTTGACTTATATAATTGTGTTTCATTGAACAATCAGGAATTTTGTGCTCTGTGAAATATTTTTAGCAATAGGGTATATGTTCCAAGTTATTAATAGGGTCTATAATTTTTTGAACACGTGATAAAGGAAAATATAATCATTATTATTAAACCACTATTTAATTAGTAACATAATAGCTGAAGGTATGATACCATTTGAAATAAAAGTTAAATAATAGGTAGTTATTATATATAGATTTATTGAGTCCGATTATCACTTTAAGTTTGATGATCTATAATGTGAATCACTGAATTTTAATAGTCTCATTTGCAGCTTTTGGCACTAGGTGAAAGCTCAAGTTATCGGATATGGGGTTCCGCATTTTACGTAGAAAAATTATTTATGTATTAATTTCTATTTCTAAACTTGTATTTTACGTACTGGTATCATGGATACCAATTTAGGTAAGAATTTAATAATGATAATTATTATATTTATTTCTTACATATTCGAAAATGTGGAACCGTCCGATAACAGAGAATTTACTCTAAAATGGAACATGTTAAATAGCCCACCAACTTTTAATTATTGACGTTAAGTAGAGGTTTAACCAGAGGCCATGTCGCTGACGTCAAAAGGAAATGAAATACAAGGGACTGGAAGAAGCAGTCAGAAAAGAAAGTGGCTAGATGGACAAAGTCACGAAGCTCATGGATGCTGAAAAGCTACTCCGTGATTGCTGTCATTTACCTAGTAATGTGGCTGCACTCAAGGAAGGAAGAGGGAAATGAAGAGGAGAGGTGATAGTAAATGAAATCTACGAGCCTACCTAACACAAAATCTAAGACCTCGTACGTAATTGTAGAGCGCTATCCTCTTAAACTGCATGGAGAGTTAAAAACACTATATACATGGTAAATATAAAATAGACAATACATAATCCAAACTACAACAGTTTGGACGCCACCCCCTTCTCTTCTATTCACCAATGACAGCTTCAGGAGCCCCTCCGGGCTTATTTACAATAAGCAGTTTAGATAGATTCATCACATTAAATGCAGCCATCGAAAAATCACTTGATTGGTTATCCATTTCGTTTTCACAGTACTGGAGGAACATTGTTCAACAACCGATGTTCCAATATCGCTTACTTTTCGTTGATCCAGTTCACAATCGCACCAGCGTGCCAATGCTCAATCGTAAACTTACAACTGCCGTAGTCCCCTATAAGTGTATTAATTATTGGGAATAGTTTAAAGGGAGCACTACATATGTTATATAGAAAGCTACAATCCAATTGAATAGAAATTATTCTTACATTTCTATACGTATTATAAAACAGGAAGATAAGAAAATGAATTTCCAAATTTGAAACGATTTTTTAAAACTACGTATCGGTTTTCGCACTTCTGGTCGAAGTATAAATTCATATATCGTTTGGAAACAGACATGCTGACATCAAGATGATGCTGTTAAAACCATGAATAGGTTTTCGTGTTTCTACTCGGAGTGTAAATTCAGATATCATTTAGAAACAGACATTCTGATATCTACTATGAGTCGAAATGGTTGCTAAGTCGATACCCACCGTTAGCGCTACGAATTCGACAGCAAACGGCATCGAATCGACATTCATATGTTTGTTGGGATATAATATATCATTTAATAACGTTAGTAGAAGATCTGACAGGCATTAGTAAGCAAGGAGAATTTACTTGATTTTATTATGTAATTTTACAACAGCATTTTAACATACGGTACTTTATAGTGATGCGATTCTAGTAGTCTGATAGTACATTATCACATGGTCTCTTTTCTCTTATAGTACATCATCACAGTGACTCTTTTCTCTGATAGTACACCATCGCAGTGACTCTTTTCTCTGATTGTACATCATCACAGTGACTCTTTTCTCTGATAGTACACCATCACAGTGACTCTTTTCTCTGATAGTACACCATCACAGTGACTCTTTTCTCTGATAGTACACCATCACAGTGACTCTTTTCTCTGATAGTACATTATCACAGTGACTCTTTTCTCTGATAGTACATCATCACAGTGACTCTTTTCTCTGATAGTACATCATCACAGTGACTCTTGAAATATAATAGCTGAAACTAAATTATCAGATAGGTAATATTTAAAAATAATAGTTAATAAATAACAACTAGATAATTAACGTATACATCTTTTTTTATTTCTTTAGGTACCTGTTTTGTTATACAATTATTCAAAAAGGGATATTGCGTCATTTCTTTGTTTAAAAACAATGAAGCTGCAACACTGCTAACCTATCCGAATTCCTGCAATTTACAGTCAGTGTTAGTTTTCGGAAAAAATAGGGTGAAACATGACAGAATAAATAACAATTATAAATCCAAATGAATATAAACTATATTTATTTTTAATATACGTAGATATTATTCTTTTGTTTTCTCTCTGTCATTAGAAAATTATTATTCAACTGTAGATTGCGACATTTCTTATGCTATAAACAGTGGAATGGCAACACCGCTTTATAACCGTTTTCCCGCTTTTCGAAATAGCGTTCAGTTTTCAGCCGAGATCAATGTGAATCATTTCGATCTGTGTTACCTCATCTGCTACAAAACTTCTTGTGTTAAAACCTAGAAAAAATATTTAAAAAGCAATTATGTCTCTTAAGAACTAGGTATTATAAAATAATAAAATCTTGTAGGTAGTGACTTTGCAAGTGAACTTTTAAGTGAAAATGCTCTTCCTCTCTTCTCGGTCTGTCCTCGGACTCCCAAGACAATAGGTAACCCTGTCATTGAACAAAGTGAGAATATTATGAAAACAACACTGAAAATAATGTTGATGTGCACTCATTGAATGAACACCTTTCAATGAGGTGTTCCACAAATTTTTCAGATCAACCAGATAAATAAGCAGTCATGATACGGTGATACATACCATCATCATCATACCTGTAACCTATTCAGTGTACTAGTTAAATGTGTGTATGTGTCTTGCTCCAGTTTGTATTTGGTGCACTGAACTACTCTGATTTTTTCAAAAATCTGATAGGTAGTAAATAGGTAGGTAGCTGCCAACATTTTTCATCAATTTGTCTAGGTACCTAGTCCTTCAACATTTTTCCAGTTTCTCCTCCAAAAATCAATGGTAATACCTAGGTATATGAATTACCTAATATCTACCTAGCTAAATATCCTCCATCATTGCAGGAATTTTTTTATTAGAGAAATTGAAGCTATCTCTCGAGATATCTTTGAAATTTACCACCAAATACAATCTGGGTCTTGCTTCCATACTCTTATAAATTCATAATTTTTCCATTACTCAGTCTGTATTTGGCAATCTGAACTCTGAATTAAATTTGATAGGCTAACTTAGATGAAAACTCTGTCTGTATTTGGGCTTGGCCCAGACTCCCAGTCTGTATTTCGTGGTAAATTCCACCGAAAAATAGGTGCTTTCTGTAAAAAGTCAGTGGAATTTTTTGCACCAAATACAGACCGGGACTTGGCGATGAACTCTACTAATTATTCCTAGAATTTAGGTCAGAATGTATTTTTTCAGAATTTTTCCCCTCTGTGTCTGATAATAATATTCTAGCCAAGGTCCCAGACCCAAGGTGGTGGATTTTTAGCTATACCTATTTATTCCCCAGTCTGTATTTCGGTGGAATTTTTTCCCCTTTAAAAATAATATTGTGACAAAGTCTTTTGATTTTTAGCTATTTATTCCTATGTTACCATTAATTTTTGATGGATAAATTGTGAAAATGTTGGTGGATCAGCCAAATTACTGGAAATTTATGGTGGATTTTTTCAGCTTTTTTGAAAAAGTCAGTGGGATTTTGTGCACCAAATACAAATTAGTTTATTCCTATGATATAATGATACCATTAATTGTTGGTGGATTAATAAAGAAAATGTTGGTTGATCCCGAATCTTGATCTGTATTTGGTTCACAAAGTCTCTGTGAGACACTGACTTTTAAAAAAAACTGAAAAAATCCAACATAAATTTCCAGTAGCTAATTGACTAATTCAGCTGATCCACCAAGATTTTCTCAATCTATCCACCGTAATGAATGGTACCTAACATTCTAACATAGGAATAAATAGTTATTAGGGTGGGTAAGTTCCGTGTTATCGCACGATTCCATATTTTCAAACACGTAAAAATCTTTATATAATAATCATTATTCAACTTTTATTTCAATTGGTATCCATGATACCAATTAGAATAGAAGTTAAATAATAATTATAGAGATCTACCAACTTTCCAAGTAGCTAATAAAATAAAGCATGTCCAAACTCGCCATTTTAATGGCGATTTTGTGACAGTTATTTTGAGCCCTTCAATTGCAAATGGCGAGTTTTATCTATTTTTCTCCTATGCTACAATACATGTTTTAAAGTATGGACAAAGTCGCCACTTGGCACTTGCCAGTATATTGGCAATTTTTGAGGGTTTAAATGAGTTGAAAAACATGTAAATAACGATTAAATCACTCCCAAAACAGTCTCAAGAGATGCACATGCATCAGACTAAGAGCATAAACTGCACAATGATGTTTCCAAGTGTAAAATCTTTAGTAGAGAGTCAAATTTCTCCTTTAAATTATCTTAAATGTGGCGACCTTGTTCCATTTTCTCACTAAACTTGTGACTTTCCTGCCACACCTTGAAACATGGACTACAATGTTATTTTGGAGAGAATTTATGAAAAATTTATCATTTTGGAGAGAATTTGTTGAATTTTGGAGAGAGCTGGAGAGACAAATGGCGAGTTTATGAGAGATGCTATTTTACTTAGCCGGGCGACTTTGCCAGAATATTATTTTCAAAGGGGCTAAATTCTAGTGACGATGACCCCAGTCTGCAGAATATGGGATGTTTTTAACATTTTCTATGCGAACAATTCCTAATTTCCTCCTATATTTACATGTATTTTACATTTCTACTGAGAAAAAGTCTAAATATTATAATATAGAGGATTTCTTGGAGAACAGTTTACCAGTTCCTGCAGTCGCCAGTCTGGAA
This sequence comes from Caprella mutica, assembly GCA_947561585.1. Classification (NCBI taxonomy): domain Eukaryota; kingdom Metazoa; phylum Arthropoda; class Malacostraca; order Amphipoda; family Caprellidae; genus Caprella; species Caprella mutica. The sequence continues at coordinate 881,317 of CANNZV010000007.1, forward strand.
TTCTACTGACATATCGATGAAATTTACCATAAAATATAGACTGGATTTAGGTTAGATCAGCCAAATTAAAATTATTGCAAATTCTTAGTGAATTTTTTAACCTTTTTAAAAAAAGTCAGTGGGATTTTGTGCACCAAATACACCAAATTGTATTTGATGATAAATTCCAATGATATGACGACAGATATTCAATTTCTCTAATAAAAAAATTCCTGCAATATCGAAGGATATTTAACTATTAATTCCTATATTAAAGTATATTATCATTAATTTTTGAAGGGGAAACTGGAAAATTGTTGGAGGACTAGACCAGTCACCAATTGATGAAAAATGTTGGCAGCTATTTCTCAGATTTTTGAAAAAGTCAGAGGAGTTCTGTGCACCAAATACAGACTGGATTTTTGAATACTGAAGCCAGTGTGCATTTGAATGATTTGATGATCATTTCAACTGATATTTGGGAAGATTGAACTAAACTTCAGAAATATTCTATTTTGATCATTCATATATTTACAGATTAATTTGGTGTTTTCCTTTATATATTTACTTTCAGTCCATTCTTTTATTGCAGTCAATTATCTTTTAACAAGTAACCAAGTTTGTTCTTTTTTTGCAACATTGTAATTTGACTTTGTAAATTACTCAATTTAGATAATATCAATCCATTCTTTTTGCAACATTGGAAGTTACTTAATTTACTCTCAGTCTGTTCTTTTTGCAACATTGTAAGTTATTTAATTTACTATCAGTCCATTCTTTTTGCAACATTGGAAGTTACTTAATTTACTATCAGTCTGTTCTTTTTGCAACATTGTAAGTTATTTAATTTACTATCAGTCCATTCTTTTTTGCATCATTGGAAGTTAATTAATTAACTGTATTATACTTTTAAAAAGTATCTGGTATCAACTTGGTATTGGTATCGGTTGCCAGAATTTTAAAGTAACTGTAATTGGTAATGGTATCGGTTACTAATATGATATCGGTGCATATCTACTTATTTACTATCAGTCCATTCTTTTTTGCAACATTGGAAGTTAATTAATTAACTGTATTATACTTTTAAAAAGTAACTGGTATCAGACTTGGTATTGGTGTCGGTTACCAGAATTCTAAAGTGACTGTAGCTACTTGGTACTGGTATCGGTTACTAATATGGTATTGGTGCATCTCTACTTAATTTACTATCAGTCTGTTCTTTTTTGCAACATTGGAAGTTGTTTAATTTACTATCAGTCCATTCTTTTTTGCATCATTGGAAGTTAATTAATTAACTGTATTATACTTCTAAAAAGTATCTGGTATCAACTTGGTATTGGTATCGGTTGCCAGAATTTTAAAGTAACTGTAATTGGTAATGGTATCGGTTACCTATATGGAATAGATGAATATCTACTTAATTTACTATCAGTACGTTCTTTTTGCGACATTGTAAGTTAATTAATTAACTGTATTATACTTTTAAAAAGTAACTGGTATCAGACTTGGTATTGGTGTCGGTTACCAGAATTCTAAAGTGACTGTAGCTACTTGGTACTGGTATCGGTTACTAATATGGTATTGGTGCATCTCTACTTAATTTACGATTAGTCTGTTCTTTTTTGCAACATTGGAAGTTATTTAATTAACTATCGGTCTGTTTTTTTTTTTCACATACAAATATCTTTCAATCAGTTAGATTATCAAAGAAATTGTCTGATTTTTATGCCTAGCTATTGCTTATTGGTGAACTTATGATTAATTTATTAATTCAAGTAGCTATCATTATATAATATTAGTCATTAATATAATTGTATTTTTATGTATATAAATGTATGAAATCAAAATTTTGTTTATATGCTGTTCAGGGTTTATCAAGGTAGGTTTCCTCCAAAGTGGGAAACTGAAAACCATTTGGGGGAATCCTAAATTAGCTATTCTTATTACTTATCCAAGGACTTTATGATGTCTGTATCCTCCTTTGATTTATAATTAATAATTACTTTACCAATCAACATAGCTAAAATTCCACTTGACTTAGCTAGAATATTACTCTTAAAGGGAAAAAATTCCATTTACAAGTCACAGTTGGTGGAATTTACCATGAATTATAGTCTGGGCTATGTCTAATCTAAACGACTGAATGCGTTTTGCAATGTCTGTTAACGTTTCTTGTAATTATTCAATTTACTTATACAGATGAAATACATTTTGTTTTTATTAAATACTTCTATTCATTTGAATAGTGATAACAGTTTAAATTATTTTGCATGTGTAAGGTGTTGGTGGAAATGCTCCTTGTACTACTTAGTTTCTATTTTAATCCTAAAATGTTAATTATCCTTTTTATTTCAGTTATGATCCTTGATGTCTGTATTCTCAACACCCATCAGCATGGCTGCTCCACCCCACTCAACAGCAAATAGAATGGCGAATGTAGCTACATCTTATCGACACCTTGATATGACATCGATAGTCCTACTGCAGGAGAGATAAATGTAAGATGATGCACATTCAATGATTAACAGCCTTGGTGCTCATGATGTAACCTATTGAGATCCATGGTACCTTGTCTGTTGTTATTTGTGTACATCTCTTAACTGAACTACTAGCAGTTTCTTCATGAAATCACACATCTCTTGATATATTTCACTTGATAAGTGTAAGTATTGCAACAAGCATTACATGCATCCCCTTGAAATCGAGGGAATATCCATTCACTTTCATATTTCCATTCCCTCGTTAATGAGGGGATAACTGTTTTGATATTCCCTTTCTCTTCCCCTAGGGAAGATTCCAGGAATATTTATATTTTAATTCCCTCTTGTTCCCCTTGATATCGAGGGAATATTCATTCACTTTCATATTTTTATTCCCTTGTTAATGAGGGGATAACTGATTTGATATTCCCTTTCTGTTCCCTTGATATCCAGGGAATATTTATATTTTTATTCCCTCTTGTTCCCCTTGATATCGAGGGAATATCCATTCACTTTCATATTTTCATTCCCTTGTTAACAAGGGGATAACTGTTTTGATATTCCCTTTCTGTAGAGTTGATATTGAGGCAATATTGTGTATGATATTCCCCAATATTGACACAATATTGGGGTAATATTGTCCTAATAATTTTTGCTTCGTGGGCCTCGTTTGAAAATGATGAAACAACAATGTTTCAACGTTGGGTAGCAACGTTGTATTAACCTTGTCAAATTATGTCTATCCTACGTCGCAGTCGAACGTTGGCACTATGTTGTTTCAACATTGTAACAGTGTCGTTTGGAAATGACGAAACAACATTGTTTCAACGTTGAATTAACAACGTAGTTTTAACCTTGTGTTTTAATGTCTAAACAAAGTCGTAATCGAACATTGGCACTATGTTGTTTCGTCATTGTATCAACATTGTACAGATGTCGGAACCCAAACATAAGTTTGGTAACCAACGTAGTTCGAATGTTGTCTTTCGACGTCGTATTTTTTTCCAAAAACCGACAATCAGACAACGTTGAAAACTGATGTTGTACCAACGTTCATACAACCAATAAACGATGCTCAGCCAACATCGTGACGACGTTGTTTTGTCATTGTATCAACATTGTACAGATGTCGGAAAACAAACATAAGGTTGGCAATCAACGTTGTTCGAATGTTGTCTTTCGACGTCGTATTTTTTTTCCAAAAACCGACAATCAGACAACGTTGAAAACTGATGTTGTACCAACGTTCAGACAACCAAGAAACGATGCTCAGCCAACATCGTGACGACGTTGTTTTGTCATTGTATCAACATTGTACAGATGTCGGAAAACAAACATAAGGTTGGCAACCAACGTTGTTCGAATGTTGTCTTTCGACGTCGTATTTTTTTTCCAAAAACCGACAATCAGACAACGTTGAAAACTGATGTTGTACCAACGTTCAGACAACCAAGAAACGATGCTCAGCCAACATCGTGACGACGTTGATTTGCTGCTTGGGGTAGATCATTGTCGAGACTGTACCATGTTTATTGGATTATGTATGTATATCGCATATGTATGTAAACCCCCCTCCCCCCCAAACCAAACAAAAGACTGCATTAAACGATGTAATAGAATTAGGAAAAATCAATTTTATTATTTAGATTAGTTAATAATTGAGTATATCTATTTAATAATAAATTTTATTTCAATCTCAAATGAAAACGAGAAAAATAAAATATGGGACGTCTCTAGTAAAAGATTAATAATATTAGTACGTTGGAAATAAGTCATATTCAATGACGCTAAAGCTAGGTAAATAAAAATACATTCTATAATACATTTAAAGATAAATAATATTAATTTTTCGATTGATTTACATTGGTATAGACTGGCTCTGTAAGTTTTTCTTTACAGTCCAAGAGTTGTTAATTTTGTGTATTTTTCTAGTAGGTAGGTGGCTTACTGGGGTGTGTGTCGTGGGGGGGGGGGAGAGAGGTGATGTTGCATATATACACATACTATTTCACATATTGAAAAAGAGTGGAGTAAATGATTACACTGAGAAAAATGAATTATCCATTTAACCCTGCACTTATATTTCTTTGTAGACTGATAATTTATAAACGACTGTGACAGTATATAAAATATTGGTGAAAAAAAATAATATTAATTTTGGTCCTCTAGTTCCTTTGAGTCAGAGGTTGACCAATGAACTTGCATGTGTGTATGTGTGTGCGACTCTCCTTTTAACTTTCATCACCAGATTAGGATGTCTTTCTTGAAATTAAGATGACGAATCTATGGTCACATTTTAATTAAAAAATAAAATAGTTAGATTTACTATATGAATTGCCTATATAAAAATATTGAAGTATATAAAATATTTTAGGTCATGGAATTTTAAAGACTACATTATTGATATATATACCTACTCGTACAATATACAATGTAATTGTATTGTATGTAACTGTCCCGGTTACTAGTACAAATATGTCATAATTAGTAAATCGTTTATTTATTTGTTACATAAATGAAATTGCCTATTTATATATTCTGATTTATCACAAGTCACATAATAAACAAACACAGTCACCGCCTAAAACTTAACTCACTCATTACTCAAAGTTGAGATGGTGTGTGAAGAGGTTAGGGGGGGGGGAAGTTAGGGTGATTTGGCGCGCTTTTGTGTTTGACTCTCTATTCAGATTTCAGAGTGCAATAAAATAACCAGTATCAATCAATCATGGCATCATTATTCCACTGATACTCCTATCTTTTATATTTATTATTCATATAAATACCAGAAACCCATAACTAATTAGTAATTATTTGAAACAGTTATCCATATATTAAAAGATACTTTGTTACAGTTCACATGTCCACATTATTATTATGTACGTTATTTTACAGATTACATGCGAGTGCGCGCTGTATTTACATTAGAGAACATTAAAATATTTATTTTTATTTATTTACACAAGTAGAAATATGATATAATTTGCAGTACATGTTAACTGTGACTGATTCAGTGTTGTAAAATAAACTTAAATGTACATAATATATTGCCAACAAGTTAATTATTATTAGGAAAGAAATAAGTATTTTATCAATGAAATTATTGGAGGATAGCACACATCCCGCAACTAACCCTAGCGCTACCCTCCCCTGTCCCCCTTTATTGTACTATATACCCAGTGTTATTCAATTACCTTTGCAATCTTGCGGAAGGTTATATTTTCATCGGAATTCATTTATTTATTTATCATCTTGTTATTCGCTTAACTGAAAAAGTGTTCAACCAAATTACCTGTAATTTGGTGAAACGATTGGTCCATGTCCAGTGACCTGCCTGTGACCCGGTCAAGGTCACGGTCATTTATAACACAAAAAGTATCGAACCATATTGCATGAAACTTGATGGATCGATTGGTCAATATGCAGAAACCATTTTGATAGATAGAACCAATAATTTAGTGATTAGTTTACTATGCAAGTTATTTCTACCAATTACCTAATCATAATATGTTCAAATAACAAAACACAAAATAACAAATAACATAATATGTTCAAATAATTATTGTAACAATCTGTATAATCTAACCAACTGGTTCCTGGTTAATGACCAACCGCTCAAAATTTTAAGGCAATTTGATTAATTTGATTGAAACCTTTTTGAGTTATGCGAGTACCTAGCAGGAATACAAATAAATAAATGCCGCCTAAAGTATAACCTTCTGCAATCTGCAAGTTAAAATCAGAACCTAGTAATAAAGTAATTCATTTTATGATACATTGCAAGATGTGAGTAAAAAGTTAAAAGGGTTTCAATAATTCAGCAACGTTATATTTCTTTCACATAAGAAAGTATTCTCTTCAGTTTCATCGCACCATTCAGGAAGGTACTTTGTGATTAGGGGGTGAGGGTATAGGGTGAGGAGGGTATAGGGTGAGGAGAGGTGTAACTAGTAACTCAGGGGAGGGGGGGAGGTGGTGGAGAGAAGTGATTAATATTTACACAGATAGAAATTATCTTCTAGTTAACTATGTATATGCTAATATTTTTTATAAACTAATATTTTATTTACAACATAATACAAATATATTTGTATTCATATATGATTTAATTTAGTGTTCTAATCATTGGTCATTCATGGGTGAAGTGCATGACTGTATGTGTATGAAGCCTGTGAAGGTACAGTCACTTCCACTGGCTACCTGACTTATGTCACTGCTTGTACCACTGTCAATCATCTGTCAATCATCTGAGACACTACTTGCTTAGGTATCACCAATAGACTGAAGGGGAAATGATTAATTCTTATTTATTTGTTTATTTATAGTAACAAAAATATAAACTATTCATAAATGAATTTAGAGCTAATTATGACTTATTATATTCCTTAATAATAATATTATATTCATCAAATAAAAACAGTATATGAGACATTGATGAGGTTCTATATTATTTTCGGACATGTGAGTTTCTAGTTTTTATTTTTCAGAAGATTAACTGTAAATAATGGAGTACAGAGCGTGTTTACAACAAACTAGCGGAGACAACAAACTACATTAGCAACTCTCAGTTATTTCTATCTAAGCAGTTCTTCATTTGTTTAACTAAGTAAGGATTAAAAAAATAGGGAGGGAGGGCTCGTGACCGGGGGGCTTATGACCTAGGGGGCTCATGACCGTGGGAGGGGGGGGGGGAGGGCTCTTGACTTTACCCCTTAGTATATAGTCACTCGGATACTAGTCTCCCTCTTGTAACTAGCTAACCAGAGTTCCTAGGTACATAACCACTAATCAGTGTACCTAGGTACCTAACCACTACACAGTGTACCTTGGTACCTAGACACTTACCAGTGTACCTAGGTACCTAGACACTAACCAATGTACCTAGGTACCTAGACACTAACCAGTGTACCTAGTGCCTAACCAGTGTACCTTGGGGGTGTAGGTCATAAGCCCCCCTGGTCAAGAGCCCCCCGGTCAAGAGCCCCCCCGGTCATGAGCCCCCCGGTCACGAGCCCCCCTGTTTTTAAATCCTTATTTACCTATATTATTTAATCCTTATTGACACTTTTGTAGTTCATTACTGATTAGACATAAAATATATGTATATCGGGGGGCGTGCCGCCCCCCCCCCCCGAACCCCCTTGCCAGGTCATTAAACAATCATGAAGTGTGCAGTACAACAATCTAGCGGATACAACAAACTACATTATTACACTAACCAGTGTACCTAGGTACCTAGACACTAACCAGTGTACCTAGTGCCTAACCTCTAACCAGTGTACCTAGTGCCTAATCTCTAACCAGTGTACCTAGGTACCTAGACACTAACCAGTGTACCTAGGTACCTAGACACTAACCAGTGTACCTAGGTACCTAATCATTAACCAGTGTACCTTGGTACCTAACCTCTAACCAGTGTACCTAGGTACCTAGACACTAACCAGTGTAGCTAGGTACCTAATCATTAACCAGTGTACCTAGGTACCTAGACACTAACCAGTGTATCTTGGTACCTAGACACTTACCAGTGTACGTAGGTACCTAACCACTAACCAGTGTACCTAGGTACCTAATCATTAACCAGTGTACCTAGGTACATAACCATTAATCAGTGTACCTAGGTTCCTAACCACTAACCAGTGTACCTAGGTACCTAACCACTAACCAGTGTACCTAGGTACATAACCAGTGTACCTAAGTACCTAACCACTAACCAGTGTACCTAAGTACCTAACCACTAACCAGTGTAACTTGGTACCAAACCAGTGTATCTAGACACTAACCAGTGTAACTTGGGACCTAATCATTAATCAGTGTACCTAGGTACATAACCATTAATCAGTGTACCTAGGTTCCTAACCACTAACCAGTGTACCTTGGTACCTAACCAGTGTACCTAACCACTAACCAGTGTATCTAGGTACCTAACCACTGTACCTAGATACCTAACCAGTTACCTGTGTACCTAACTAGTTACCTGGGCACCTAACCAGTTATCTAGGTACCTAACCACAAACCAGTGTACCTTGGTACCTAACCAGTTACCTAGGTACCTAACCAGTTACCTAGGTACCTAACCAGTTACCTAGGTACCTAACCAGTTACCTAGGTACCTAACCAGTTACCTAGGTACCTAACCAGTTACCTAGGTACCTAACCAGTTACCTAGGTACCTAACCAGTTAACTAGGTACCTAACCAGTTACCTAGGTACCTAACCAGTTAACTAGGTACCTAACCAGTTAACTAGGTACCTAACCAGTGCGGTAACCTCGTTAAGTAACTGGTGCGGTAACCTTGTTAGGTAACTAGTCGGTAACCTTTTTTGGTAACTAGTGCTATTACCTTGTTAGTTAACTAGTGTAGCTAGTTAGGTAACTAGTGTAACTTACAGTAATTTATAATGAAAACGAGTATAAATAGTTGAGTAACTAGTGTAACTAGTTAGGTAACTAATGGAATTAGGTATCTAACTAGTATATTTGGTTACCTGACTACTGTAACTAGTTACCTAACTAGTGTAACTAGGTACCAAGCTAGTTTTTTTAAATGTGTTTATTAAGTTTAATATATACACATGAGCTTATTTCAAGATGGCTCGATTCTTGTACCATCATATTAGTACCTATCTAGTTGTCTTCCACGACTTCATCTTGCTAGCAGCAAGATGAAGTGTGTACTTGGAAAAACTAGTGTGTACTTGGAAAAACTAGTGTATCTAGTTCCCTAGTCAGTAGCTACCTAACTACAGTATCTATCTAGGTTCATAGATACCCTAGTTAGGTAGGTTTTCCTAGATACTCTAATACTCTTTCAAGCATTGTTCGTTTTCCCCATTCATGAGTTTCCCGTCAGTGTCAGCCCCGCTTCATACACTTACATACATTTTAATTATTATAAAATTGAATTGCTTGGCTCCTAAAAAATTGTTGATATTTATTACAGAAATAAATACCATTTCCAAAGCAGTTAATTTTAGGTGAATCTAATATCAATGATAGATCGTCAATAGAAAATCGAAGAAATACAAGTTACTACATGCCTAACTGACTACGAAGCTTATAGCAATATACGCACACACACAGCAATGCATGCTCAACCCACTTGACCTTAGCGCCAAAATTAAAATGATCTTTCATTAATATTTTATATACTGTCGTACATTATAAAATATCAGTCAACAAAGAAATATGAGCAAACAGTTAAATAGAGGCATCATATTTCTCAGTGTAATCATTCACTTCTTATTCTATTTGTGAAACTGTAGTAAATACATAAAGGATACCTCTCCACTGTATCTACCCCCTCCCCCTGTTAGTCCCCCCCCCCCCACAGAAACCCGTTAGCTACCAACAACGATGATAAACCAATATTATTAACGCGGGAATTAATTAAAAAGAAACACTTACATTGACAACTGATATACCTACCATTATTAATCGAAAAAATTGATAACGACCAATAATTACTATATGATACTTAAAATAATATAACATTATTGGACTAAATTATAATTATTATATGATTGTGTTACAATTGTCACACTTTTTAGACGACTTTTCAAAAGTTTCAATAAAATATTAAAACTTAGTGTTCGGAAAAAGTATACAATTTTTTATCGTTAGATGTGTAATAAAATATAGTTTTAATTACTTACAGTGTCATTGCACACGACTTATTTTCAATGTAATAACTAATAACAGTATTATATATGTATACTTTTACTGTCACTGTTTGTATTTAGTTTCATTTACCTACATCGATATTTTAAATATTGATAGTTATTTTCTTACTCACCATTACTATTCAAATTATCTGCAACATTATTTGCACCGTTCATATTATCTAAACTTCAATTTAATATAAATAATTGTTTTTTAATATATATAAAAAATATCATTATGAATTGTTTTAATAAAAATTACTCATTGTTACAACAAATTTTTTTCATTAACTTTATATTATAAATAATAATTATTGCAGTACAGTAATAATAAAACTCTCAATAACCTGCACTGTAATAATATACCAATAATGTTAGAACTCACTGTACTTAATGTCTAGCAGCTCTAGCCAATCAGAAGGCTCGTTACAAATTGCAAAATTATTCTTAGCGTAGATCAGTTGCAGTCTGTGAGAGAGTAACATTGATACCTGAATAATGATCTACGCTTATATTACCGTAGATTACTATGTTTGAATGCGAAGTGAGAGTAATGAAAAGTGATCTACGGGTGTAGAGCACTTTACAGTCGAATCATTTAGAACTTTTGTAAAGTGATCTGGAGCTGTAGATCACTTTACACTGTTACTAGTTAGCGATGGAGAATTTTGCGTAGATCACTAATCAAAGTTACTCTTCAATTATATAATGAGAATTCTCAAATAATACTGACATAAAAATAAGACGTAAAGAAAAGTACACAGGCAGTTAACAGAGTGTTTTTGCGCTAATCATATTGCTCTAATAAATTTGCGCTAATTATTTTGCTCTTATTAAATTTGCGCTAATTATTTTGCTCAAACTATATTTGGGTTAATTATATCGTGCTTATTATTTTGCTCTAATTATATGTGCACTAATTATTTTGGTCTAATAATTTTTTTTTCATTATATTTGTGCTAATTACACACTAAACAGTACATTTGAACATCTTATTTCGTGATTGGTTCTATTCATTGATGACGTTAAGTAAAAAAGATTCATGACATCGAAGCTATCAAGCGTTGCCATTGGATCTAAAAGAAATGGGTGTAGCTATCAGATCGTTTTTGCGCTAATTACACTTGCGTTAATTATACTTGCGTATATACACTTGCGCTTATTACACTTGCGCTAAATACTCTTGCGGTAAATACACTTGCGCTAATTAAACTCGTGCTAATTAAACTTGTGCTAACTATTTTATCGATATTTATGCCTTTATAAATTAGTTGTTTAGTAATTAAATTATTGGTAATTATAGGCTTCGTCATTATTTTTCCTCATTTAGAATGTTTATATTTAATTTACCGTTAATTATATAATCTTATTTCAACCCTAGTAACCTAGGGACTGGTCCATGCGTGCCAGTCCTCATGAAAAAATATTAATAATTGTATTTTCAAACCGATTTGGAAGCCGTCTTTTCCTGACTTTTACTTTTCAACATAATTACATATGATAATACAAAAACTAATGTGATAAAATACAAGATACTCATATTATGAGCATTTATCCAAATATACAGGATATCTCAAAAAAACAGAAATACAACTTCAAATTACTATATTTCAAAAACTATTAAAGGTAAATATTTCTTTTGGCATTTTTATCATTGTTGAATCTTTCTCCATGAACAGTTAAATTTTAATCAAGTTTTATTCATTTTTGTGAATGTTATAAGGATTCTATTGATGAGTGATGAAAATGGCTTCTAAGCAAATAGTTAGAAAATATGAGAAATATTTATTTTTCATCTTTGCTTGTTAATTTTATTTTAAATGAATAACTATTCTTTTGCGTATACCAATGGATGTGTAAATATCAGATGAAGGTTTATATGAAGACTAAATATCGAAAAATCCATTTGTTGAGATTTTGGCGTGCATGGACCAGTCCCTATGTTAGTGAGCAAACTTTTAATGGCTAGGTTACTAGGGTTAATAGTTTCAAAATTATTTTACTTCACTATTTTTTTTAAATTACAGTTTTCCTAATTATTTGGTTGCCTACTATTTTACCTCAAATTAATTTACTAGTAATAATTATTTTTTCACATTTTATGAATTTCGTAATTATGTGTTTTCTTAATTATATTTCCCGTATATTATTACTAATTAATCTTTGGCATTTAAGTTTACTCTTAATTATTTATTAACTTCAATATTTTTCTTCACCAGTGCTTTTGAGATATTATAGTTTATGTAGAGTAAATGTAGTGTACAAAATATAATGTAAATAGTCTGATAATACTAAAAAAGAGTTTTATGAGAAATACATATATCGAATCATTAGATAGGCTATACTGAGACCTAAAGAATTAATAAAAATAGTAGTAACGTAAATATCCTACTGCAAATGTTCCAAGTGCCTACATTATTCTAGGTAAAAGGACCTAAGATCAAAAGATTTTATTATAATGCACCTGAGATCTATAAATTTATGATAAGTGTTATTGTGAACTAATTACTTTAAATAAACATGTCATTCGGTAAACAATTACAAGAAAAACTAAATTTGAATATAATCGTATTAAGAAAATCAGTACCTGCATAAAGATAATTTAAAAAATAGATTTAATCACTAATAATATATCATAAATAGGAAAATCACGTGTAATTTTTATTTCAAACAGTACTGAGGTATAATGAGCTTAAAGCAAATATGATTTAAAATATAGTATTCTAAATAAATCGGTCTCTGATCTATTTCTTCAAAATAAATAAACTTTGGCACTAATATTTTTATACCTATTGTGATTGAGATCGAAATGTTTTAAGAAAAGACGAATCTATTTATAAAATACTTAAATAAACCGTTTTTCGGAAGTATTTTCTTAGGTAAATTATTATATCGCGAAATAAATCAAGATAAAACAGTCTGGCTCCTAAAATTTTAAGATATAATGTATTTTAGTCAGGTAGTATTATCGAAACTAGGTCTGGCATCGAAATTATTAATATAAAAGATGTTTCAAACTAAAATATTAAGATAAATATATTTTCAAACTAATACTCATAAGATAAATGAGCTAATCGTCAAATGATTTAAAAATAATGTTACCCTGCTATAATTTTCGAAAATAAATGTCCATTGGGTATAATATCTTAGCAAAAGTCGTACCTAGGTCTTTGATATCTGTGCAAATAGTCCGGCCATATAATTGAAATAACACAAACTAGCCTAGAGCCTACCCGGCCTGGGGACTAATGCTCTTTGGAACTAATATTAGCTCCACCCACCACCCTCCCCCTCCCTCTCCCACACACAAAGGGGCGGGCCACTGACAACTCATTCATCATCCATGCTCATGATGCTCGCTGTGCCTCTCAGTTCAGACAGAGACGTGGTGAGTGGTGTTACTTTTTTTTTGCGCTCCAAATCGCTTGGTTTCTGTCTGAAATATTTGCCATGTAATATGAGTTTAAACAGAGCGAATGCATACTATGAATCTACTTCCCTCAGATAAAAAATATATATTCAGCAATTCTTCTTAATATTTGAAGTGAGAAATACAGGTAGACAAGATTTTTATTACACAAATAAAGAGTTATTAGTAGAGCCCGGTTTCCTAGTTCTAACGAAAGTAGTCGAAATAGCGCTTTAAAAAAGTTTGTATAGCTCTAAAAAAGAGTTTTAAAGTCGGTGAAAAAGTCCTCATAATAGCTGAGTGTGTCCTAAAATTATTGCATTTTCTTTCTTTTATCCACATTATAGAAACTTTTAGAAGAAAATTCCACAATAACTATGCCTTTCTTTTTAATTTGTTAATAGCTGATTTAAAATTATTATTCACAGAACTAACGCAACAATTAATGGCAAATGTGAACGTATAATATCGTATATATAAGACTATGAGTTTAATGATTAGTAAATAATATCCATGTTTCTCAATTTATACGTAGCTTTTATTTTACAAGAAACTAACAAGAAGAAAAAAAACTAAACTAAATTTATCCAAAACTATGTTGTCCAAGTCACAACCAACTAAGAGTAACATAGACACTCACATAGAACAGCACAAACCAAATGCAAAAACAGTAACATTAATTCTTAATATAATGACTTGATAACTTTTTTAATTAATGAAACAATAATTAAACTTCATTGCGAGAAATTACCAACATTTCAATGACATTTACAGCTGATATGCTTAGTCTCTTGTCGCTTAAAATCATTTTTAATTTTGAAAAGCTTATTTCAACTTTAAAAGTTTCGGATTGTTTCACTTTGGGTTGTTTTGGTTTTTACAACTTGAGCACTCAATTAACTATCACGTTCATAAATGAGTGTGTTCAAAGTAACTTCTTTACGGAAAGAGCGAAATTTACCGGTCACAATATATAAATAGGTACCATATATTTATTTTATTGGGCATATCTTCATTCTTCACGTATCATTCTATTTATTATTTAAGAAAACTATATAATATTATACTGTATCGAGTAGTGGTTTATTCATTGTTCAATTCAGTTTAATTTACCAATAATTATGTTCGTACGTTTTCTATGGAATATTCCTATAGAAAATGTGAATGAAATGGCATACTAATTTAAATGTCTCTTGCATGTATAATTTATCAATTATATAATAATCTGTTACAAATATATTTCGCACGTAAAGGATGGTTTATCACAGTTTTTATAGTAGTTTATACCATAATCACTAGTTTTATCTTTTAATTTCTAGTCAAAATAGCGTTTATGCTATAAACGCTACAAAAATTTATTTCTATGGTCAAAATAGCGTTTATAGCATAAGAACTGGAAATCCGGGCTCTACTTATTACCTTCGCAGAATGCGGAAAGGATATATTTTACACGGCATTTGTCATCTTGTTATTCGCTTAACTGAAAAAGTATTCCACCAAATTTACTGAAATTTAACTGGACCATTGGTCATTGCGCATGAACCATCTGGTAGAATTTTGGAAGTGATCCGGTGAAGGTCATTTATAACTTATAAAGTATTTAACCACATTGCATGAAACTTGGTGGGACGATTGGTCAATGTAAGGGAACCATTTGGTTATATTTTGGGAGAGATCGGGTCAATGATCAATGCCATTTATAACTCATAAATTATTTAACCAAAATGACTGAAACTTAGTGGGACGATCAGTTAATGTCCAGAAACTATTTGATAGAATGTTGGAAGTGATTTGGTCAAAGTCATTTATCACTCAATAACTCAAAAAGTAATCAACCATATTAAATGGAACTTGGTGGGACGATTGGTTATTATCCACGAATCAGTTTATTAAATAATTGTAAACGAACGGGTGAAATCTTTAGGTCAAGTCATTTATAAGCGGGGGCAATAGTATGCGTTCTACCGAATGCACGTAATCTAGTTGGAAATGGTAATACGATTGATGTATGGCTCACGTTATTATATAATTGTAACTCCTCAAACATTTCATTTTGTACGAGTTACAATAATGAAATGGCCCCCTAGTCTCAACGGTCTGTCGATTCGATGGAACAATCCATCGATTCGACATCCAAGGCAATCGAATCGATATACGTTGTTTATAGGGGGTTATGATAAGATATATTAACTCTTTCAGACCCACACTTTTCAGAGAAATAAATGTCATATATGCTCAAAGAATTATGACTATACCTAACCATTTATGTAGGTGGTTCAAAATTTGAGCTGCCAAACTTTATTTTTAAAGGTGGTACATTTTCTGTTCCACTGAGCATTAAACATAACCTTTATGGTGGTAAGGAATATTTACCCACCAGTTTTGAAAGAGTTTTTAGGTGGTATACTTTCTGTACCATCTTGCATTAATTGTAACCTACAGTGTGGTACAAAATATGTACCACCAGACTCGAAAAGAGTTGAAATTATGAAAGCTTTGATATAATAGTGTACAGTAAGTAGTCTGTCAGTAGAGAATGAAATAAACTATTAAAATCCAACCTTAGTTGAATATAAGTTACTTTATGTAATTAGTTTGATTCTTTGATTTATATAATTGTACTGCATTGAACAAACAGTAATTTTATGCACCGAAAAATATAGTTGGCAGCAAGATAAGTTTCGAGTTATCGGACGGTTTCACATTTTCGAGTAAAAAATATGAAACTATTAGATAACGTTTAATTTATTGATGTCCATGGTACCTACTTGTAGCCTTGCAGGTATATAAATCAAATTACCAAACTAATTACCTACCTGTACTGAATTAGAGTTAATCTCATGTTAATATAAAATATTGTCAATTCATTGGCCTGTTTTAACGTTTATCTTTTCAATATTCGCAATGCTGAACCTTCGTAACATTTTATTTCAATCTAACTCATAGAAAATGAAATGTTTAATCAAGGAGTTACAATTCAAATAAAACTTGAGTCGCAAATCGCTCTTATTACCTACCATTTTGTAATAAGAGCGGGGTGTAATAAAAACCGGACTAGTCAGTGGCCCAGTAGATAACAAAGTACAGGCATGCCTCGCTTTAAGCATAACTCACTTTAATAAAAGTGGTACGTACTTATTTAGAGTCCTATTTCAAAATAAGAACTGTTCATAGACATAGAACACGGAGACAATTTTTTGTGATTATCTCACGGTAACTAAAAAACATCAAAATTATAATCCATATGAGGTTATTTGAAGCAATTGGTTCAGAAATTCAACATGTCCCATTTTAGGATAAGTTCCGTGTTATATTCGTAATACTCTAATAACTCTTAACAAATTTTCTTTCTACAACTCATAAAAAAGGAGATATGTAATCAAGGAGTGACCATTATAAATTTTTGTTACTTTTAATTGCTTTAGTTACCGCTTGGTAACTAAACTGAGTCGTAATTGGGTAACTAAAGCCTGTAGTTTCTATCTTTTACCATAATTACAAAGGTAAAAGTAAATTGAACTGTAAATTACTCTGAGTTCAGGATCTATTACTCACATTAAGAAAATATCAAATATGTATATTGATAAGGGTTTAACATCTGCTTCGAAAAAAAATGCCATATCACTGACCGTAATTACGTACAAGAGACTGTAAGAAGCAGTCAAAAATGAAATTTACCTACCACCGTCGGTGACAAAGCTCGTGGATGCTGAAGAGCTACTCCGTGAATGCAGTCACTTGCCAAGGAATGTGACGAAAAGGGGCACAAGCACCGGTGGTTGCACTCACGGATGGAAGAGGAAAATGAAGCTTACGAGGCTGCCTTACACAAAATCCAAGACCTCGTAGTTGAAGAGCATAAAGTGGTGTTTACACTATCAGTTTTGACTGTGGAGGCGAGTGTAAATCTTATCATTCCCTCTCTCCCCACCACAAAAGTTGCTCCCTTTATCTCGTCCACGCTATGGAATCTATCAATATTAGCCATAGGTTGCCGAGTTGAGTGATAATCAGTCACACACCACATATCGAGGATGAAAGGTAGTGTGCGATAGTATTCATAATTTTATTAATTTATTTAGATACTTTCATATTTTAAATATGATGAACTAATGTGTATCAATTTATTAGTGATAGTTTTTATTTTTGAACATAATACAATACTGAAAAATTTATCGCAAGAGATCTTAGGGGATAAATGGAATTGATTTTTTTAATTTAAATAAAATAGGATTAACGAGAAACATTTCACAATAATTTCTCAGTTAATATATAATAATGTAACTGGAACGCATTG
The DNA here is from genome assembly GCA_947561585.1 of Caprella mutica. Taxonomy (NCBI): domain Eukaryota; kingdom Metazoa; phylum Arthropoda; class Malacostraca; order Amphipoda; family Caprellidae; genus Caprella; species Caprella mutica. Next base: position 899,144 of record CANNZV010000007.1, read on the forward strand.
AATTGTTTTTAATTATTGATATTGTAATCGAACTTTAAGATGAACATTAATAATCAAGATCATTTTCAATTTACATAAGCTATTTCATTAAGTTAAATTGTGATAACTAAATGAATTTGCTGTAGTGTAATTTAATTATAAACAATATTAACAAATATACAACATTAAAAATATTAAATATATAATATAAAGCTAATAATAATAATAAAGGTTTCTCTAGTGACTAAAGCCAATGTGTGTCGTTCAGCAACACTGACTAACTGTTTATAGTCTGAACGTCAGTCACTGAAACTACAGGGATGGAGTGTGAGTGAAGAGGTGTGATTGACACTCACCTCCACAGTCAAAATTGATAGTGTAGACGCCGCTTAACCCTCTAAAACTGCAAGTAGCGTTACAAAACCAATAAGCATAGTAAAAATAAAAACATTTGTGAGCCATCCCATTCTTTTCCATTCACCAAAGATTAGTTTCACGAAATAGCCCCTTGTGGCAATAAAATTGAATAAAATATTAACTATAAAAATATTAACTATCAAACTATCAAATGAACAAGTGGAAATACAACAGGAAAATTAAGTAAGATGTATATTTTCAATTAGCTTAGTACATTCACAAGATATATGATTATTAAATGAAGTCAATTAAAAAATCTTGCTAAAAAGGAGTAGCTATCAAAACTAATAACAAGTGATTATTTGCTTTATTAATTTGAGTAAATTTATAATAAGTGGAATTAGAGGCTAATGAGGATGAATGCCCTTTTTCATTTCAAAATTGAAAATAATAAAACAAGTGATTATTTGTTGTACTGATTAAATAAATTATAACAAATAACAACTTTTAGTCTGTTTTAAGACATTCATAGCATCATGCACCATGTATGGTACACAGCTAACTCGCTCAACGTGCAGCATATACCACTACTGGTATTAATTTCCTAAAACTTTTAAAAATCGGATTTTTCTGCATAATATATTGAATATGTTGGAGAAGTAAAGGATAATAATTGGAAAATACAACTCGAATAAATAGCTAAACATTATAAAAATCTTCCAACTGCTAAGATATTGGCTGGTGTCTGCTCTATTGTGCAACTTTAGTAGTTTTTTTTATGTTTTTTTTTTTTTTTTTATAATGTTTTTTGCCAAAGCATGGTACACCAAGTAGCAGAAAGTGGCCACCCTCTGAGCTTTTCTGTTTACCATTTTAATTTATAACAACCTGTTTGTGACAGAATTGGCATTTTATTTATTTTGGACTAGTGTACTTCAATAAAGGTATGTTTAGAGTGTATTCCTCTAACCATAGTAAGGTTAGAACCTGGTTGATTTAATTTACTTTAGTAGGGGTTTGACGTGTGCTTCGTGACTAAAGGCCATATTTGAGACAACTTAAGGAATTTAAAACAAGGGACTGCAGAACCAGTCAGAAAGAAAAGTGGTTCCATGAACAAAGTCAACTACCACCGTCGGTGACAATCCTCATGGATGTAGGAAAGCTACTACGTGGTTGCAGTCACTTACCAAAGGATGTGACGAAATGGGACACAAGCACCGGTGGTTACATTCACGAATGGCAGAGGACATTCCATGACAAGTAGTCCAAAAAATATGATATTTAACTCAACACCCCACCCCCCCAGATTTGTATGAAAGTTAGTACTATGTGTGCTTGTGCCCAAGAAACTCGACTTTTGAGATTCTCAGCTCTCTAGCTCTTACATTTGTCAAAAGTTATAAACCTTTTGAACTTTTGTAATAAGGGGCATAATGCCTTGTCATCACGATTTTTAAAAGGTCATAACTTTCTTATTATTAGTTCTAGAAGAAAAAGTTTGAAATGATTTTGTTCAGAATCTTCCTGGGTGTACACAATCATATGTATTTTAACTTTTTTGATGAAAAAGGGCATTTACCCTCTTTGACCTTGAACTTTGCCCTCAAAAGTCCCACCTAAAAAAAATGTAGATTGAATACTTGACTATATTTTTATTTTATTTTAGTAGGGGTTTGACGTCGAGCTTCAGTCATATCGTACTATTTCGCTGACATCAAAAGGAACAAGGGACTAGAAGAAGAAGTCTGAAAGGAAAGTTGCTTCATGAACAAAGCCACTTACCACCGTCGGTGACGAGCTCATGGATGCAGAAAAGCTACTCCGTGAATGCTGTCAGTTACTAAGGAATGTGACGAAAAGGGACACAAGCACCGGTGGCTGCGCTCACGGAAGTAAGAGGAAAATGAAGAGGTGACAGTAAATGAAGCCTACGAGTCTACCTAACACAAAATCTAAGACCTCGTAGTTGAAGAGCATAACCCTAGCGCTATCCTATATAACTGCAAGTAACATTAAAAAAATGATAAACATGGTAAAAATGAAAAAAGACAATCCATTATCTAAATCACAAGAGTTCGGGGCCCAAGGGAAGCCACCCCATTTCTCTTCCATTCACCACAAACAGCTTCAGGATAGAGCCAATGGATGCAATACTTGACTATAGGCTGGAAAGTTAGTATTGATACTATTAATAAGGATTAGGGATAAATTTGAGTTCAAAAAGGTGCGTTACACAAAAAAATATAAAAGTAAAAGATAAATTATAATTTTGAAAAGTTAAATTAGAGTAGAGTTTCACAAATTATAAATTTACTAATATTAATAATTAGCTACCAAATATTAAATTTACTACTATTAACAAATATTTATTATTATTTACTATTGTTTATTAACATTTACTAATGTTTATTAAGTAATGTTTACTAATATTAATTAATATTTATGTAATAATATTTACTATTATATCAATAAATAACAGTAATAATCAATCAATAATAGCAACTTTAACTAATAATAGTAACTGTTAGTAAAGAAATTTGATATAAGTAAATTAATATTTGGAAATTATTAATATTAGTAAATTTATGATTTGGGAAAATCTATTTCAAATTATTTTTCCAAAATTATAATTTATCATATACTTTTATATTTCTTTTTTGTCTAACGCACCTGTTTGAGCTCAAATAAATCCCTTTTAAGAGTAAATATTGTTTTTCCAACCTATAGCCAAGAAGTCGATCTACATTATTTTGTTTAAATAATTTATTTTTGTCAGATGGGGTCTTTGAGGGCAAAGGTCAAGGTCAATGAGGGAAAATACTCTTTCATTTAAAAATTTGAAATAATAAATTTTTACAACTAGGAAGATTGCCAAGCTTAATCTGAACAAAAATCCTGCCAACTTTTTGTTCTATGACTAATAATAAGAAAGTTATGAAATGGAGTTTTTTCAGCACAAGTACCCATTGTATCAAGTTTCATGCAAATCTGAAAGGGTGTGATCTTGACCTTTAGACCACATGTCCTGGAATGCCATAAGAGGAAAATGAAGAGGTGATAGTAAATGAAGCCTACGAATCTACCTAACACAAAAATCTAAGACTTCGTACATGAAGAGCATAACACCAGCACTATCTTCATTTTCAACAAGTAGCATTAAAAAAATGATAAATATGGTCAAAATGGAAAAAAATTGCATAATCCCAGTTACAACAGTTCAGGGCCAAAGGAACGCCACCTCCATTCTCTTCCATTCACCACTGACAGCTTCAGGATAGAGCCCCTGGGGGCTATAAAGAGATTCCGGTTCCGTGAGTCTGTAAGTAATAAAAAAATTATTCATATACATTTAATTTATTTAAAGGTCCCCTCCACTCTATTTTTTTATCTCTATGCATTAGAACTAATGTTCTTGATAATAAAACTGCAACCCATTTCAAATTGGGTTCTATAGTTTTATTATATGTAATTTAAGATTTTTTTCGTTCTTTCTACTACACCTCTGAATTTCAAGCAAAGAAAAAGCCCCCCCGGTTCGATAGGCTAACACGATCCGACAAAATCCAAACAATAACAAAGCTGATTGATAGATATCAATGCTACCGGTACCGTATTGTCACTAAGATGTTCTTTGTGTTAATCGAGTTACTTTGTAACAAACTAAAAATGCTTGACAAAGACACCTGCCTACTTAATGAATGTTTTTTGATTAAATTGATTGAATTTCCATTTCAGCGTGATACCACAGCACTCCTATTAGGTATTCGTACATTAACTTAAAATGTACTATAATTTGGAGAATTGAGTCAATTGAGCTTTGGTCTAATATTATACTTTGTATCTATATGACTTTATTTTTGGCCGATGTTCAATTTCCCATAATTCAGCATGCATTAGGGCTTAGGCTAATTCTTATGACCTATTATTTAACAACATATCATGCAGACACTGAGACACAGATGTAATTAAAGTAAGGTATGGACCAATTAAAGCTGAATCAAACTATGGTGCAAACCCTGCCTTACTCAGATTTACTGTTACCTAACTTTAATATTATATGTACATAGGCGCTAGCATAGCTAGGCCGGTCTTAGCGTATCCATAACCCGCATTATCCGCGTAAGTTACGGTAGGTATTCTATTCTAAGATTCACTTTATCATAATAGTGTAGTTCTAAGACAATGGATCTATATAAAGAAATCAATTACCTAATTAAGTATTTCTTACTAATCGTTTTCATATATCATAACATTTTCCGATATTGAGAACTGTTAATTTTTATACACTTTCTATTTGAACGCAGATCTGTGATTTGAAATTTTTAATAGGTATGGGCTATGTATAGACGAACGAACATCCTACTCAAGTATACAGGGGGCTTTTTCTTGTAATGAAATTACGAATCTCAGAATGAGAAAAAACAAAATGTGAATATTACTTATATAATTAATTGTGAACAGAATACTTGATCGATTTCAATTCTGTTTACTGCGATATGTTATATAACCTTAGCTCTACAAATTTAAAGCGATACCAGAATTTTTTTTATTTAGAGTGGAGAGGACCTTTAAGAAATAAAAAAAATTATAGGTATTTATATGAAATGAAAAATATTGAAGTTAATATAAAACAAGATGTGTACCTATTTACTATTTACATACATGATGTGCACTGGCAATAATTCAATCAAATAGCTATAACATGTGACACTATTGGTAGATGATGTACAGAATGAATAAAATTTTCGGATCTTGTAAAGATCATGCACCCCAGTATAACCTTGTAAAGATCATGCACCCCAATAAAAAGCTTGTAAAGATCATGCACCCCAGTATAACCTTGTAAAGATCATGCACCCCAATAAAAAGCCTGTAACGATCATGCACCCCAATAAAAAGCTTGTAACGATCATGCACCCCAATAAAAAGCTTGTAACGATCATGCACCCCAATAAAAAGCTTGTAACGATCATGCACCCCAATAAAAAGCTTGTAACGATCATGCACCCCAATAAAAAGCTTGTAACGATCATGCACCCCAGTAAAAAGCTTGTAAAGATCATGCACCCCAATAACATCTGGTGTGCGTTATTTTTACATGATCCAAATTTTCTTCTCTACAAAATGCACCAAATATGACAAGATATTTTATAATCACATAAGTTATTGCTCACATCATAGCTATAGTGTAGCTGTAACAAAAACTACACTGTCTTTCTTGGAACTGTAAGTGTGCAGTGATGCACAATGAAAAAAGATGCTGGTAATTCATTACAATCATACCTCAAGATGCGGTGAATGTGGTAAATAAACCAAGTGTCCATGATATAGTAACTTTTCCAAGATTAGACAGCTTCTGTACATAGCCTGAATAGGTTCTTCCTCCAGTAGATTACTGGAATATAGCCAAATCAAATTTCTGTAAGAGTAATTTAAAATATTAGATCCCTATATACCTAACATAAATATATATATTACTGTAATATCCACTTGCTAATACTGGATGCACTTTTCCACATAGAAAATTGTTTACTCAATAAAAATCAAATTATTATCTTAAGAGTCTATGGGATCTAAGAAAGCCGCCCGATAATAGTTAGCAGTTATTAGCTATATTCTTATTTGGTATAATATATTTCATATTAACAGTAAGTCTATGTACCCTATTTGTTACAATATACAATAACATGAGAGTACTTACATCATCAGGCTGCAGAAACTGGTAAAGTGTTCCTTTATTCAACCCATTATTCTCTGAAAAACAATTGAATATAGAAGAAAATTAAAGGATGCTCGCACAGAAAATGTAAAAAATGACCCAAATTCTGTAGACTGGATATATCACATTATATTAAATAACAAGTTATAATTAATTTTTTATTGATGATGACTGAAAAATAGTTTACGATACATACTGAAATAGTATACTATACAATTAGACGTAGAAATCTTAGAATTGTCGAGTAGCTCAAATTCACCTGCCGCAACAAAACGAGGATATAGTTGTTCAGCTTATTATACTGTACAGAAATATGCGATAAAAAAGTTGCTTCGCCGGTGTTACATTTGGCGACATGATGGTAGTGCTGCATGTACCACCAGTGGCACATGCAGAATGAAGTTTTTATGTATGAATTATATAGAATGAAGTTATGTACTACTGTACATTTCATTATTATCAAAATGGAATAAGATCAACTTATTACAAAATGTTTATACGAGCAATGTATGCAGGGCTGTGGAGTCAGAGTTGTGGAGTCCAAGTCGAAGCTTTTTTGGTGGAGTCGGAGTTAGGAGTCGAAAATTTGTACAGACTCTCGACTCCAAGCTATAAGTCACAAAAATTAAGGTCTATTTTAGTTGTTGTTCATGATGTTAAATATCTCATAAGAACTAGTAATTGCTAATAGATATGAATTAAATAAATATTTAAAGTCTAAACGTTCAAATGACTCAATATTGCTTATAAAAATACTGTAAAACTGTTTGTTGGAATCGTGGAAATTATTTATAGAGGAGTCGTCGGAGTTGGAGTCGATAAATTCAAAATAAAGGAGTCCGAGTTGGAGTCAGAGTCGAACATTTTATGCACCAACTCCGCAGCCCTGTTAGTAATTACAAGCTCTGTACTTCGATACACTAATTAGTATTAACAAGATCTGTAGCTACTTAGATACACTAGTTAGTATCAACCAGATAGGTATTTAGATACTCTAGTTAGTAAAGTCAAAATAACTCACAAACACAATTTGGAGAGTCTTAGACAAGGAGATGAGGCATGTTGGTAGGAAGGCCTGTATCTAGCGAGGTGACAGCAGACTTAGGTCCTGTAAATATTAATTATATCAGTTGATTTGAAATATGGAGAAAGAATAAATATAAATTAAACATTACAAATTAAGAAATTATGAAAATATTCTTCTTTCAAATAAAGTCAGTAAAATATACTGAAGACAATTTGTCTCCAAAGAATATCTTTATATCAACTCTGTCTCCAATAATTAGCTACTGTAAACATAGGAATTAATTAGGAAATAGTCAGCAAGATCTTTCAATGATATATTATCCCTAAAGTAAGGTCTCCAAAAATCTATGGCAAGTGGCGACATGGATAATTTGGCTGATCCAATAATTTAGATCAGCCAATAATTTTGAGGGAAAATATATCCTTGTAAGATCTTGGGAGACACTTTCCTAATTAATTCCTATGTTTACATGTATTTATTGGAGACACTTTGTAGAATTCTTGTTATTTTAGAAACAGATTTGAAAATATTTGGAGATGAATTGACTGGGTGGAATAATGGGATTTTGTGCACCATGTTCCCCTAATGCAAATGTGGCACAGTGGCAGGAATGTCGTCAGCTTAATGAGAGAATGGATCGAGGTCGCCCTATTTAAATTTTAGGATACTTTAAAGAAGAAATTTGACTTTCTAAGTTTCTATTCAATATTTTACACTTGAAAGCAGGTTTGCAAAGCGTGTCCATATTGTCGAAGATCTTTGGAGACTTATTTTAAGGAAAATACATCTTTGTAAGATCTAGGAAACGCTTTTCTAATTAATTCCTATGTTTACATGTATTTAATGGAGACATTTTACAGAATTCTGGTCATTTTGGTGACAGATTTGAAAATCTTTGGAGACAAATTGTCCTCAAAATAAAATCTTGTAGACAGATTTGCCACACTTTGCAGACTGGTTTGAGAGCAACCTTATGATCTATGTCTGATAGACTGATGCATGCCTATCTCTTTAAACTTTATTAGGAATTTTTTACTTGTTATTCACAGTTTTTCAACTTGTTTTTACCCCTCAAAAGTTGTCAATATATTGGAGACTTTGTCCATACTTAGAAACATGTGTAATGATGGGTTTTATGAGTGATTTACTTGTAGGTTTTTTTTACTTTACAGGTTTTTCAAATTATCTCACCCCACTATATTGGTGACTTTTTCCATACTTTGAAACATGGTACATGTGAACATCAGATTATTAGAACATAGAAATTAATTGGGAAATACAATGAATAAGTCAATGAAAATTGCCTTGAACACTACAAGATCTTGCAATGTTATATTTTCCTATAAAATTCCATGTTTTCTGGGCATACATTTACCTAAAGAAAAAAGTATGGTAAATTTGTGCTTTAGGTCACCACCAATTTTAGATATTTTGACACTTTTCATAGATAAAAAGAACCATTTGAAGATGCTATTCATGAATAGCTACCATTTTTTGTGGAAACTATATATGCGTTTGAGATAAAGTGCAATTAAGTTTTCGATAGCGATAGGTTAGATTAAGTTTAGGGGTCTGGAAAGGTACATTAACATTACAAATATGTATAACGGGGAAGTGCCTCCCAACAAACCTCCCCCCCCCCATCAGCTCATTTAACAATCATGATGTGTGCAGTACAAATAGTGGATGCAGTGCAGTGAACAATTTCATGGCAAGATGTTCCAAGTTAAAATATTCCAGAGAATCTTTTGTATCAGCTCTGGTCTCTCAAAAATAAAATCATAATCAAATTACTATTTATTTATAAAAGTATGATCAAGTCCGATGTTATAATCATGCATCAAAACGAAAATATTTACAAATAATAATACAGTTTTTTTAAATTTATACTAGCTACTTGTCTTCTAAGTGAACTTCCATACATAATTTAAAACCAAATTCTAATTAAAATATTTAAAAGTTTACCAGGGACAACCTGCCGGGCATTCTCTCCAGTACCCACCCCAATCCCCACTGATATAAACTAAGCAGAGATTTGGAGTGGGACCCACTGGGAGGGCTTAAGGGACAAACACAATGCGGGAAGATGCCGGCACCAAGATTTCATGCCGCATTGGCATGCGGCCGGTATGGCACCAAGATTTCATGTTACAAAAATCTAAAAGACGGAAAGCCATGTGTTTTCTACAAACTTGATGTTATTCCTATCCAAGATAGTACAGCAAGTCCAAACTCGCCATTTTAATGGCGAGTTTTTGACAGTTTTGAGCCCTTCAATTGCAAATGGTGAGAATTATCTAATTTTCTTCTATGCTACAATGTTATTTTGGAGAGAATCTATGATAAATTGATTATTTTGGAGAGAAATATGGAAATTTTTGGAGAGCAGGAAAGACAAATGGAGAGTTTATTTATTAGTGATACTATATTACTTGCAGGAGGGCTAGAAATAGCTGTCATTAACTAGCCAATAAATGGCGAGAAAGAACATGCTTTATTACCTGACAACTCGAGCCTATTCTTTGGCTAATTATATATCAAATTAAAGTCATCAATGCCTTTCTTGCCGTTCTATTGGCTATGTAATGTCAGCTATTTAGAGTCCTTCAATTGGCTCCCTGCCTACTCAGTATCAATGATATATAAAAAATATACTTAGGGACAGAAGAAAAAACATACTATACAGAAATAATCACAATTTACAGCCTTAAACTAGGTTCTTGCTAGTTAGATCAGACAATTTGGATATAAAGTAATGGTAAAAAAATATATTGAGGTTTATTACCCAACTTATAAGGCACCGTAATTCTGTATTTTAAACTTCCAGTTTCAGATGACAGTCTCTCAGATCAATTTTGGTCAAAGGTAGCCCTAAATTATAATGTAGTTTGTTGTGTCCAATAGTGTGTTGACTGTTGAACTGCACATTTCATGATTGATTAATGACCTGCGGCACATCCCCCATTACTGTATTTACACATAGATCAGTATCAAAGAAATAATATAAATGTAAAATATCACGGATAGAATCTGGAAACAGATTCGATGAACAAAAATACATATGATGAAAAAAATTAAATTTGGTTGCCAGGTAATAAAACATGACCAAACTCATCATTTTAATGGTGAGTCTGTGACAATTATTTTGAGTTCTTCTTTTGCAAATGGTGAAAATTATCTAATTTACTCCTATGCTACCAGTTTGCAGAAACTGGTGAAGTGTTTGTAATCATAGAGATCTCTTATTCTGTTCATAGCAAATTTAATGTAAATATAGAGATTAATTCAGAATTGTTTGTAGCAAAATTAATGTAAATAAAGGAATTAATTCAAAATTGTTCTGAGAGAATATCCCAAATATCTCCCATATTCTGCAGACTGGCTATGCTACAAATACAATATTATTTGGAGAGAATTTATGATAATTTGATCATTTAGGAGAAAATTGGTGATTTTGGAGAGAGCTGGTCTGTATTAGGTGCACAAAATTCCACTGACTTTTTGAAAAAGCTGATAAAAAATTCACCATCAATTTTCAGTAATTTGGCTGATCCACCAACATTTCACCCATTTTTCCACCAAAAATTAATGGTAACATAGGAATAAATAGCTAAAAATCCACTGACTTTGCCAAAATATTATTTTCCTCTAAATACAGACTGGTGGAGAGGCAAATGGCGAGTTTATGAGATTATTTCTCCAACAAAAATTAATGTTAACATAGGAATAAATAGCTAAAAATCCACCAACTTTGGCTTTTACTATGCTAGAATATTATTTTCAAAGAGGGGAAAATTCCACCGACACGTTGGTGGAATTTACCACGAAATACAGACTGGTTTATAAGCCATACTCCAGTTTGTATTTGTTGCACTGAACTCGTTACTCCTCTGACTTTTTTAAAAATCTGATAAATAGCTGCCAACATTTTTCCAGTTTCTCCTCCAAAAATTAATGGTAATATAGGAATTGATAGCTAAATATCCTCAGACATTACAGGAATTTTTTTAATTAGAAAATCGAAATATCTCTAAACTCTTGACATATCATTGAAATAATTTTTTTCCCTATAATTTACCAAAATATGAATGATGTTTTGTATTGTTAAGGGGACCGTCCGTAAATTTTGTAAACAAATTTATTAATAAAGCTACGGTTATGAAACTTGGTTCCTAAATATAAAATTGAATAATATTATGTTTTTGTTCGTGGCATTTTTTCGATTAGACGCATAGAAAACAAGTTATTCGAATTTCGAACGAATTTCGAACTGGGTATTCAAACATGTACTTCTAATACAGTTTTTGTAGCTACGGGTTTGCGGTTTTTTTCATTCGATTCTCCTGGTGATTCTCTACAAAAGCCTGAAGATCGATTTTTGAATTTCGAATTAGTTTACGGAAAATTTGATTTTTCGTGAAAAAACTAAAATTTTCAAAAAAAAAAAAAATTATATTTCTAAAAAAAAAAATTGTATTCCGAAATTTAAAAATCGATCCTCAAGCTTTTGTAGAGAATTACCAGGAGAATCGAATGAAAAAAACCGCAATGCTCTAGCTTCAACCAAAAAAATGTGCGGGGTTTTGAATTACAAGATTTGTAGATCTCAAAATTAGTAGGAATTTCCTTTCAAAGTTTGATGATCTGACACGCAGCATCCATCCACTTCGAAGGTTTAGGGATAACTGAGCAATCTTTCTTTGCATTCATTGATGTGGGCGTTATATAGTGGTAGGTTAGATACCAGATATAGCGAGATAATTAATTATTACAAATTATAATTGGCTGAGAGATCGTTTTTAGAGTACATATTGACTCCCTATCCCCCGGCCCACTTTTCCCTTTCTCCCTCTCCCCAGGGGGTTAGAGTTATACGAGACTTCTGATATTTTGCACACACTAAAAGAAGGTTATAAAACAACTATTTACACAATAAAAAAAAAGATAAAATTTTGAGATTTCTTCGCGGACTGTCCCCTTAACCATGTACAGTGATCAGTTATGAACTAATAAGTATCTATATGCACTTTTATCAAATAATTCCATATAAAAACCAAATAAACCATAAACATTGTTTTTTGTTTTTTCCAAAAAAACCTTTGGTTTTTAATAACCCTGGATACCAATTAAAATTATATTTGAAAAATAATAATTACCAACTACGGCAACTAGCCTATTAGGTATAGGTATACCTAGACTTTTCTTACGCGATCGAAAATGTGAAACCGTCTGATGATTCGGAACTTACCCTAACTCACTCATAATACATCTGATATACCTAGGTACCAAACTGTAGACTGTAGATACCCAGTCTGCAGAATATGTCTCTTCTCCCGCAGAGATTTTAATTTGTGAGACAGTTACTCTCTGACTCCCAGTAGCAGATTCAGAATCTCCCGCAGCTAAATTAATGGTAACATAGGAATTAATTCAAAATCTCCCGCAGCTAAATTAATGGTAACATAGGAATTAATTCAAGATCTCCCGCAGAGATCTCCAATTTCTACAAATTCAATCAAAAACTCCCTCAGAGAGTCTTGGAAAAATGTTCCTTATTCTGCAGACTGGGTAGATACGTATCTAAAAGCTGAGCGGCGCACCACAGTATGGCGCACCACAGCCAGTCTGCAGAATATGGAACATTTTTCCAAGACTCTCTGCGGGAGTTTTTGATTGAATTTTAGAAATTTGAGATCTCTGCGGGAGATCTTGAATTAATTCCTATGTTACCATTAATTTAGCTGTGGGAGATTTTGAATTAATTCTTATGTTACCATTAATTTAGCTGCGGGAGATTCTGAATCTGCTACTGTGAGTCAGAGAGTAACTGTCTCTCAAATTAAAATCTCTGCGGGAGAAGAGACACATTCTGCAGACTGGCACCACAGTATGGCGCCAGTCTGAAAAGGAAGCCTCTTCAGACCCAGGATTTTTTCCAGAAATTGGGATTTGGGCGCAGCAAATAACATGGGAACATAGGAATTAAATAGGACTTGGGCGCTGGATTAATCCAGAAATCCTGCTATACTTTTCAGACTGGGTATGGCGCACCACTGTATTTTAGGTATTTTGAATACAGATTAATGATAAATGGAGTGAATTTGATAATTGTTTTATCAGATTTATGACTGACGGTACCTGAATCCAATGAATTCATACTACACAGTTTAATTATTTGATTGAGATGTTTAATTTGGAATAGAAAAAAGAATTTATCATAGAAAACTGTAATTGAATTTTTTTGGGGTAACTATTGTAAACTTTCAATCTGAGGTGTAAATAAAAACTTATTAGTTAGCCGTTAGGTACCTAGATCATAGATGTATCAGAGGGTGTGGTGTATCAGACTTACTGATATAAGAAATTTTCATCCTGAAGAAAAAGAATGTATCTACACCATTTGTTTTGATTGTCAACTAGGTATTAGGTTTAATAAATCCATTTAATATTCGTGTAAAGGTATAAAATTGAATAAACTTATAATAGAAACGTTTATATACTTTAGAAAACAATTACCTAATACCTAAAATAATTTAAATAAAGGCCGAAAACGCATGGTTTGTTTATAAAATTCAAATTTGTAATCAAAACAAAGAGTGTACAATCTTCTTCTTGAGCATCTGATTAGAGATTCGCTCAATTGTTGCTCACAGAGTATTAAAAAACTTTTAAAACAAATTATAAAATATAAACTGAACCGAATTGTATGCGCTTTGAAGAATAATGATCGTAGACCTTAGTTCTATAATATTTTGTTATAAACTCATTTTTTTCCCGGAGCCTGGAGAGGACCTTTAATAGAAAGTACAGTGGTGCGCCGTATTGTAGTGCGCCGCTCAGCTTTTAGATACTGTTGAACTGTAACACACTGATATGAGAATTAAGCTTAAATTGTGCAATATAATCAGATACCTAATAGTTAACACAAAAAACACTAACTAAGAGCATAGAGTAATGATATTTACTAGGAGCATGGACTATGAGTCACTTTTTCTATTTCATTTTTACAGAATTCAAAGGATAACCACGCACAGAGGTTTTCTTTCAAAATCGCCATTTCTAGTGTAAGCGTGTTGCCATGGAAACCACATACAAATTCCAGCACTCCATTTTACACACAGAAAACCTAGATCTATTAAATAACTGTTTGATAAATTAGAAATAATTCTAGTATAAATGATATTGATTAATTTTTGACATAGTTTACTATATTCCTATCTGCTTTTTAAATTGAATTGAATTTATTAATTTCAACATGAGTTTTTAGAAGACTTGTATGTTAGAGTGGTGAATTCATCGAAATTAACATTAACAATTTTATATATCATATTCGTATTCAGAATGTTTGATTCAGTCTACAGACGATAAATGGTCCATTTTCAGGATCATAAAAAAAGTAGAATAAATATGGTGGAAATTAAACATTGAACAAGAAATTAATGGGATAGAAACGCAATTACTTTATAATTCATCGAATCAGGCAAACCGATTGCTAAATAAGACTAATGTTGTTTGGGAATAATTTACTCTAAATTATAACCTCAATTTTTTTCAAGTATAGACACATTAAATTAAGCTATGTCATAAATATCGAGTAGTAAATAACCTGAATTTGAACACGATTGGCCTACAAATCTTGCAAAATATTTCATCTTTCGGGAAATGGTTTTCAGATTCGGTAAAATCAGTAAGGATGAAAATAATGCTCACAAAGCTGAGAAAAAGTGATTTACTAATATTGAAATTAAAATAAAAAAAACATTGCGTTTTTTTCTGAAATTCATAACTTTATTCCGAATATTTAGAACCGAACAAAAATTTCAACTTTACTAAAGTTTTTGATGTTGAACAGAATGTAATTATCATAATTTGAAGATTCGTTAATTTTCGAAGGTAGAGATATGTTTTCGAATGGGACTGGTATTCATAAACTAGCTTGAATTTCAGATCAGCCTTTTGTTTTTGGATGGCTGAAAACCTTGAAATTCAGGTGGCCCAATCATATGTCAAAAGTGTCCCCTAATTGATGAGATCCACGAGTTCAAAGTATCGTAATATTGACTATTCACATATCTGAATCCTAATATTTGAATGACTTTTAAAATACCAATAAAATCGAAAAAATGATGCGAATAAATTTAATAGAACCACTTCCGTAGGATCATAATAATCAGTCAGATTTACAATTTTCAGCCTGTCCCTCTAGTACTTTTGATTAAAGTAAACAGGTCTATTATTCGTTCGCATGTTCGAATCCCAAAAATTCCTTTCGACAGATAATAGACAATTATCTACTCTATCTATTGTAGTAATTGAATCTAGAAAAGAAAGTTTTTTACTTAAGTTATAAAAGAAAAACTATAATGCACATCATACCAGACAGTTCCGTCATGTCTTCTGCATCTTCAAAACCCTTACTTCATTATTTTCCTTAATGAATGAAGTGTCGGATCAATGATTGGAGTGTCGGAGTTATATAAATGGAGTATCAGACCAATGAATAGAATGTCGGACCAGTGAATGGAGTCCAGGACAGAGGTATGAAGTCTGGGATCAATGAATTGAGTGTCAGACTAATGAATGGAGTCTCGAACCAATGAATGTGATAACGGAGCGATGAATGGAGTGTCAGACCAATGAATAAAGTGTCGGACAAATGAATGGTGTCTGAGAACGACACTCCAATGAATGGAGTGTTGGACCAATGAATACGGTTTCGGACCAGTGTATCAGACAATGGAATAGAGTGTTGGACCATTGAGTAGAGTGTCGGACCAATGAATGGTGTCTCGGACCGAAGAATGTTTTGGACCAATGAATGGAGTATAGGATCAATGAATGGGTTGTCAGACCAATAAATAGAGTGTCGGACCAATAAATGGAGTGTCGAACCAATAAATGAAGTGTCGGACAAATGAATACGGTGTCGGACCAGTGAATGGAGTATCGGACAAGGGAATGGAGTGTTGGACCAAGTAATGTAGTGTCGGACCAATGAATGTTGTCTAGGACCAATGAATGTTTTCTAGGACCAATGAAAGGTGTCTCAGACAAATGAGTGTATATTCGAACCAAATAATTGGGTGTCAGACCAATTATGAATGTGGTGTCGGGCCAATGAATTAGGTGTTGGACCAATTAATTAGGTGTCAGACCAAAGAATCGGGTCTCGAAGCAATGAATGGAGTGTCAGTCTAATTAAGGGAATGTTAAAAATCAGGTAGAATGGGAGATAATTAGGAGAATGGGTAAAATAGGTAGAATGGGGGAAAATTAGGTAGAATGGTGTAAAATTAAATAGAATGGGGTCAAATTAAGTAGAATGGGGGAAAAATAGGTAGAATGGGGGAAAATTAGGAATATATGGGGAAAATTAGGTACAATGGGATCAGGCGCATATATACAAGGGGGGGGGGGGGCATTTAGGGCAGATGCCCCTCCCCCCCCCCCCCTTGAGGTCTGAACTTTTTGAAAATAATTCTACGGATTAATAAAAGTATACGGATTGATTCTACAAATTGAAGAAATGTCAATTATTTGATTATTTTTAATTGCTTTTGACATGCTCGAACACTGTATTCTATCAAATCGTCATTTTTAAATTGCGAAATGTGAGAAATTAAATTGCTTCAAGTCGTATTATGTATAAACATTTTGTACATAAAGAGTAGATTTTTATTACACTAATTATATTGGCATTGATCTTCAACTTCAAAAATGTTTTTGAATTTGAGAAGAAATGCATCATCCTGTACTCTGTAGTTTGCCAAAACACCTTCTTCTTCAACAGTACGCCAAAAATTCATGCTTCACTCCCAGATAAGTGGAAGGGTGGCTTAATCTTAACACCTGAAAAAGTTCACAAGAGTTCGTGGTTTATTCAATGAAACTGGTTCTATTCACAATAAAAAGCAAATGAAAACAAAACCAATAAAACACAAACTGCAATTCAGGAGGTGAAGAGTTTCTTCGAAGAAACCACTAGTTTTTCTCTCAGAAAAGCTTTTCAGCAGATTTCATCCACACCAAAACCACGTGGTGGAGGATCGCCATACATTCATTTTGTTTCCGTTTTTATCATTGAACTTCAGTTCGACCATTAACAAAAACCACATAAATAGCGGTTTTGTGAGTGGATTATGCAGCAACTATCCAACATTGCCAATTGAATCGTTTGGACAGACGAGAAGTTAATTTGCCTCCATCAAAAACACATCGAAAAAATACGAATGAAAATCCTCGAAATATCTGGAAAACAAATGATAGGTATGATGGTAAGGTAATGATCTTCGTTGCAATTATTAATGGAATGGTTCCAATTGTTCAAGCATTCCTTAAGGAATATGGCAACTTGTTACCAGTTAATTGTTTTCAAAACTCTGATTGCTCCAGCACATTATTTGGCCCAGCCTACAACTTCTTCACTTTGGTGGATGCAAGACCACATTGCACAAATGCAGCTGTAGAATTTAAGGAAAAGTTTCGAGGTCGAGTGATTAGCAAAAGTACGGAAATAAAATTCCGGGTCAGCACACAGTCCAGATCTCAACTCTTTGGACTTTCACATATGCACAAACTCGAGTTTATATATAAGAAAAAACAGATCCCGATGAGTCTCTTATACAATGTGCTCAAATCTCCGGTCAAAAATATAACAATAAGAATCTCAAGAAAGTATGAAGAATGTTCTGAAGCGTGCATCGTTCTGTCTTCACATCAGAGGGGGTCATTTTCAACATTTTTTGTAGGACCTCAGGAGATGGGCCTCATATGGTATAAGACAATAAATAGCGAAAAATAGTAAAAATCCTTTATTTTCCTTCAAAGTGATGCATCTATAATGGTATTTGACTTATTTTTAAGTGCTTCTTATTCGCAATTAAAAAATTACGTATCTGATGAAACACAGAGTAGCAGTATGGTATTGATTAGTTTTGCTGCAGCCAATGATTGAATATTGTGACTAAGTTAAGCCAAGAAGTGAAAATGAGAATAATAATAAGAATAATCTTTATTGATAAAAAAAAACAAGTTACAAGCATTTACAAAACAGGTGACATTTTCACCCATAAATGTAGTTAAAAAAAAAATTTAAAGGTCCTCTCCAGGCTCCGCGAAAAAAATGAGTTTATAACATAATATTACAGAACTAAGGACTACGATCATTATTCTGCAAACCGCATACAATTCGGTTAAGTATATATTTAATAATTTGTTTTTAAAGTTTTTTAGTACTCTGTGAGCAACAATTGAGCGAATCACTAATCTGATGCTCAAGAAGAAGATTGTACACTCTTCGTTTTGATTACAAATTTGAATTTTATAAACAAACAATGCGTTTTCGGCCTTTATTTAAATTATTTTAGATATTAATTGTTTCCTAAAGTATATAAACGTTTCTATTATAAGTTCATTCAATTTTATACCTTTACATGAATATTAAATGGATTTATTAAACCTAATACATAGTTGTCAATCAAAACAAATGGTGTACATTCTTTTTCTTCAGGCTGAAAATTTCTTAAATTAGTAAGTCGGAAGTAAAATTGGTTTTACAGAGTTTTGATTGTAAAAATCTTTTAAAGCGTATAAAATTAAAAATATGCTCCCAAATTCTATGCAGTTTGCAGCAAAATGATAAGAAACATTAGCCTAGTTATTTATTTTATTTTATTTATTTATTTGAGCTTACAAAATATATACAGAGTAAAATGAAAAAATACACAATTCAAACAAAAATACAAATTAATTGCAGCTAAGGTTCCGTGAAAGTTAAAACTTGTGAAACCTAATTAAAAATCTACAAACAATAAAAAACTAAGAACTATATTTACTAAAACAATATTCTTTAAAAAGCTTCTTAAATTTAAAATCTGACATTGGTTCTGTTAAAATAGAAGGAAGTTTATTGTACAGTTCTATGGATCTAAAAATAACAAGGCAATAAAAATATTTGCGTGGAGGGGACCTTTAATCTAGAGTTCATCAAGCCTATATGTAGGAAAAACCTTTTGATATTGATTATGTGCTGGCTAAGAATTTTCCATTCTTCTGCAAATGAACTGCATGTTTTCAATGTGGTGGAGCGCCTTCTTGCATCCACCAAAATGAAGAACGAGAAGCAGAATGGTTCAGTATGGGCCAAACAAGGGTTGCTAGTTTGGTAACCTCTGTGAGGTTAATGTAATCTGATAATGTATTAGTATTTTCATTTTAATAATTATGATAACTTTTCTCTTTAAGTAACTGTGATACAAAACAAACAATATAGACGAGATGATATTGTCACCATGCATTGAAAGTAAAAAATAATATTAATTGCTTATTTTAACTTTATATCCAAATAAGTTTGGGAGGATGTAGTTTATATAACGAAATTTTCTTGAAGTATTTCCATAATAAAGATTTGCATAGGAAAATAGTATATAATAATTCAAGGAAATAAAATACTATATATAGTTGGTATCTCGTATACCTGTTTGCATCATTTATATTTGCTAATAAATTCTAAATAGATCGCATGCAAAACCAGTAAATGATGATCAGATTGCATAGCAAGCTAGCACCAAATAATGTCCTATAGCAATCTGAGATATGAAACACCATTAACCGATGACAAGTTGCCATCATCATCAAGGAATGCATGAAAGATTATATCCATTCAATTGATAATGGCAACAAAGATATTACCTTAGCATCATACCTATCATTTATTCCGTTGATATTTCAGGGATTTTCATTAGTGTACCTGACGATCCTCCTCAACGGAGTTTTGGTTGGTGAAATCTGCTGAGAAACTGGGGGGTTCTGTGGGGTTCTTCATAGAAACTCTTCACCTCCTGAATCACTGTTTCTGTTCTTTTTGGTTTTGTTATCATTTGCTTTTCTTGTGAATAGAACCAGTTTCATTGAATAGACCACGAACTCTTGTGAAATGTATAAAAGTTACCTTACCACCCTAATTATATTCTAGTAGGTCGATAAATGGGTAAAAATCGTCACCCTTATGACGATAAATGGAAAATTCTCTTTATTTGATACCCAAATATCGACACATCCATTTATTTTAGATATTGATAACCAAATTAATTTCTGATTTTATATTCAAGAAATGTAATTAAACAGAAACAAAATTGTATGAACATTACTTTGAATTTTTCTATTTGAAGCGTAAAATCGCGCATAACAAATTCTCTATACCTACTCAATTTCGGTAGGTTTGTCCTGAATGTACCGTGTCGTCATACATCACATCAGATAAACTGGCATTCTAACTGTAATTTCAAATGAACTTATTCAAATTATTGTAACGATACTAAAAATAATTGGAAACATCGAACTGTAAAAACCTAAATCATGAAAATGTTTATAGGTCTTGCTATAGACGAAAATAACTGAAACGTGACGATAAATAGAGAGTGGCGAGCAATTTGTGTAATTTTGGTTTCATCATTATCGTGGGCTTTTTTACTTATGTGCTTTTATACCTGTATGTGGTGGTTAATGTTCCCTGTCACCATGTGGGCAATTTTTTTTTATATAATTATGTAAGAGCACCGGTTAATACCATATGGCTATTTTTTTTAATAGCGGGCTTCTTTCCGTTTCCTGAATCCCAGATTGACATGCTTCTTATGTTCAAATTTCATTCACCCTATAAAACATCTGGACTAATTAAATGTAAATACCAGGTATATCCTAAATTAATAACGACGATCTTATTTATGATCAAATTTTGAATTATTAATTTTAACGTTCATGAGATTCAACCAATCAAAATCTCTGGTCTTTTAAAATGAATACTCTAGTTTATACGGTAATACCGTGTACAAATTTATTTATTTTAAGAACGCTTATGTATATGAATAAAATAAATTAAAAATCAAGCTTAGAATTGAGAGATAATTATGCTCTATCAATCAAATAGTTTAAATTCTGTTTTCTAACTTTCTGGTGTACAGATGTTCCCAGTACAGTTCCAATATTATTGGAACATCTAGGTACTATTTTGAACATCAACACTTTGCAGACTGGGCTATGATGTTTCTCATTGTTTCTGTTACTAGAGGCCGCAGTTAGGTCTACTAGTACTCCCATGAGTTAGGTATTTAGGGTGCCACAATTAGGTACCTGCTTGACCCTAGTATGGCTCAGCCTCATCCAAGTAAAATAAGTATTAGGGTCACGCAAGTAAATTGCTGCCCTTTAATTTTTAATTGCGCCCCTCTCGAGAGAGTCTCCAAAACATTCTGAACTGAATTTACATTAAAATTTTGCATAGCTATCAGAAGAAGCGCAGTGCATGCTATAATTTATTAATTTAAGTTTTTGATGTGTGTTTTGAATGTACCCTATGATGTTTTTGTTGTAAGAAGCCGCAGTTAGTCAGTGTATCGCAATTTACCTGCTTGACCTCCGTCACCCCCAGACTGCAGGAGCTGGTAAAGGCTGGTGGCTCATAAACTCTTCATTCCATTTGTCTCTCCATTAGACTCCATAAATCACCAAATTTCTCTCCAAAATGATCATATTGATATTATCATAAATTCTCTCAAATAACATTGTAATTTGTAGTTACCTAGTAGTCAGTAGATATAGGAAAATGTTATATAATTTATTTCTCACTATTTGTCATTGAAGGGCTCAAAACCCATGTATAAGAGTATGTCAGTTAAAGCCATTTACCTAATTGGCTTTGATTTGAAATAGGGTCACGGTTCACCGGTCACGCAGGTAAATTGCGGCCCTTTAATTTTTAATTGCGGCCCTCACAACTCACAAGTGAATCTCGAAAATATTCTGAACCGAAATTACATTAAAATGTTGCGTTGCTATCAAAATGAGCACAGTGCATGCTACAATTTAATTCTTTGTTTTTAACGAGTGTTTTGAAGCTATGGCCAGTCTGCAGAAACTGGTAGTGGTAAAGTGTTCATAGAGATCTCTTATTCTGTTCGTAGCAAAATCAATGTAAATATAGGGATTAATTCAAAATTGTTCGGAGAGAATATCCCAAATATCTCATATATTCTGCAGACTGGAGCTATGGCGTTTCTGTTGGTAGAGGCCGCAGTTATTTAGTGGGCCGCAATTTACCTGCTTCACCCTAGTCAAATCTCAGTTAGGTCCTAGTTTAAGAGTATGTATTACCAAGTTGCTGATTAATTGTCATTGTCTACTTAAAATTGAAAAATAAGTATCTTTCCCATATATAGACGACCAGTCGGCAGAAAATGGGACATTTTTGACATTTTCTGTACGAACAATCCTTAATTTCATTTTCCTCCTATATCTACATGTATTTTACTGAGAACAGAAGCCAAAATAGAGGATTTCTTGGAGAACACTTTACCAGTTTCTGCAGTCTGGATAGACGACTATGAGCACTTTAATTAGATTTAAAATTAAAATTGATAATCCATGTTTCAGAGGCTGGAAAATTGTTTGCTAGTTTTTGAGCCAAAATTTCACAAAAAGTCTAGAGCCAAGAAAATTTGGCTCATTTTTTGAAGATTTCAAGCCAAAAAGAAAAATTAACAAGGGAACATAGGAATTAATTCAAAATTTAAAGCCAATTAGACTTAGGTATCTTAGATTTGATCATTTCAAATCTAAACCAATTGGCAATTAATTGGCTTTAAGGGGACCGTCCGTGATTAAATCACTAAATTTTCAATATTTTTTTTATTGCTTAAATAGCTAGTTTATATTACTAAGATTGATCTCACAAAGAAAAATCAGCTGTTTATCACCCCCCTCCCCTTCCACAGGGGTTGGGAGCTTGGAATTTGGCGCGCCATTACATCTGGCACAGCGTGGGTGAGCCGCCTAACTCTTAGATTTGGCACATGCGCGCCTAGCTAAGTGGCTGCTAATTACATCATTATTTCACAATTGGCTAACTGTTATTCAAAGTTAGCCTCTCAGAAGCATTCTAATAAAATAGATCTGGCAGTTGTGGACGAGAGTTCTCAAAGTGAAGGACGCTAATCTCGACAGAGTTCAGTTCGTCACTACTGATACAGCTCTTGTTCATATTTTTGGTAATGTTCATGGCTTTCTTTTGACACGTCTGGGTCTTTCTACTGGAAAGACAACTCTGAAGAGAAGGAATAGTGAGGCTAGTACACCAGCAAAGATGACACCGAAGCAACGTCGGCGTGATTAGGCTGGACCCTCCCATGACTATCAACCCGGAGGATATTGATGGGTGTTCGTTGTTGGTTTTTTTTTCTGTAGCGGTTGTTGTTTGGCTATGTAAAACTTTACTACAGAGAGCTGGGTGGCGCCCAGTGATACCCACTACCTTTGAGTAGTAATAGCGGGGCACTTCGCCCTGCGGGGATTTAGTGCCATACATAGTCCAAATAAAAACTTTGAACTCATTTTTCTTGCAGTTGAAAAATTACTAACTTTTTGGTATTCAAACATGTACTTCTAATACAGTTTTGTAGCTACGGGTTTGCGGTTTTTTTCATTCGATTCTCCTGGTAATTCTCTACAAAAGCCCGAGGATTGATTTTTGAATTTCGAAATATAATTTTTTTTAGAAATATATATTATTTTTTTGAAAATTTTAGTTTTTTCACGAAAAATATAATTTTTCGTAAACTAATTCGAAATTCAAAAATCGATCCCCGGGCTTTTGTAGAGAATCACCAGGAGAATCGAATGAAAAAAACCGCAAACCTGTAGCTACAAAACTGTATTAGAAGTACATGTTTGAATTCCCAGTTCGAAATTCGAATAACTTGTTTTCTATGCGTCTAATCAAAAAAGGCCAAGAACAAAAACATAATATTATTCAATTTTATATTTAGGAACTAAGTTTCATAACCGTAGCTTTATTTATAAATTTGTTTACAAAATTTACGGACGGTCCCCTTAACTGACATACTCTTATACATGGTGACTAATTATCGGAAAATAAAAATAATTAACTATGAAAGAAAGTATGCCTCTCTCAGGCTCTCTGTGATTGGCTGGTATCAGTTGTATGCCTCTCTCACGCTCTCTGATTGGCTGGTATCAGTTGTATGCCTCTCTCTGATTAGCTGATATGCTCTTAAATCTCAATTATATATTAAGGTATGTAGTATATTTACTTTTGATAATTGGGTAGGTATAATAATATAGGTATTGATGACTGTCAACTTACAAAATTTGAATTAAATTTTGATGACTGGTGACTGCATTACTAATTTTTGTTGACTCATTTTTGAAAAAAAAGATATATTGGCGACTCAATAACCATTCTCTGCAGCTAGGAGTTAGGTATGACCATATGTCTAATTGACTTTAAATTTTGAATTAATTCCTATGTTCCCATGTTAATTTAATAATTTTGGCTTGAAACCTTCTTAAAATGAGCCAAATTGGCTTGGCTCCAGTCTGTATTTCGTGATAAATTTTTTTGCTAATTATTGCTATGTTACCATTAATTTTTGGTGTATAAATTGGGAAAATGTTTGTGGATCAGCCAAATTACTGGAAATTTATGGTGGATTTTTTCAGCTTTTTGAAAAAGTCAGTGGGATTTTGTGCACCAAATACAGACTGGGCTTGGCTCAGATTTTTTGTGAAACTTTTCCAGCCTCAGACCCTCTGAGACATGGCTCAAAAGTTCAAAACAACTGTCACAAACTCTCCATTAAAATGTCTAGTTTGGACATGTTTTATTACATTAACACCAGTCTGCATAATGTGTCTCTTCTCCCACAGAGATTTTTAAATTTTGATTTGAGAGAGAGTTACTCTGTGACTCTCATCAGCAGATTCAGAATATCTGCAGCAAAATTAATGGTAACATAGGAATTAATTCATGATCTCATGCAGAGAGTCTTGGAAAATGTTCCATATTCTGCAGTCTGGCATTAACTTGGCCCCTTAGCTGCCCCTAGGCTCCCTAGGCAAGGAAAGAAAGCATGTCCTTTCTCTCCATTTTAATTGCGAGTTTGTGACAGCTATTTCGAGCCCTTCAATTGTAAACGGCGAGAAATTTCCAATTATCTGGATTTATTTCCCATGTTACAATGTTATTTTAGAGAGAATTTATGATAGTTTGATCATTTTGGAGAGATTTTTTTTCATTTGGTGAGAGGAGAATTACTATATTACTATTATTTGGCCCCTAGATAGATAGGTTAACGTATCCCAGTCTGCAAATCATGCACAATCAGTCTTCACTCTCCAGATATATTGATATCTTTAATTTTTGGGGCAATTTGTCTCCAAAGATTTTCAAATTTCTCTCTAAAAGTACAAAGAATTTAAAATACTCTCCAATAATTACATGTAAATGATGTAATGATGCAAACATAGGATTTAAATAATTTAATTTGAAAATTGTCGCCGGATAATTCAGGAGACTAATTTCAAGGTCTCAATATAACTTATATCGAGACCTTGAAATAACTTAGGCTAACAGATGAATTTTAGAAGCTAAATGCTGCGGATTATACAGATCCTTATTAATTTATTACTGTATTTTAAGGTTTGCTAAACTCCAACAGAGTAATTAATCCATCAGAAAAGACCATTTTTTCCAGAGTGGGATCATATAAGTATATGCTGAGACTTGAGCCTCGAGGTAACTTCTTCTGCAGACTAGACCATAGCATTGTAGGTACACTGTTTTAGACCTTTTAGCTGACTTCTAAATTTTTCCATCAGATTTCTCATAGGTAATTTCAACATTTAGTATGCATGAATCAATCGGAGATATAGGTATTAGCTATACATGATAAACAAACTGCAAATATATGTACCTTTCCTGTCTGTCAGCTCTCCATACCCCCCAAACTTGATAGGCTATAAGCCTATTTAAGCTATATTCAGATCGAAAGTATATCCTAACCTACTATAAACTTTATTTCGTGGTGTTTTAGAAATATCTGAATTCCAGACTGCATTATATTGTAAATTGCACCAACATGTCAGTGTAATTTTTCCTCTTTGAAAATAATATTATAGCAAAGTCGGTGGATGTTAAGCTATTTATTAATTATTCCTATGTTAGTGTTACCACTAATTTTCGGTTGATAAATAACTCTCTTCTGATTGACTAGTAACTCTGTTAGAGATTCAAAATCAACTATGTGAGAACTCATCCCGAAGACAACTCTGCAGAAACTACACATTATCTCTTTTTAACTATGTAAAAATCAGTTATATATTTCATATTATATGAAAAAATTGAATTATGCATGTTACAAACTTTACTAATACTCTGCAGGATTAATAATTAATAAAATCTGCAGTTGAGTTTTCATGAGTAACTGTTAGAATTTGAGTTTTCCATTCTAGATAAATTGGAAAAATGTTTGTGGAGTAGCCAAATTTTTGAAAAATTGGTGGATTTTTCAGCTTTTTTAAAAAGTCTATGGAATTTTTTGCACCAAGTACAGACTGGTTTCTGGTAATATTTTGTAAACAGAGTTTCCAAAACTAATGGTATTCCTGAAAAACTACTTAAAATGACTCCTTTTATCCCTTGTTATTATGTTACAGTCAATTCATTGGCTTATATTAAAAATGATCAAAACTCAAGAGTCTCTGAGTCAGATAGTTACCTACTTATATCTATATGTAGCTTATAACTCAAGTATGTTCAGATGTTAATTTCAGCTTTTGATACAAATCTATAAGCATAGCGGCGTATGAAAGTAGCAGTACGTTGCACCACTGTACGTTCTGTCTGATAAGCCAGTCTGCAGAATTTGCAACATTTTCCCCAAGATTCTCTAGGACAAATCTAAACCCAATTCTAGAAATTTCAGATCTCTGGAGGAGTCTAGTACTAGGAGATATGCATCTTGAATTAATTCCTGTCATCATTAATTTAGCTGAGGGATATTTTGAATCAATTCCTATGTTATCATTAACTTAGCTGAGAGAGATTTTGAATCAATTCCTATGTTAACATTAATTAATTTAGCTGAGGGAGATTCTGAATCTGCTGCTGAGACTCTTGACAAAATGTCAAAGTCGAAATAAAATCTCTTGAGGACTGATAGTCAGGAGACACATTATGCAGAATCTGAGTGGCAGATAGGAATGAAGATTTATTATATATGGAGGTCATTTAGTAATTGTTTTTATGACTTACTGTACTAGAATCCAATGTATATACAGGGTGTGCAAAAAAGTAGCGGATTTAAAATTGTTATAATTTGTTAACTAATATTGCTAGAAGATTTACATAGGTTTCATTTTGAAGAAGAAAATTCAAAGTTTTATTTTATTTCACCACCACCAAACTCAATAAACTTATCCAAGACTAAAATTGATTTTTAATCAAATTTTGTGTAGAGTATTAGCATGGGTTCATGATCGTATTCCATTTAAAACGTGTGTATCAAATAAATAAGTGGACATTCCACTTAACATAATTTCATAATTTTAACATAATGTCATTCCTAAAATCAGTAAATTATAGTTATCACGGATCCATTTTTAAACATTATAAAAGGATAAGTTTTCTCTGTTTCACTGTTAATTGTGTCTTTCTTTTGGATAATAAACCGCTAAATGATATTAAAGCTCTATAGATGAGCCTATAAACACTCTTTACATATGAATGAATGATATCAAAATAAATTTAATATTCTTCTCTTTTAGGTGAAACCTATTTCAGTTGTACATATAGCTGAAATAGTTTACAAATTACAGCCCTTTTAAATTGGCTACTTTTTTGTTAACCTATGCTATAATTCTCTATACTGAATGTGACAAAATAAGGTTTTTCATCTTTATTGAGTTTGGTGGTAGTCTTTTATAAAATAAAACTTGGAATTCTTATCTTTAATATTGAACCTATTTCAATCTTCTACCACTAATAGTTTTTTAATTTAACCATTTTTAATCTATTACTTTTCTTGCAGACACCCTGTACTACCATTGTTTAATTCTTAAACTATGCCGCCGCTTAGAAGTCAGAACAGGCGCCTCTCAAAGGTCAGAACGGGCGCTGTCGCCTTTGAAGAGGTCAGAACGGGCGCTGTCACCTTTGAAGAGGTCAGAACCGGCGCTGTCGCCTTTGAAGAGGTCAGAACCGGCGCTGTCGCCTTTGAAGAGGTCAGAACGGGCGCTGCCGCCTTTGAAGAGCTCAGAACGGGCGCTGCCGCCTTTCAAGAGGTCAGAACGGGCGCCGCTGCATCTCAGATGTCAAAATAGGAGTCTCTCACACTAAAAATTCTATCCAGACTGCAGGAATTGCCTTGTAAAGTTTTCTCCAAGAAATCCTCCATTTTGGCTTCTGTTCTTACTTTTCAGTAAATATATATTAAGCCAGTCTGCAAAAAATATGGGACATTTTGAGAACAAAAGGAATATAAAAAATTCTATAGCACTTAACCAGTTTCTGCAGTCTGACCATATTAGTCTGTCATAACCATCCTGTTATTCTGGGCTGTTCTGATTATTTTAGGAACCCACCACTCAGGTATATTGCAGACCTTTTAATTTTAAGCACCTTTATTCAAGAAATTCTGAATCCTGCTGAACTGAATTTATTCTAAAATATTGCTTATGATGATAAGAGATTTTACTGGATTAAGATTTATTAATTTTATGGGTGTCTAGACCTGTTAGTAGAATCTCTGAAATACACTGAAACTGAAGCAAATATAAATGGTAGAATATTGTTCACAAATTTTTAATGTTAAGTTAAGAGAGGCTATTAATTCCAAGGGCTATTTATTCCTCTCCCTACTTCAGGTCATTTGATAGTGACGAGATGTTCACCCAAAGACATTATAACGTCATCAAGGGCAATTTGTAAATGAAAAGGTTCCGTTTCATTGATTCTACATCGCCTGTTGAAGATATGTATTTTATGAGTGTTTATGTGGTTTGAGAACATAGTCAGTTAGGGTGCCATAATATTGCTACTGCGTTAGGGTACATACACAATACAGGCAGAGCACCATTAATGTTGATTGGTTTTCATATGCAGAGATGCTGGGCAGGTCATACTGCAAGCAGAGCGGAACTCCCTTCGCTTGTAGTGTGTGAGTACCCTATTACTTCAAATATTGCCTATTAGTAAGAAAAGAACTTAAAATATATTCAGTTAGCCTAAAACTAGGAAGTCATATTGCAGCACACTTAACTAACTTCAGCCTCAAACCACAGAAACCATAATTAATATTATAGCTTCAAAGCGCTCATAAAATCAATAAATCAAAACGTATGTGATGAGTTATTGCACTTCTTTCAATAAGCAACCATTTAGAATATATAAGGTTCAGCAGGATAGACTTTTTCTTATGAAAAGTTGCTTAAAGTTAAAGAACCAGGATTTAACTTTGAGACCCTATGTCAGGAAAGTCCCAAGCTTAATGGGTAAATGAAAAGTATTCTCTTCTGATGCACAATTTTTGGATTATTTCACTTATTTACATGCTTTACTACTCATTTATTATATTTCAAATTTTGGACTAAGTCACCCATTTAGCTGAACACTCTTGAGAATAAATTTATGTAAAGTACCGCACAAATGTAGCGAAATTGTTCTCAAGTAAAAATCTCCCACCTGATAGCCAAACCTCTCTTCTTAAAAATACCTATCTTAAATGTGGTGACCGGTATTCAAAAGCTTAATATTTTCACCCTACAATGATTACTTTCCTGTCTTACGTAGAAATATTGTGTATTTCGTCCCCTCAACATCATCAATAGTATATTCTACAGAAAGGTTTTTTCTAAGAAAGTCAAGTTTTCTCTCAAGTAAAGCTAAATTTTCTTTCAAAATAACCAAAACATCATGAATTCTCTCCAAAATAACATTGTATTAGTGGCATAGGAAAAATATCAGATATTTTTCTCCATTTGCATTTGAAGTGCTCAATATTATTCTCTTAAACTCACCTGCCAAATGGAAGACTGGCCAGCTGGTTGTAGAAATGTAGACCTCACAAATGTAGATTCATCATATTTCTAATGTTCCTATACTTGATAGTCAAGAATAATTTTCCATCAAATCATTAGTCAACTTATCCTATAATCAATTAAAAAATATGACATAGCTAATTGTTTTTTCTCGTTAATTTCTGTTTGTCTCATCCCCAATCAGATGGTGACTGTAAATTTCTAAAGTAACTCTGGGATAATCTACTGGGTGAAGTTCTTCATATCTGCTAGTGTCACTCAAATGTTACCAACTCTGGCAGTAAACTAAGATGAGGCCCTGTTGCTAGCTATAGATATAGATATTACAGGTATCTGTTTTTGAATAACATTTGAATAATCATCATTGAGTATTATACAAGTTGATCAATCAATCAATTCATTCACTGTAGTTGATCAATCCATTGTAACCTAATCTTTCTTTCCACCAGCTAAAAGTGAAAAGGATTTCATACCGTTTATCACTTCGACTGACCTAACAGGATCTGGGCTATAGAGGTAATCCTTACCTTCATCTTCATCAGGAACGACTCTGTCTCCTAACTTGCAGGGTAAGCTATTCTATATTAACTAGCTTGTAGCTTCCTAACGTTATTTCATTAATGATTAAGAGAATAAATTTTGTTCTATTGAGCAAATATTATTCATTATTTTGTTTTGCATTATTTTATTTAGTTGGCGTGAATTTTCTAAATATCCTCCTAAATTATTTATATACATGATATCCCATAAAAATAATCCCGTGGTATTAATTGCCATAATTAAAATCATTTAGTACAATATTACTTTAAAAAATATTTTTTATCGATCTATAAGTTAGTGATGAAGAAATAAACAGAAGTACAATGTAGCTAGTAAAGGATTAATTAGCGAAAGAAATGTATGGGTAAAGATCAGTGATTTTTGTAGGCTAATAAACATCAAATCCCTTTCCAATATTTTCTGACCAAATACGTCTTAGGAACCAGTTCTCCATTACTCGTACAAATTTTTTACTATGGGTTTGTGCACCAATCTACATAAACCTAAAATATCAAATGAATTACCATAAAGTTCCTGATCTGGTGCAGTGATGTAGTCATTAATTATTTGCAAGATTTCCTTTGTAAAACAAATTAAACAATTGTCTTTAAAGTTGTTAATTGCCACATGTCCTTTCCGAATTGAAAGTTTTTCTGCGAATTTCTCGTGAGTTTCTGTATTTTTTTCTATTTTTTCACTTAATAGCAAAATTAAAAGCTCTCAAAAGAGTGGGCACATTTTTCTGGGACACTCTACTTATGTATTTATTATAAAGCAACAAACTAAAGAAATTAAAATAATATTCTAGTTTTAACTCATTATTACAAAGTGGTTTGTGTTGATTATAATATATATATAATGGTAGGTATAGCTATATTATTTACATCAATGAAATAGTTCCAGTTATTAATAATAGTAACGATATTCTAAATCTAGAATATTTGTTTCCTTACATTGCACATCATTGTAGTTTATAATGCATTTGGCTTATTAATGTATCATGATAAACATGTTATCTTTCCTATTCGAATAAATGTACATACATTGACAAATGCTTTTGGAATAACCTCTTTTTTCAGCTGGTGTTCTCAGCAAGGTTTACTTCGTTTCAGATGAGGTTTTTTGCAAAGACCCCGAACACTTCTCCCAGCATCACTCCTGAATTATTGGCAAACCCTACTGCAAACGCACTGAGGTAAGTCGTACAATGTGTTCATCCACTGCAATTGAATAGAAGTGCAGGGTGTGTTTTTTATTTCTTCCGATTCTAAAGTTGGATAAGTTTGCATCCAATTAGCTGATTTACACAAACCTGGTCTGAATCGACTCCACATTGTTTATGGTCTTACTTGGTTTGTAAAACAGGTTCCCTATATATACCTTTGGTATTAAAGTATTTTTTCTCAAATTGTAGGCTGCAAATTAACTTCTAAAGTTTTTGAAGATGCTTGTAAAAAGTTGAGCCAGTTTTATCAAACTCCTCTTCTTTTCGGATGGAGTACTTCATATCGATGGGGGAATCAATGCCCACAATTTTTCCCATTGGTCAGTCACCCACCCACTCACAAAAAGGACGTCAGGACATAGCTATTTAAATGAAAAGTTCCCTGGCAGGGGGATTGGAAATATTATTAAGACCTTATTAAGCCGGTAAGACCTTATTACCGGCTTTCTCGCTCACTTGACTTGAGTCCGGTGGACTTTTTCTTCCTGGGTTTTAATCAAAGACTCGTCAATAAACAGAACTATGAAAGGTTAAATCAGCTGAAAGCCGCCATTACAATAGCGTTTAGTCAGGTTTCTCAAGAAATGATATCTGCAGCTATGGTTAACTTTGTGATGCGTCTTAGTTTAATTTTGAATCCAATGGTGGGCATAACGAAATTTAGTAAAGATTAATGTAGTTGCTTATATTATCAACCCCGAATAATTAATTTGTTTAAATCGGCCAATTGGATGCATAGTTATTCAAGTTTAGAATCGGGACAAATAAGTAAAAAAAACCTGTATTATGCTACTGTTATATATAATAGTTATGTAATTAATCTAAGTATTTGTCCCAATATAATATGCATTTCATGACTATTATAGTAGGCTGATGAATATGTAGATTCATGCTTATTCAATGGCAGTGGATACATTTTTTGTTGAATTTCAAATTATGTATCTTATTCATTTATCAATAGGTATTATTAAAATTAATAAATCACAACATTAGAGATAATTGATTTTGCCACTTTTTACTTTTATCTTAATTCTTGAGCTTTATAATTTCACAATCTTTCATGTAGATAATAATATGAAAATGAAGAAATAATATTTTTTCCAATAATTTGATTCACTTAGTGATATTTGCTTATAAAAGTTAAAAAAAACTTCCAGAAATAATATACTCTATATGAATGTTTATTTTTACGCAGATCCTCTTCATGAATTGAGTTGAAGCAATGTGGTGAAATGGTGACTTCTTTCAGTGGACAACTGGACATGCAGTTCTCTTAGCGGTGGTGTCGTCAAAAGCATTTTAATAAACTGCTACTTATCTATATTACAATTTTTATATGATAAATATATTTGATACCGTGAAACGAATTAGGATCTTTTGTATTTGAAATATCAATAAAAAATATACATTATGTAAATACATTATTCTAAATTATGAAATTCCATTTTTAGCTGTTCAGAGTTTCACGGTGATAATGTTGTTTTATTCTGCGTGAATCTGCATTTTTCATTTTTTTTAAATGGTAGTAATATAACTAGATATGGTTATTTAATTAATAAGTGTTCTTTTAAATGGTATATGCGTGCGTTTTAACTCTAACTCTCATCTGATTTAACAATAGTTGTTTAGTTGGTAGAAGTTTCTTAATAAACTCAAGTTAGAAAATGTGCTGTTTCCGGTTACCATAGTAGAATACAACTATGACATTGTAGTCATAGTTGGCCTAGAAGTAGACTTGGACATAGTAGTCCAACTAAGTGGTGTTTTAGTAGATCTGCCTAGACAGAACATTAGTTAAGCAGTAATTTCTGCTACTGTTTTCTATAGAAGTTAGATAAAGAAATACAGAAGTTTGGATACTTCTATTAAGAACCAATGTGAATGAATAGGAAAATATTGGGTGGATTCAATGTGTGTTACAGTACATGAAATTAGAAAGGAAGTGAAATTGCTTTCTTAAAGTAAAGAACTCTTGCATTACTGATTTGCGTTCGGTTAACTGAAACTTGTATTTAATTTCTTTCTACAAACTTGAAAACGAGCTAAGAAATCTGCTAGAAATATTGTTTATTAAAATACTGGTGTACTTTCCCGTTAAAAATAACGGGTCATCATGAATACCAATTTATTTCCCATTATTAAGGGATTACTTTTAATGAATTCAATTAAAATTTTATTTTCTGGTATGTCTAATTTATTTTATACTGTAGATAAAATACATTAAAAAATTGAATAAAAACTGGAATTTAAACATCCAAGTCAATATATTCCCGTGCGTAACTGACACCAAATAAATAAACACACGAGGGAAATTATTAGAATAGATGTTTTAAAATCCAATCGTAGGTTACTCTCACTGAAGGCTCTGTTACACGGTGCGAGTTGGCCTAGCGAGTTACTGTAGTACAGCTACTCGCACAGTGTGACTGCATCGGTCGAGTAACTGTCATGGAAATTCAATGCTATTACATTGAGCTACTGGCATGCGATTACACAGGGACAGCTGCTGTCCACTGTCACGACAGTTCTCTCACCGTGTAGCAAGGCCTTCAGTATACTTAGACTTCTATAATTATTGTTCTACATTTAACAAACAGCAATTTTATGCTCTATGAAATATTTTAGGAAGAAGAGTACTAAGTTTCAAGTTATTGGTACACGTCAGAAAAGAATATATAAAAATTATAATTATTATTCAAATTTGTTAATGGATACCAATTTAAATCAAAAATAAATAATTATTATTATTTATTACACAAGAGATTTTTAAGTGTTCGAAAATATGGAACCGTGTGATAACACGGAACTAACTCTAAAATGGAACATGTTGAATTTCTGAACCATTGCTTCAATAACCTCATCTGGATTATAATATTGATGTTTTATACAAACGGTAATCAATTCCGAGACATGACTCGAAATGAGTACCACTTTTATTAAAGCGAGGCCTGCCTGTAATTAGTTCTCATAATTATGTCAGAATATTATGATTACAATTTTGTAAGGAATAAGGTTGATTTATAGTAAATGTAATCATGTGTTAAATATTTTTCACTCTTTGTG
Source organism: Caprella mutica (assembly GCA_947561585.1). Lineage (NCBI taxonomy): Eukaryota > Metazoa > Arthropoda > Malacostraca > Amphipoda > Caprellidae > Caprella > Caprella mutica. The sequence continues at coordinate 933,947 of CANNZV010000007.1, forward strand.
GAGATAAAATTTTAATAAACTATATGCGAGACCCGTTTATTGATACCTTGTTCCATTCCAACTTCAAATTGGTGGTTATTATAATATACTGTATTAGCTATGTACAACTATAATCTAATAGCAATATATTTTACCCTAAAAGAAATTTTGATGCGCGAAAAGGTAGTGAGTGCACCCCACCACGGTTCAATCTGCACTGAAAAGAATGACCACAGTTTATAGAAGGGTAGTTAGGACAACGCTATAATATAAATTTCGGAGCTGTGAGGCAGTGACGTCATTCAAGATGGCGGATGTTTCTACCAATCATGGAGCTCAGACAACTGAGCGCCAAATTCTGAAACAAAAATGTAAACAAAGTGTGATGTAAACTTTGATAGATTGTCCGAAAAGCTAATCAACCTCCTAATTCTTGATCAACTATTAATAAAATTATACAATATGATATTATTATTCTATAATGGTGCCTAGAATATAAATATGCAATTTTTAAACCGTAATTATAAAGATAAACAACCTAAGATACCTAGGTAATCATGCTAATGGACACTTGCCTAATAAGATCTTTCCAATTTCATCAACATGACTTCAAATTTTAATCTTAGATTACTGTATGTGTTGGAAATTTGAGAAAATTGAATGAAAAAGATAATAACTTAGGTTGCTACTACCTATTTGTGAACAATGAAAAGTGATTTCACTAGAATTTTGTCTCTAGACTCCACAGTCTCCACATACCTAGGAAGAATTTGAATAAGGAAGCATTTCCATCTGTTGGTGAGTACCTATTATAGCCTTATAGGTAAACTACTAAACTAGACGACGTAGGCGTCGCCATCACGTAGTGAGGCTAAGTGAGCAGTTTATTTAGCCTAGGGGCTAGCCGGCAAGGTCTAGGTAGCGACGCTACCTAGTCATAATCGGCTGACCGCTGACGCTACCGTAGCGTCAGCGGTCAGCCGATTAGGTAGGTAAATTGCGGCACTCAAACCAACTGCAGCCACTAACCTCAGTACACTAAAATCTATGATGGCTTTGATTTTGAAGCACTCTGGAAATAAACAAAATCTAGAACGCATTGAGTTTCAACTCAATATAAATTAGTTTAAGAATGTTTTTGAGAGTGAGACATTCTTAACAGATTACAGTGCCGCAATTAGAAATTAAAGGACCGCAATTAGAAATTAAAGGACCGCAATTTACCTGAAGGCTGTGTGACCCTACTGTCTAGCCAGTCTTTATTTCATGGTAAATTCCATTATTCCACCAACATGTCCAGATTGTATCATTGTACCTATATCATTATATGATAGTAAATTCCAATGATTTGTCAACAGATATTCAATTTCTCTAATAAATTTAGCTACCATTAATTTTTGGAGAGGAAACTGGTAAAATGTTGGAGGACTAGACAAATTGATGAAAAATGTTAGCAGATATTTCTCAGATTTTTGAAAAAGTCAGATGAGTTCAGTGCACCAAATACAAAGTTACAAACTGGCAAGTGGCAACATGTTGATAAAAAAATTTCCCCTGTGAAAATAATATTCTGCTTTGTCAAAGTTTGTGGATTTTTAGCTATTTATTCCTATGTTACCATTAATTTTCCGCCTTTTCGGTGGATAAATTGGGAAAATGTTGGTGGATCGGCCAAATTAATGAAAATTTATGATGGATTTCTTCAGCTTTTTGAAAAAGTCAGTGGGATTTTGTGCACCAAATACAGACTGGGTCTAGCTAAATGAATTTTTCAATTTGAAGCCTATAGTATTTTGGTTGATATATTTGCACCATATGATCATACAAAGTACAAACCGGGTAATACAGTGTGTCGGAGTGTCCTTACTTACTAGCCAATATATTGGTGAGGCAGTCTGAAATGAATGTCTCTACAGACCCAGGATTTTCTTACAGAAAATGGGATTTAGGCGCAGCAAATAACATGGAAACATAGGAATGAAATAGCCAAATATTTCTTGATTGCATGAATAATCCACAAATCCAGCTTCTGAGACTGGTTTGCAAGTTTGTGATTGTAAATTTGAGCCTCAAGTCCTTTAACATCCAAGTTATTTTATAAGGGTAGAAAGTTCTTTTTAGTTTTATCACTATTTATTTGTTTATTACTCATTTATTAGAACCTCATCAGTCTCAGACAACTTAGTAAATTGTAAAATTACTAATATTAGTATGTCTCTTAAACTCCAGTTATCCTCAAAGAAGCTAAATTTCCTCAAAATTCTTTCCTAAATAATATTGTAGCATAGCCAGACTGCAAAATATGGAACATTTTTCTAAGACTCTCTGCAACAAAATACAAATCTGAGGCTCTGAGCCCTATTTTATAAATTTCATATCTCTGCAGGAGATCTTGAATTGATTCCTATGTAACCATTAATTTAGCTGCGGGAGATTTTGAATTCATTCCTATGTAACCCATGTAATAAATAAAGCATCACCAAACTTGTCATTTTAATGGTGAGATTATGACAGTTATTTTGATCTATGTATGCTACAATGTTATTTTGGAGAGAATTTATGATGCCTAATTTCATCATTTTGATAAATTAAAATTAAAGAGAAATTTAGTTTCTTTTGGAGAGATAAATGGAGAGTTTATGAGCCATACTATTTTTGTTGGAATGTAACCATTAATTTAGCATAATTTACCATTAAAATCCATCAGAATTGTCAATAAATTCGTTAATCGACCAATTTTTTTCTCTATTTAGCCACCAATTCACCAAAAACTCTATGAAATTTAGGAATAAATAGCTAGCTAGAAAATCACAAACGTTGCTAGAATATTATTATTTTCAAAGGGAGAAAAAATCCACCGATATGTCTGTGCTTTTATAATCTTACAGAGTTTAACTATTTTGTTTAATTTGTCAAATTAATTACTTCCTACTTTCAAACAGGAACTCCAGTCAGTAAGTCTAAATTCAGAAAATTATTTGATTCTGAACAAATTTCATCTGAGAAGAGCTGGTTGCTACCTCCCTCATTGGAAATTTTGAAGCAGCGCAAGAAGAAAATGACCATATGATTCATCTTCTGAACAACGTAAGTATATTACCATATAGCTTCATCTCATTATTGCTTTGATTGCACTGACTATTAGTAGGTGAAACAATTCATGAATTCACTAATTGCTCCTTATTAGTCTTTTTTATAGACTTTTTATGTAGTCTTTTTTGTAGACTTTTTATGTAGTCTTTTTCATAAATATTTGAAGCTAACAATTTATGGATGTTAAACTCTAACTGTAATTAATATTTTATGAAAATTTTCATAGGACCCCTCGCCTGAACAAGAATCGGAGGAAATGGGCTTTCTAGAAAGTGAAGTTAAAGCTGCCTGCAGTGACCTATTCACGGTCACCAATAACACCAGTTGGAGGCTTCTTCCATTCCATCGCATCTGAAAATGCTTGCAGCTACTTTTACAGAATAAAGTGTCATAAAAATTGAAAAATATCACAGCAAGAATCTCGAATCAAAACTGGCTGATTGTGAAACATGCAGCTGTATTTTAATCTCCCCTGATCTGAATATAGATTCATCCTAGGGATTAAAATATTGCTGCCCATCATTTATATCCTTATTAAGGAATTTCTTCTCATTTTTTCTTAAATAAGAACTGCTATTTTAGAATTTACTAAATAACTATCAGAATTGAAGTACAATTAATATTGTATGCTCCCTCAACTATGCTGTGATCAAATGAACAAATATTTAGTTAATTTTTATGTCTTAGAACGTGGAATCAGAAGCTTAGACATGTAAATGAAAAGAATATATTAATGATAATAACTAATAATTAAATTTGTCCATTAAGTTTCCAATGACCATTTGAAAGTATATTCAAATAAGCGGGATAGTTTTAATTTTTCATTTTGATTGAATAGAGTTAACAATTAAAACTATTCTGCTTCAATGAATTTTAATTTTTTTTTCTATTATTAATTTTGTTTCTGGATCACTGGACGATTCATTTTGAAGCTGAAAAATTATGCTTTAATCTATAAATTTTGAAATTGTATCCATTGTATCCTATTAAAATGGATACAATTTATTCTATATAGCGACATGAACTAGTTTAGTAGTTTCATTTTTTTTCATACTCGTAAAAGTACTGTTATTATTAAAGTTATTTATGTGTGGAATGAATTATGTCTGTCAATGACCAGTAAATGGTTCAGACTTCAGTTACTATCAGCTCTTCATTTTCCTCTTCCATCCGTGAGTGAAGCCACCGGTGCTTGTTTCCCTTTTCATTACATTCCTTGGTAAGTGATGGAGTAGCTTTTCTTCATCCATGAGCATTGTCACTGAAAGTGGTAGGTGACTTTGTTCATTGAGCCACTTTCTTTTCTGACTGCTTCTTCCAGTCCCTTGTATTTAATTCACTCATTTTCCTGTTGGATATTTGTTCTAGGTAGCCAAAGGAGACCCTATAAACATCGGTCTGTCGTTTCGATAGAACAATCCATCAATTTGATATCCCAGAAATCGAATCGATATACGTTGTTTATAGGGGAGACTTAAATCAACCACTAAAATTCGAGTTTTTTTTCCCCATTTTTTCAGACCTTAATTGAACTATAATACTATTGTATGATTATATTGTGTTTGTGATACAGCTCTTTTTTTAAATGATTGTTCCTATACTTTAAAGAATTCAAAATTTAGTAGAAAATAGTAATGGAAATGTCAGTTTTGTTGATTCGCAATAGTCTGTGGTAACCTGTGATAAGTTCTAAATATGGATTATAAATATTTATCTATTTAAAGCTGAAAGTTAAACCATAATAATATTCGGGGTATAAATGATCCATCCAATGAAATCTGTGAATACAATTACTATCCTTTAAAAATAATACCTAATTATATGTTTTTATATCAAGTTCAATATAGTCTATCCGTATGAATATAAATAATATTTTTAGCTTACATTTTTTAATATAACCATCTTACTTGCATAGTAATCTAGTATCAGGCTCAATAAGCTGAAATTGCTTTTTAAATAATTGGTTTCTAGTGCTGTAAGCTACTAACGAAAAATGCTTAAATAAGAGTTTATTATATGATCAGAGTGCTCTAAGTAACTGAATTTCACGTAAATAATCTATAATGGTAATTAATAACCTCATTATGAAAAGAAAATAATCGAATTAACCAAATAATTAAATTTGTTCAAGTATGCTATTTTGATTTTTTAGCTAAGGCATCACGCGACAAAAACAATACTTGGCAACTGCCTGTTACGTCACTGGGTCCATGCTATTTTCACCCGAATTTGTACCCGTAGACTTGTCCTAACTACCTTATTCTATGAACTGTGAGAATGACGGTGTCCGTGCCCCGCCCCTTTGTGTGTGGGAGAGGGAGGGGGAATGGTGGTAGGTGGAGCTTTCGACATAAATTCATTAGACCTCAGGCCAGTTTGCCCAAGTTACAGTCGGCCTTGAGATCATAATATGTAAATCACATTTGCGCAGTTCTATTAGATGTAAATACGATTAGAAGCTAGGTCTTTCGATGCAAAGTCCATTATCTTGAAAGTATTTGTATCTGGGTACTGTTTTTCATATGATTGAATGGTTGTAAAACTGTTTGTCTTATTTCTTTATTGCCAAGTCCCTCTTATTTTATTGATATTAGTCCTTGGTAGGTTTTTCATAAAGATTTTAGACCTTAGTACAGGTTTGCATTGAAACTTTATGCCTAGTTCCTATTATAGATAAAATATTCTTACCGGAGTACGATTGTTTTTAAAAAAGTTTGTGGAGATTTTATTTGCTTTAAATTCATTAGGTTTAAAGATTATTTATTTTAAATTTGAATGATTCAGTACGGCTTGTACTAATACTTTATACCCCAGAACTATTTTTATTGTATTTCTTTATGTTAAATACAAATATCTTCGTATCATTTGATCTAAGTGAGTTTTATTCAAAAAAAATTGGTCTGTATACGATTTGCATAAGAAATATTTATATTATTACCGTTTATTTAGAGGATAGACTACTTGAGTACTATTTGCTATATTACTTTTAGATATAAAATAACTTTTTTTTGTATTCCATACCATCAAGTACAACTTATATTAAATTTATTATCTCAAAGTAGTGTTTGTGGTAAGACTATTTATCTCTGTCCTGTTTTTACAGATATGATTAGTTAGTGTTCGCATTTATTATAATAATATTTATTCTATTACCATATATTTTAAAGTATTCGATCTCAGTCCTTGTTTTCTTTATTCAATTAGGTGCTAGTACGGTTTTCGTTATAACTATTATTACGTAATACGATTTGAGATAAGTGATTCGGTGTTAGGCCTTTATACCTAAGGCACCTCTCCCGAATCATTAAATGGAATAAAGGTTTTTCAACATTATCGAAAAGCATTCGCCAACCACTGGTTTTCCAGTGTGTTTTCATTGCACTTGGCAAAATGCAAATGTTATTAATCAGTTAAATATAAAACTTGAACAAATATTAAAAATAAAGAATCTCATAAATTGCAATGGAAAGGTGAATAGTACTGAATAAGTAGTGTACTTCTTATAAAATAATGATTGTAGAACTAAAATTGATTTACCCGACTTCGATTGTATTACCCGTGACTGGAATGGAAAATTTACCCTATTTACACTAAAATATAATTATTGTCGGGAGAATGGAAGTGAAGGATATCATATAATAACATTCGAACTCTTATTTTTCTTCTCTTACATTTTCAACAATATATTAAGAGTTTAGAACTAACTTCACAATTACGAAGGTAAACTAATTGCAATAAGGATGCAAAGAAATATATTTCTAAGATTAATCGGTTTAAAGCAATTACTGCAGTAGACTGTTTCCTCTATGAGTTATTCTTCGGCAATTACAAATATAACTTGAAAAATAATATTATTTTTTCAATATCATATATATTAAACTCTTTATATAAAGGGATATGCACCAAATATACTGATCTTCAATATAAATCAAGAAAAATGTTTTTTTGGAAACACAGCATTATATGAAAATGGAAACTTTATTGAAATTACCTGTATGATTAAACTCAATTTAATTCAGAAATATCAAATCAGCGTTTATTTTTTCAAATTTAAAAACACTTTTTTCCAAGGAACGGAAACTTGTTTCAGTTTCTATATTTATTTTATTTAAAACAATTCTCGAATAAAATTTGCACAATGAAATAAAAATAACGACGTTTCGTCTTACTACTATAGACATTTTCAAGTTAATCTGTAAATATAATGATGAAAAATTAAAATATTAATAATAAATTGAAAAACACGGAAAATAATATGTATGCACACAGCAGAGAGACTGCCATGTGAATAGTGCCTAATAAATATAATGAAATAGTTTAAGAGAAAAGAAAATAAAAAGAGAGATATAGGAAAGTATTTTATATGGAATGTATATGAGATGAACAGTTCGATAGTGTGACCTGCCTAAGGTAACGATAGAGTTACCATTGTCCGTAGCTGACACAAGAAAAAACTGCTCTACCTAGTAAGGTCTGATTATAATATGAAAAATAAGGATAAAGAAGAGCTATAGTTAAAATATTCACAGAGCAGTCACACTAAGGTAAACATACATACAACAAATAAAATTACAAAATATTGGTACTAGTCTAATAACAGATAAATGGACCGTGCTACAATACATTAATAATTACATGAAATGTGATGTGTTTAATTGTTTATGGGATATAGATATGAAATTAGTATTATTTATATAAATTAAGAAATTGTGATAGTTCGTTGAATTTTACATTAATGTAGGCATTCATTATATTTATTAGGCACTATTCACATGGCAGTCTCTCTGCTGTGTGCATACATATTACTTTCCGTGTTTTTTCAATTTATTATTATTATTTTAATTTTTCATCATTATATTTACAGATTAACTTGAAAATGTCTATAGTAGTAAGACGAAACGTCGTTATTTTTATTTCATTGTGCAAATTTTATTCGAGAATTGTTTTAAATAAAATAAATATAGAAACTAAAACAAGTTTCCGTTCCTTGGAAAAAAGTGTTTTTAAAATTTGCAAATATAATTCAGTAACTACAGAACGTGTTGCTGTGAGTTTACGTATATAATTAAGCAAATAGGAAATTCAATGTTTGAGTATATCTAGGAATTAAATACAAAAATATAATTAAAAAATTACAGTTCCATTCATGCATGAGTTCAGAGTATTTTTCGTTTAACTTCATTTTTTTCAATTTTGTTATATGAATAAGTAAATATCTACTCTATTTAATGTAGTAAAATATCCATATCTGCAAACGTTATATATCTTACTAATGCTATATTAAATTACAGAGAAGACATTAAAAGTATAATCTATTTTCCTCTTGAACCACGGACAATCTCTATGCAAATTAGTCAAAAATTAAATCCAGTGCATGAAATCATATTCGCTAGGGACACATTATGCGAAAGGAATCAAGTGAGTGGAGAGTCACGCAAGTCATATTGAATCTACACACTTTATTTCTAAATTTATGGAATATAATATATGGAAAGAGATTTCTTTCTTTATCCCAAGCAACCATGACACATTGTGCCAACATGGGCACTAGATGGTTAGATGGGCAAGAGATGGCAGACTGAAAAGTAGCCTAGAAATTACATGGAGATAATGTGGTTTTCCATTCTCATGAAATGTTACCTTGGGAGAAGGTTGGTTCAATGTGGCGAATCCATCCCATTGAATTGTCATATTGGCCCAACCTGATTACTATGTAGCATATCAACATGATTTGGCTGAAACTTCAATAACATATCTAAACTATTATTTATTGGGAGGATTCAATGACTTGCTATATAACTTTTCATTTTATAAAAGAGGCATAACTGTTCATAGCAATAAAAATATTCAATTTTGTATTTAACATTGAAGAGTGAATTTCGTAGGCAGTCAATAATAATTGATCATAGAGGGAAACCCGTTGCAGTTAGCTGAAGGTAATAAAGAAAAACCATTAATTATTCAAAATTTCGGTTATCATCAAACTATTATATAATAAATTTTATCCAATAATGATAAGATTTGAAATGTTTGGCTTTGCACCGAATAAAAATAGCGACGGGTGAGTGGCACAGACCAAACAATTATGGCACATTGTGCCAACTTGGGTACTGGATGGCTAGATAAGCAAGAGATGGCAGACTGAAAAGTATAATTACATGGGGCCTAGAAATAACATGGGGCCAATGTGGTTTTCCATTCTCGTGGAATGTTACCTAAGGAAGAGGTTGGTTCAATGTTGCGAATCCATCCCATTGAATTGTCATATTGGCCCAATCTGCCTAATATGTTGCGTTCAACATTAACGATGAAGTGTGATCAAAATATTGAAATGATTATTTCAACTTATCACTGCAAATAAAAGGTATTTCAGTAATTATTGAAAATTACATAAACAATAATTATATAATGGATATTTATAAGCACGTACGTATGAGAGAGACAATAATGTGCAATGAATTTTGAGTTGAATTGAAAATTACTAGTATTAATTATAAGTATTTTTCAGTAGTATCATTTTCATATATTTAAAAAATCGTATGGTAATATCATCTAGTAAGGTCATATCATTTAATTTCAGATTAACCATTCATTCCAAAAAATTTGGTACCGGATCAAGCATAAATCCATTTTCTGTGTTTCTAGACAAAGAAAACTGCTTAAATGGAATACTGAAGCAAAAATTAGATAACCAGAAACGTATACTCAACAGAAACGTGGAAACAAATTTGGTCTACTCCCTAGATTTTAGGAGTTCGGCTGCATTACAGATTTAGTTATTGAAAGAAAGAGGCTCTTATCAAAAATGACTTATCAATAGCAGAAAATAGTTCATCTCCCCTACTGTAGGTACAGCAACCAACAGTAACAGTATATAACCCAACTACAATTTTATAAGGTTTTGATAAGCATGGGAAAACTTAGCCAATGCATTAATAATACATGTTCTATTTAGTAAATAGTGAATAATGGAGCCAGTTCCGAATAATATATTACTGCATGAAAACTCGCTAAAGTAACTTGAAGGTAAAAACTTTTTGTGCGAGACACACCAAGTGATATTTAATTTTTTATTATTACTGATTTAATACTAAATAATATTTCAAAATAAAATTCAATTCAATAAACATATCACATCCTTGTTAAAATAAATAATAAATCAAAATGAAGGTTTTATACAACACATCAAATCAAGATGGCGACGATGTGTGCGGGAAACTAGAGTTTCACAGAATAATTTCCAGAAATTCAGTGTGCCAGTGCTTGTTTTTGAAGTTTGTAGTGGTGTAATTAGGCTCTCTGATCGATTAATTGAGTTCATGAATTGTATTAAAAGTGCTAACAAAGTTATTAGTTTTTGCTAGTTATGGAGAAGAAACATATAAAATCATATTATAAATTGAAAAAAAGGATAAAGCTACATAATGAAATATTTAAAGATGATGTTTCGAGTGGAAAGTCACAACCGCCATCTTGTTTAGCTTCAAGCTGTGAGAGCTTTTGTGAGTGTTCTATTTTGGAACGTAAGAGTGATGCTCAAGATGGTGAGGGGTCTGAAAATGGATCAACACACAACTCCATTGGAAATTTGAACAATTGTGATTTAAAAAAGAGTGATGCTCAAGATGGTGAGGAATCTGAAAATGGATCAACACTCATCTCCACTGGAAATTTGAACAGTTGTGATTTAGATAAGAGTTATGTTAGTGAAAGTGCAAATGATTACTGTGATAGTGTCGTTACTAATCATGGGTCTAACTCAAGTTATTCAGATGATGGTATTTCTAGTGCCAGATCTAGTACGACATCAAGTGAAAAATTTAAATTTGAACTATGCCAGTGGTCATTAAAAAATAACATCACACTCTCAGCATGTAGTGAATTGTTGAAACTTCTCAACCGTAGATATCCACAGGATTCATTTCCTCTAGATGCAAGAACGTTACTGCAGACTCCACGCAGTACATCAATTGAATCAATTGGGAATGAAAAGAATAATTTTTGTTATATTGGTTTGCACGGCCCTCTTCTCGACTTTCTGAATAATTTATCAGCTGATATAATTCCAAATTCATTATCATTAGCTTTCAACGTTGATGGAATTCCTATTGGGAAAAGTTCAACTTCATCATTTTGGCCTTTGTTGTGTTGCATCACTAATATTAATAATTCTCTCCCATTTGTTGTGGCCATTTATATTGGTAAAACCAAACCTGAATTGAGCTATTACTTTGATAAGTTTCGTTCTGAAATGCGACTACTCTATGAAGAGGGACTGACATTCAAATGCAAGAATTTATCAGTTACCGTGGGGTATTTCACTTGTGATGCCCCTGCTAGGGCTTTCATCAAGCAGACTAAAACACATGGCGGTTATTATGCTTGTGAAAGATGTATCACTCGAGGAATTTATGACAATCGTTCGGTATCTTATCCTGAAGTTGGAGCGTTATCTAGAACTGATCAATCATTCAGATCGAACTCTTATCCAAATCACCATGTAGGTGTATCACCTCTTCTGAATTTAAAGATCGATATGATCAGCCAGTTCACAATTGATCCCATGCACTGCTTGTACTTAGGTGTTGTAAGAAAACTTCTGTCTTGTTGGTATAATCGTATCCCACATAAATTATCAACTCGCGAGAAAAGTCAAGTGAATGCCAACATTGGCAATGTTAGATTGACTTTTTCTAAAGAGTTTACACGTAAGCCTAGATCTCTTAATGAACTGGACAAGTTCAAGGCTACAGAGCTAAGGAGTTTTCTTATGTACTTTGGTGCATTTGTAGTGCACCCATTGGAAGATAAATATCGGAAACATTTTCTCCTGCTTGTATTTGCTGTCCGAATATTTTGCTCTCCTGATCTCATAAATGACTCACAGTGTATGAATTATGCCCAGAAGCTAATATTGAAATTCATTAAAAATTATTCAATAATTTATAGTGATTGCAATGATGTGTACAACATACATATGTTACAGCATATAATTGATGATGTGAGAAGATTTGGTACCTTGGAGTCATACAGTGCATTCAAATATGAAAGTGCTCTTGGATCCCTGAAAAGAAAGTTGAGAAGTGGTAGTTTGCCTCTTCAACAAGTGGTGATGAGATTGGAGGAAGAGAGACTAATTCATCTTTCTCGGAGTCAAACTTCTCAACCTACTGTACTAGAAAAATTGGTTGTAAATAAATGTACTATCATACCCCATGATAACAAAAACAATGCAGTTCTACTTATTGATGGAAGCATAGGTCATGTGATTGAAGTTACCCAATCACAGGTTAAGATAAGAAAATATCTTTCTGTAAGACCAGCACTCACCTATCCTTGTAATTCTAGTTTTATTCATATGCACTTAGTAAGAAGGAAATTTGAGATAGTCTCAGTTGATGTATCTGATATCAAAATGAAATGCTTGCATTTTTTGATAAATGATAAACATTACTTCGTAGGAATTTTATAATTTGTTTGCCCCTAGGGGCTCTATCCTGAAGATGTCTGTGGTGTACCTTGGGCACCGAACTGTTGTAATTTGGATTATGTAACTATTGCCTTTTTTTCATTTTCACCATGTATATCATATTATGTAATGCTATTGTAGTTTAGAGGATAGCGCCAGTGTTATGTTCTTCAACTACGAGGTCTTATATTTTGGTGTTAGGTAGGCATGTAGGCTTCATTTAATATCACCTCTTCATTTTCCTCTTCCATCTGTGAGTGCAATCACCAGTGTTTGGCCCTTCTCGTCAAATTCATTGATAGGTGACTGCATTCACGTAGTAGCTTTTTACTTCCCTGAGCAACATGACGGTGGTAAGTGACTTTGTTCATGGATCATCTCTTTCCTTCTGACTGCTTCTTCAAGTACCTTTTAATAATTTCTTTTTGACGTAAGCGATGTAGCCTTTGGTTCCGAAGCAGACGTTAAACTTACACTATATTAAATTTTACTAAATTTCTTCTTTTGTGAATAGTCGGTAAAAATATTCAGATGTAAATAACAAGTGTAATTAGTTTTTTTTTCAAACTTCAGACTCCTAATCTACCATAATTTATTAAGCAAGATGTACAAGATTGTTTATTTTCCAACTGAAGATAGTGTATCTGGTGTACCTTCAAGTTGGGTCACCAAAGTGAATAATCAAACTCTCTGTTATTGGCCAAGTGGTTCCTTTAAAAGGAATAAGCTGGTGCGTGATAATGTTTCACCATCTGAAAACTGGGTGAAATGGAAGTGCCGTGTCATTGGAACAGCAGATAGCTACAAGTTATTGCAATCAAAAGTGAGAGAAGCAGAATTAGTGACAGATATCGATACAGAAAAAGAAGTAAACCTTAATGTTCACAAGCGCCCCAAGATGAATTCGAGTGAGACTCATTCTGATACTGAAGAGGAGGAGTCATTGTTAAGGGACATTCTTCCAATAAGCTCAACAGCGTCATCTTTTGAAGCGAAAAATTGTGAGTTTCATTTTTTGAAGATGCCTAAATTTGATTTTAATTTATTAACGGTTCTTTTATTCATATAAAGTATAATGACTTACTATTTTTTAAATGAATATGAATTAGTTAAAACGTACCTACATTTAAAATAGTCACCGGAATTCGATGCTGGTAATAGGTACTAAATTATTTTCGAAATACATACTATAATTCTACACGTAACTAGTGCAATTAAAATAAATTTAATACTCTGTGAAGATTTCTATTACTAATGTTTATGATCGAATAATCCATGAGCATTGTCAGCAACTATATGGTAGGTGACTTTGTTAATGGATCCCCTTTCAATTCTGACTATTTCTCACAGTCCCTTGTATCTAATTTCACTATGACGTCAGCAATAACCCCCTACTAATTGAATTATTATAAACTAATTATATATTTTCATTTTCAGTTGCAAGATCTTCATCGGCATCATCTTCGCCATCTCCGCCACCCATCGCAATGCCAGCGGAGCTTGAGCAACTAAATAAGATATACGCATTATTTCAAGAGAATTCTGAAAAAATTGACAGGCTTCAGAAATTAAACGAGAAGATGGCTGAATCTCAAAAGATGTGCTTCTCATTCATCAACAATATTCATGAAGAAATGTTACTCGTAAAGAAGTATGTGAAACGCCGTGATTATGGCAAAGATGATGTATCCGATTTTAAATCGAGTCTGCCTGAGATTCCTATCACATCTTCAGACGAACTAGAAAAAACTGAAGAACTGCTTGGCAACGAAGATGAGATGTCCCATTTGACAAAGTTGTTGGCGGAACTAGGTGGTTCAAAATTGTCATCTGTGGTCCACAACATAATGAAGCATGTCATGAACAAGAGTGTTGCCATGCAGTATAGTCTGAAGGGGAAGAATACCAAGAAAGCATTCCAAGATTTGAAGCTTTATAAATGTGTATTAGGTGAGTCATATTGAATATATTATTTATGTCTCAACATAGCTCTATTCTGGATTTTAAAAAAAACGAATTTGAAAATTAAATAGCTTTCAAATAATCAATCGAATGAATGCATCCAAATTCTATAACTAAGAAACTTTTAAATGTCCAAACACTATACCTAATATACATAGCATGCATAATTTTATTCCTGTCCATAAATATACTAATAATAATTGAAATATTGAATTATCCACCCTCTAGCTTAAATGATCTAAATTATACATAGGAAATTTCTTATCTTTAATAACGAAAGGTGCATAGATTCTAAACTAAATTTTATTTTCCAGCTGCTGTGCGAAGAACTCTGCACGGAAAGAATGCAACTAATTATGAAATAGACACCATAATTAGTGCAAACCTCGTAGGGGCCAGAGATCGTGAAAATGGGAGAAGAGAGAGGCAAAACAGGACCATCGTTGATCCCATTTTGCTTGAAGTGAACCCTTAGAAAGCAGGGACTCTAATTATCAAATTGTTTATTAAATTAAATGGTACCATATATTTTCAATGGTAAAAATCTTTCTTTACCTAACAGAAGATAATCTTCTATTCTTCTGTTATCTCTGAATTAATGTGTTTTTTTATTACTAATGTTACAGAGTTTAGTACATTTTCTTATGTTGTCTTTTGTTAAATTTAATTGAATAAAGTAATGCATAAATTATGAAAAGTTTTTATTATTCATTTCTGCATATCATAGTTTCCTTTCTTATCATTGGTAGCAATTGGTTTTCCTATAATAATAGCTTATTGCTTCCTTTTCTTTAAAAAATCCTACGTGGTCATGATCTCTTTTCCACAACATTAAATTTTTTTTAGTTTTCAGGAAATATTAATATGCCCTATGATTTATATGATATTACCAGATGGGTCCGATGTGGTAGTGCCATTTATGACACATGGAAAACATCTACTACCAAAGTGATTTCAATATAGCTTGCCAGTAATTTTAAAACCTTGGCCCCATCCTCCTTGGCAAGATCTTGGGCCTAGATGGTTTGAACATCAGTAGCCCATACGGTCACCATGTGGGCCCATTTTCCAAAAAAACACACAGTACCAATGTGGTAGTGCCATTTATGACACATGGAAACAACCTAGTACCAAAGTAATTTCAATATAGGTTGCCAGTTCTTTTTCGACCCTGGCCCCATCATTATCGAAATCATCATGGGCCAAGATGATTTCAACATTAGCCGCCTATGCTGTCACCATGTGGGCCCAGTTTGTAAAAGGCCACACAGTACCAACGTGGTAGTGCAATATGACACATGGAAACCATCTAGTGCCAATGTAATTTCAATATAGGTTGCCAGTTCTTTTACGACCTTGGCCCCATTATCTTTGGTAACATCTTCGGCCATGATGGTTTCAACATTAGCAGCCCATGCTGTCACCAAGTTGGCCCATTTTGCAAATAACCACACAGTACCAATATGATTTGTCATCAGATTACGGGCTTGAGTGGTACCTAGTGCCCACATTGGCCCCATTAACTCTGGTTGCTTGGGATAGCTTTCATAGAATGTGAATAAATTATTTTTATAGTAAATAATAAAACATATCTCTTCATACCAATTTCAAATTTTTATCTGAAATTATGTGCTCATTTAACACATACTCTTCAATGAACCTTGAATGTTGGTTAAGCTACCGACAGACGGATATTAAACAGAAAGAACCAGATTTTAAATCTCAATTTAAAGAATAGTGGAAATCCGTTCCTTCAGTACGGGGTATCACTGCTCATATTCTTTTAATCGGGAATATCTCCGCACCTCTTATAATTTGAAAAATACTTGTTTTATCCTAAATGTGATTGCACAATCATTTTAACCCAGTTAAAATTCGGTGAAGTATAGCGGACGTTTTACTGTAGTTTACGGCAGTCCCAGCATTTCTATGCAGCGCTTAGCAGATAATCTCTGCTTCCTACAAATGTTTACCGCGACCTACGGAGGCCACGGAAGTATAAGGACGAGATAATCTGCGGAGGTTTGACGCGTTATTATCTGCCGAAAACTCTGGAGAACAGAGCATAGAAAATCTTCAGAGTTTATAGTCGATGATATAGGCGAAAATCTCCAAAGATTGAAGCACCATATATTGCTCATGAATCATAATCCAACAAATTAATTTGAACAAAAATTCAACTTCTTTATCGGTAGTTTAACTAATAATAATAATAGGTTTATTTAATTAATTGGTGGATACTTAATATGAAATATACATTAATCACTATTGTTCATGGTCAGATATTATTATATGGCATATATTACTCACTACTCAGCTATGGTTTGGCTCATTCAGTTTTATAAATAAATCTATTATTACCTAATATTTATTTAACCACGGATGTCATGGAGTAATTTTTTTTATGCACTTTTTTATTTCTCATTTGTCAGAGTGAACCATTAAAATATTTTAAAGTAACACTTATAGAAGATCAAAGCAATAGTGAAGGCTGACAATGTTGATATCAGGCTTTATCAGAATATCAGTATACAGTTTTTCTGTATCTTCTCACTGAATGAACTGACACACCTTTCATCAGACTCACACATCGATGATGTAGGTGCCAATAGTACTTCCATGCGTACATGTGAGTGAGAATCGTAGTTACAGGAGACATTCTTAAATAATTACCATAAATATCAAAGTGCTGATGCTTGATTATAGATAAAATGATTTAGAAAAATAAATTATAAGCATACTAAACTACCATTGCATATCATGTTTTCTATTTATAAGCTATTAGGTAATTATTTACACTGATATATAGGTTATTATTTATTGAATTAAACTTTTGGCATGTGAGAATGTATTAAATATATCATATATGGAATATATAATGACATTCTTATAAACAAGCTGACATTGGCCTTAGTTTAATAAGTTTACTCCAATATGTATATTATATATGGTGCATACTGCATATAGGTATATATATAGTTAGTATAGAAAATTAATTTGGATCATCTAACAACGATTCACTATTATAAGAGAAATAATTGCAATAACGAACCAGTTAAAATTATATACTAATAATATTATAACATAAATCATGTATTGTTCTTCATCCGCGCCATTTAAATAGGTATACTATTGGAATACAAGAATATCTAGTAACACGAAATCATTATTGAAAAAATCAGTCATTCTTAATTATTATTCAAAGATAAAATCATTTCCATGCAGAAATGATCAAAAACAGGGTTGCAAAACGAAATATATATAATAATTTTGTATAAAAAGCTATACGTTCTAAAGAAAAATATCGGATTTTTTTTATTGACAACTATTGAACCTGCCGTTTTTTGAATAGTTTCTAGTTTAAAATAAGGTTCTGTGGTGATTCAATGTTTTAAGTTAATAATTTATTGGTGAAAGTGAAATTGTGTATCTATCACGTGTATAATATTTAAGAGTTCAGTGGTTAATGTATCCTATTGAAAAAAAATTAGCTAAGCTATATATTATAGCCTAGCTAATTAGTACTTTTTTTGGGTTTATCGCTGGTTGAAATTCACTACCTACCTACCTAGGTAGGTGCCTACTCATGACACCAGTTATCTACCTAACAATAAATGAATTTTCACCTACCCATAGGCTAGCTATGTATAATGTATTAGCACATAGGTATCAGGAAATGCACTGTAACTTGTACTCTAAATAGCACATATCTAGGCCTTTGTCCAGTTACTTACTCCCACTGTGACTAGTGACTTAAGAGTTCCATAGGTTACAGACTTACAGCTAGTGACGGTGCTCTCTTTTACCCACATGCGACTCAAATTATTGAGCAAATTAGTTGGCTTCTATTTTAAATGGTCTGCTCGTTCACACACTCTGATACATACCTTAGCCATGTTTCAAAGTGTGCACTGTGGACATAGTCGCCATTACTAGCGGCCCATTAGCTATAGCCTATATTGATATGTATCTAAAAGGTACCATCTAAACCCACCGTACGTTCTATTAGGTAGATTGAAAGCCATGTTTTAAAGCGTGGCAGGAAAATTGCCAGTTTAGTGAGAAAATGGATCCAGGTTGCCACATTTAAGATAATTTAAAGGAGAAATTTTGTTTCCTAGTGAAGATTTTTAACTTAGAAACATCCTTATGCTTCATGCCTGATGCATGTGTATCGCTTTAGACTATTTTAGGAGTGATTTCACTGATTTACTTGTTATTTACAGGTTTTCCAACTTATTTAACCCCTCGAAACTTTGAAATATGATTTATGATACCTATATGTAGTGAATTTGATATATGTTGTTTCAAATTTATTACTGATGGTACTTGAATCTACAACCAGACTGTATTTGGTGTACAAAATTCCACTTAATTTTCCAAAAAGCTGAAAACAATTCACCAACATACCTACATACCTATGATACCTACCTATTTCATGATATTTGAATGA
Source organism: Caprella mutica (assembly GCA_947561585.1). Classification (NCBI taxonomy): domain Eukaryota; kingdom Metazoa; phylum Arthropoda; class Malacostraca; order Amphipoda; family Caprellidae; genus Caprella; species Caprella mutica. The sequence continues at coordinate 952,903 of CANNZV010000007.1, forward strand.
GCCACCAACATTTTTTTTTATTTAGCCACCAAAAATAAAAAAAATATAGTAACATAGGAGTAAATAGCTAAAATCCACAGACAATAGCTAAAAAATATTATTTTTGATGGGAAAAATTCCACTGACAAGTGCAATTTACCATGAAATACAGTCTGGGCATTAGGGGGATCATGGAGATTGATACTAGATATATTGAATTTTCTTAAATAGTTTTGAATTCTCTCCTACCTATACAAGCTACCCTATACCTATTTACCTTAATCATTTTACTTTGATCATAAAAAGAGATCTCTGTAAACAATTGTGCCAGTTAAAGCCAATTACTTGACCCTCAGCCTTACATTTGTTAAGGTCAAAACTAAGATATGTCTAATTGGCTTAACATTTTGATTTAATTCCTATGTTCCCATGTTAATTTGGCCTCAAATTTTAGGAAAAGAGCCAAAATTGACCTGTCTCAGAATATTTAAAATTTGGCTCGAAATTGGCTTACAATTTTCAATCTGCCAGTCTCTTGAACATGGCATGATGATGATTATTCAGATTATATAATGATGCATCTTGACAGTTTCAATACATTGAGTTACCTATTCTCATGTAAATGTTGGCATTAGCTACATTAGCTAGAAACCTTTCCTTGACGGAGGTCACTTTTCATTGACGGAGGTCACTTTTCTTTGACGGAGGTCACTTTTCTTTGACGGAGATCACTTTTCTTTGACGGAGGTCACTTTTCTTTGACGGAGGACACTTTTCTTTTACGGAGGACACTTTTCTTTGACGGAGGTCACTTTTCTTTGACGGAGTACACTTTCCTTTGACGGAGGACACTTTTCTTTGATGGTGGTCACTTTTCTTTGACGGAGGACACTTTTCTTTGACGGAGTACACTTTTCTTTGACGGAGGACACTTTTCTTTGATGGTGGTCACTTTTCTTCCATGTTACAGACCAGTCTGCAAAACATGCACAATCAGTCTTCAGATATATAATTTTTGGAGCAATTTCTCTCCAAAGATTTTTAAATTTCTCTCCAAAATGGCAAGAAATCTCAAAATACTCTCCATAATTACATGTAAACATAGGAATTAATTAGGATTGTCGCCAGATAATTCAGGACACTAATTTCAAGGCCATAATAGTCACCGGATAAATTTCACAACTTCATGCATCTTTTGCAGACTGGGTTAAAGGGTATGATAGTTAAAGCCAAATAATTGGCTTAAATTTCAAAAGGTTAAAACTCAGATATGTCTAATTGGCTTTTAAATTTTGAATTGATTCCTATATTCCTATGTTAATTTTGGTTTAATCTTCAAAAATGAGACAAATTGGCTTGGCTTAGAATCTTTATGAAATTTTGGCTCAAAAATTGGCTTACAATTTTCCACCCTCTGAAACATGGCAGTTTTCTTTGACGGAGGTCACTTTTTTCGACGAAGGAAGTCACTTTTTTGACGAAGGAGGTCACTTTTTTTGACGAAGGAAGTCACTTTTTTTGACGAAGGCACTTTTTTTGACGAAGGAGGTCACTTTTTTTGACGAAGGAGGTCACTTTTTTGACGAAGGAGGTCACATTTTTTGACGAAGGAGGTCACTTTTTTTGACGAAGGAGGTCACTTTTTTTGACGAAGGAGGTCACTTTTTTTGACGAAGGAGGTCACTTTTTTTGACGAAGGAGGTCACTTTTTTTGACGAAGGAGGTCACTTTTTTTGACGAAGGAGGTCACTTTTTTCGAAGAAGGAGGTCACTTTTTTTGACGAAGGAGGTCACTTTTTTTGACGAAGGAGGTCACTTTTTTTGACGAAGGAGGTCACTTTTTTTGACGAAGGAGGTCACTTTTTTTGACAAAGGAGGTCACTTTTTTTGACAAAGGAGGTCACTCTTTTTGACGAAGGAGGTCACTTTTTTTGACAAAGGAGGTCACTTTTTTTGACAAAGGAGGTCACTCTTTTTGACGAAGGAGGTCACTTTTTTTGACAAAGGAGGTCACTTTTTTTGACGAAGGAGGTCACTTTTTTTGACGCAGATCACTTTTTTGCCGCAAGGTACACACGACACTATTTTTTCACTCATGTTACACCCCGATTTAATTATCTCATCTATTCTTCTATTAGCAACATGTATAAAATTTTAAGTGCATGCTCCTATTACAACTTGAAGTGATGCACTTGAGTAGAAAAATAGTGCTTAAATCATAGTTCAGAGATGGTATGTTTCTGTTATTTGTTCATGGTGGCCATACTTAGAAAGATGATTCTGGATGGTTACATACACTATATTATTCAGAGTCAAAATCATTGCTCACTCACCAGTGTCATAGTCTGAGTCCTTTGACCAATGATATATTTTTCAAAGTATCTCAAATGGTCAGATAATCCAAGAAACTGTGATATATATTTGAATTTAAAGCATATTTTTTTCCATTTTGTCATGCTAAAACTCAAGAATGTTTAGGACATTAATAAGAAATTTAATTTTTATTGCATAGTATGCAAGTGGCTAATATCACTCCTACAGTATTTATTTAGATAACTGGTGTTCTATCAGTTATCTACCTATGTTCTTGGGTTGATTTTCATATTCATACGGAGTGTGATTATTTTTTATAAATTATACATAGCTAACTCAAATTGTGAGTTTGTTCTATGATAATCTGCATTCCTCCCTCTGGATATTGTTACTAACTAGGCTATTTTATATATGTTGTTGAATTTGTTTGTTATATATGTCAAAACTAATGTTTTTCTTTTCAGGAATATAATTTATTTAATACATTCTAGAAGGAAAATAGTTTGAGGAAAAGTTTGAGAAAATTTGTATGTATCAAACAATCAAGGATATTCAGTTCAAACTATAATATGTCTTTAGATGATGAAGAGGACATGATGCTATTCAATATGAAGTATTGGGTAAGTTCAGCTCTCTTTTCAATCTTAAATAATTGACACAATGGAATTTGCAAGAGATGCAACGATACCATTTTTGTAACTGATTCCAGTACCAAGTCCAGTATCAGTCTTTTTTTATAAAGTATGATATTCAAGCCAAAGACATCAAAAATATTAGTTCTAGGTAGGTATCTGTGGATAAATTTACCACTAATTTATATTGTTAACATTAACCTAGGTCTTTAGAATCTTCATGATATAGGATTGTTGCCTATGTGTTTATGAAAGTATACTAACTATGCAAAAATGCATCCACACGTCATAGCAATATAACAATTCATTGTCTAACATTAGAAGTGAACTCTACAAGTGTTACTTGCTCAGTGTAATACCTATAAATTTCATTTGTTAGAATATTTTTGTGTTATTGTAATTACCTAAAGTGTGCCTAGTTTTGAACTACAGTGTGCCTAGTTAGCTTTGAACTACAGTGTTCCTAGTTAGCTTTGAACTACAGTGTACCTAGTTAGCTTTGAACAACAGTGTTCCTAGTTAGCTTTGAACTACAGTGTTCCTATTTAGCTTTGAACTACAGTGTGCCTAGTTAGCTTTGAACTACAGTGTTCCTAGTTAGCTTTGAACTACAGTGTGCCTAGTTAGCTTTGAACTACAGTGTGCCTAGTTAGCTTTGAACTACAGTGTGCCTAGTTAGCTTTGAACTACAGTGTGCCTAGTTAGCTTTGAACTACAGTGTGCCTAGTTAGCTTTGAACTACAGTGTGCCTAGTTACCTTTGAACTAAAGTGTGCCTAGTTACCTTTGAACTACAGTGTGCCTAGTTACCTTTGAACTACAGTGTGCCTAGTTTGTTTGGAACTTCACTGTGCCTAGTTTGTTTGGAACTTCAGTGTGCCTAGTTTGTTTGGAACTTCAGTGTGCCTAGTTTGTTTGGAACTTCAGTGTGCCTAGTTTGTTTGGAACTTCAGTGTGCCTAGTTTGTTTGGAACTTCTGTGTGCCTAGTTTGTTTGGAACTTCAGTGTGCCTAGTTTGTTTGGAACTTCAGTGTGCCTAGTTTGTTTGGAACTTCAGTGTGCCTAGTTAGTTTCAAGTGCGGTGTGCCTAGTTAGTTTCAAGTGCGGTGTGCCTAGTTAGTTTCAAGTGTGGTGTTCCTAGTTAGTTTCAAGTGCGGTGTGCCTAGTTAGTTTCAAGTGCGGTGTGCCTAGTTAGTTTCAAGTGCGGTGTGGTGTGCCTAGTTAGTTTCAAGTGCGGTGTGGTGTGCCTAGTTAGTTTCAAGTGCGGTGTGGTGTGCCTAGTTAGTTTTGAATAGCAGTGTGCCTAGTTAGTTTTGAATAGCAGTGTGCCTAGTTAGTTTTGAATAGCAGTGTGCCTAGTTAGTTTTGAATAGCAGTGTGCCTAGATAGTTTTGAATAACAGTGTGCCTAGTTAGTTTTGAATCGCAGTGTGCCTAGTTAGTTTTGAATAACAGTGTGCCTTGTTAGTTTTGAATAACAGTTTGCCTAGTTAGTTTTGAATAACAGTGTGCCTAGTTAGTTTTGAATAACAGTGTGCCTAGTTAGTTTTGAATAACAGTGTGCCTAGTTAGTTTTGAATAACAGTGTGCCTAGTTAGTTTTGAATAACAGTGTGCCTAGTTAGTTTTGAACAACAGTGTGCCTAGTTAGTTTTGAACAACAGTTTGCCTAGTTAGTTTTGAAGTGCGGTGTACCTAGTTAGTTTTGAAGTATTATTATTCATATGTTGATTAATTACATCAATATCAGCTGTCTAGTTGAACATAAATTTAGTATTATAAGCACGAAATGTTTTATACAGTGAATTGTTTATAATGTTCTTTTCAATTTTCAGAAACACTGTCCGAACCCGATTTCAAACCAGTTCATGAAAATATTGGAATCTCTATAGAATTCTGGCGATTGGGATGGACATAGAGGAAGGGCATATGCTCCCACACCTGAGCACTCTTAAGTACCGAGGAACACGTTATCAAAGTTGGCGACCTAATCTCTCACTATTCTCCCAATTTATATTTGTAAGTATAGTTACATTTTTATTAATCTTCAAAGAGATTAGGTTTATGAAGTACTTCATTACTGGTAAGTGATACTCTGGTATGATAGAAACTTAGTGATACTCACAGTAACAAGTGATACTCATTTTACAATTCTTGACAATCAGTTAGAAAGAAAAATATATAAGTAAGATTTACAATGTTTAGCTTAAGTTTACCAATAAATTTTTTTAAAGCTATCTAATTTACTTTTAAAACCTCACCACTACTTTTCACGGTCTATTATATCGTAAATGTAAAAGGGGATTGTGTCCCTTCAGCCACGAACTGTTGTAATTTGGAATTATTATTTTACCATGTTTTATTTTTTTAACGCTATTTGCAGTTTTGGAGAATAACGCTGAGGTTATTTTCATCAACTGCGATGTCTGGGATTTTTGTTTTAGGAAGGCATCATTTCCCATCACCTCTTCATTTTCCTATTTATATTTTGTGTGAGGTAGGCTCGTAGGCTTCATCTAATTCATCCATCCGCCACAGCCACATGTGCTTGTGAATCTTTTCGTCACAATCCTTGGTAAGTGACGGCATTCACGTAGAAGCTTTTTTCCATTCATTAGCTAGCATTGTCACTGATTGGTGGTAGGTGACATTGTTTATAGAGCCACTTCTATTTTTGACTGATTCTTCTAGTTCCTTCTATTTAATTTTCTTTTGATGTAGCTAAACTATATGGCCTTTTTGTTCCGAAACAGACATTTAGCTCCTACTTAATAAATTTATCCCTAACTTGAAACGTCAATAACATTAATTCAACTAGCTATTTAGACATCATGATCATTTTTTACCCTCATGGTAGATATTGACTGGAATATTGCTGCCGAATAACGTCACATTCATAATATAAAGTATATATGCGTTAAACGCGTCATATTTTATAGTATGAATGTGTGCATTCATATTCAGCGCAGTATTAGTGCAGTTAATATCTGCCATGAGGGTACATTTTCTCTAGTGTTTCACGCGTGGCCACGGACGCTACGCGGCCGCGCATTAGTAGTTAGGACGCGCGTGTCAGCAGTTTAGGGTAGCGCCTCAGTGTAGTTCAGTGCAGTGGGGGGACGTAGAATGATGTCCCCAAAAGCGGACAAAAATGCCCTGTCGCGGCCCTATCGCGGCCTTCTGCCTGCTGTGATGCCGGCCCTGCGCGCCCCCTCCGCTGCCCCTATCCTGCACCGAATTTTAACTGGGAAGCATCTTCTTTAATTCTACAAATATAATGACGCACCATTATCCTATGAATATTTCTGGAGCTAAGCTGCGATGTATGTAGTGCTGCTCTCAAAACGATCTGAAAAAAGTATGCGCTTGTGAAATCAAATTCCTGCAAACTCTCCAATAACTCTAATATCGAGACTTATAGATTCATATTGTTTCAACATTTTAACAAAAACCTTAACAGTTACACTATGTCAAATTTTCAACGTCTCAGTTTTAACGGTTTTCCCGTCGCAATCATGCGCAGTGATACCCCTGTTAATTTAGAGGTGATAATTTATCACTGCACATCACTAATAACCATATTTGGTTGTAAATCAATATCAAATTATAATTTTTTCGCTCTTAATAAAGGAATAGATAAATAAATAGGATGAGAGAAAAATAGATATAATGTGGGATTTAGAATGTATAAAATTCATTAAAAAGGGCTTCAACAGCAATTTTGCGCCCTATTCGTCAAGATATATCAGGTGAAAAAAGTCAATTTGAGTGAACAAATAAATATTTCAATACTTCGAAATGTAAGATTATAATAAATATTTATATAACATGAAAACCAATAAAGCTGTTTTCGATTGACCCTACAGAGCTCTAGTTTTACTCAGAAATATCTTTTATTCAATCATCAGGATTAGAGCTACTAATATCCAAGAAGGAACTAAACTCTCCATATATCAATAATTAAATACTCACAAAAACTACATAGCTAATATAATAGGCAAAGGATAACTTTTCTAATTATATCTAATTAATTGCATAAATGTTCAAAACTTATTAAAGTTGTTCAATTAATCGGGTATATAATTAAGCGAGAAGCTGCCAGAATTATTTTGTTTATACTCGACTCCAGATTTCAACTATCTTCAAGAAAGTTTTCAAATTAGAGATAACAGGCTGCCAATTTCTTCTCGCTCAGTGAGCACTGTACAGCAACGAAAAATGGCATAAAGAACTTTACAAAAACGTGAAGGAGAATCGGAACTTTTTTTATTCTATACAGTATGAATAGAAAAAAAACGGTACAGAATTGAAATAGCCATACATTTACCAAAAACCATCATGTAGATTTGGTAGTTTTTTTTCAGATTTGTATCTGGTATTTACTAAGTTATAATGAAGAAACAATTGCATATAATGAAGTTCTTAAGTAAAACATTGTTTCTCAACATATTTTTGTGCCCGTTTTCTAACTAAACTGCTTTCATTGATCTGTTGATCACATCGAAATCAGCTTTCAGGAAATTCACACCATGCGTTTTTCTTTTTTTCAATTAATTAAGATAAGCAGGTGAGGAGTTTAACATTATTTAACAGATAAGTGAAATAACCTAACAAGAAATAACGGTAACTAGCTAAAGCTGAGTTCCTCAGTGGTCATTCAATGTCATGACTCTTGGAAATTACTCGATTTTCAAAAATTTACAAAGTTTGGTACATCTAGCCAGAGGATTATAAATTGCAGTATTGATCTGACTATCTCAAACTCTCAATTTAATGAAAAAGCGAATTATGAAATTTTGCATTTAAATATTGTAAGCAATATTGTAACAATCTCAAGCTTAAGCCTTATAGTTTGACTGAATGAATGAGCAGGATGATTCAACTATGTGTTTTAAAAATCCTATCTTATATATTAACATACGATACTCTATTTTTTAAATGATGTTAGTATATATACTAAACTAATGTGTACAAAATTTCAAGTAAAAGTATTGAACATCTAAGTAGAAATAACTACGTAGGAATATAAGACATTGGCAACTGAGAGAGTAGAGATGTCATTTGGTGGAGTGTGACCCAATCACAACTCAAACATTTGTCTGTACTCCATGAAAACATGGACATATTTGTGCTTATAGGCTAACCAAACTGTCTGTCTACGTTGCCACACGTCACCACATTATAACTAATTTCCTAATGTATGTGATTTGCTGATACCTAAATATTTATTAATTTTAAATACGAAACTATATATGGTATATATGTTGGAATGAAGTCAAGAAAGACTGGTAAATCTAAAGGAATGACATGAAAGATATAAAGAAATTTAAAACAGATGAGCCTAAAAAACACACGACTAACTCGTTAGGGTTAAATTCTACTTTTGATCAAACAGGAACATAGAGAAAAACTGCAATCCTTATACCTTTTGTCAACCTGAACAGATAATAACGAGGTTAATTGAAACCATGCTAATTACCCGATTCATGTTCAACATAGATGTGAATTTAGATTCATTTTTTAACCAGACCAAGCTCGATATGACTGGGAAAAGTTAAAAATCTAAAAGTTTGAACTCACAAAATATGAAAGAAATTATAGAAAAATAAAATATGTAAAATGGTAATTACTAGCATAAATGTTTCATGAAACAGTGAAATAAAATTTTCCTGTAATGTGTATCATTACATTCTATTCCAATTAATTTTTCTTTCCTCTAATAAGTCTTGATTCTTTGTGTCTTCATGATGCCACCAACACTTCAGATGGAAAAAGAAAAAAAATGGAGGAAGGATTTATATAGTAAAGAAATATTTAGTGATTGATACTATAAATGAAAGTATAATACAGTAGTGGGAAAAATATAAGGGTAGACAAGAACATTAAACAGGTTATCTAAATCATTAATTTCATAAAAAATACATAACAAACTTTATTGAAATTTTGCACGGGTTTTCATATTGAGTTCATATGTATTTTAATGAAATTTCATAGAATTTGGAAAAATATTCTATCAATAGTTCCATATTTCACCTCAAACAATAAATTTAGCTCAGGTCAAAAGTTGAGTGTTGCCAACATAAACTTTGAAATATTCCCAGATATTGGCAATTAACTTAATACCTTGTGAATAATTCTTTCTTATATCACTGCAATACATCTTCTGCAACGAAATTCTACTAGTTTGTTGATAGAGGACAGTATGTTGGCGAAAGAGCTGTTTTATACTTCTGCTATAACTCCTCCGTGCAAAAAGAACAAAAGAAATGATCCCCAAACAATGATACTACCACCTCCGAACTTAACTGTTTTCTTGACGCAGTACTGAGTTAACCACCCCTTTTACGTTTGATTCGTACTTTCCCAATAGAGCCGAAGATATTCAGTTTTCTTTCATTCATCACTAGAATGTACTGTAGACCACTGATCAATCGACCAAATGACATGCTCAAGACAAAACACAAATAATACTTCCCGGTTCTTTTTAGAGATTAATAGCTTCGATGCATGGATAAATGAATGCAAGCAATCCAACTTCTTTAAGTCGAAGCGAAAAAGTATACCAGGACACCCTTCAACCTTGTTAATCTTTAGTCTGTTAATGTTAATATTTAGGCTCTTTTAACATGTGTTAACGACTAAACTGTTAACTTCTTTAAATATTTCTTGTCTTCGTTTATTTATTATTAATCTCTATTACGATTAAGAGGCTTGATTCACGGAATTCTTAACGTGACAATTAGACTATGGACTTATATGGACATAAGAAGATTGAAGGATTCAAGTGATAGGAGAAAAACAATTCTGTTATCTTTAATAGTAGTTGGTACAGTGATACAGACGAAATGTTTTACATTACAGTAAAATCTACAACGTACTATTAGAATACTGAAACTATTCTGTGCCTAGAGGAGCACAGAACTAGTGTGAGTCTCCTAGGTGAGTGATGAGTTCTAATTCCCCACTGACTCTAGATAGAAAAATATCAAATATATATAGTGTGGAAGTACAGAGAAATCTAACCATTCAAGGTTGACTCTGGTACCACACCCTAGGTATAACATCAGTTTTTAATACCCATTCTAAACTCTCTGTGAAAATCTCACAGCTCTCTTTACATAAACACTTTATTTAAGTACTTCTTTGCTTGACATTTATTATCCATAATTGGGAGATTCTTACATTGGCTAATCAACTCGTATTGTATACGCTATGCTTGTATTCCATATAGTGAATGTGCAATAATGCAAGACGCAACTTTACAATCTTTTTGCTAAGAGATTTGCAAACGATTAATGTAATACATTTTTAACAGACACGTTTTCAGAATATAAAGAGTTTAATTAACCCACAATATGTAGTACTATTTTTTCATTATAGCCTTATCTTTTTAAAAAGCTTTTAGAATATAACTATGTCATTTTTAGTTATTCATTTATTTCTCGAAATGTAACTATTACTTAGCTTGAAATGGATAAAATTAACGGGGAAATATGCAAACAGTGTTGAAGTTACAGGTTGCCTTCAACAAACCTGACATGACACCCATCTAACGAGAAATTTGAAAAGAAGTGTTGAAACTATCTTGCAAGCTTCTTTGAAGAGTTGCATGATATTCTCTCGGCGTTGCTTTGGGAAAATCTACCATTCTCCAGTTTCGAATCAACATCTCCATACTGCTTTTGCGGAACAACAATATTTGCACAATCCTTTTGGACCTTCATATGGCAATAGAAATATCTAGCAACAACAATTGGAGACTGTGCTAAGTGAAGAAACTCATCAAATGTATAAAATTTTGGACATTTCTTGAGGAGTAATTGAAGATGGATAACTCCTTCATATTGAACAATATTATTAGAAGTTTGTGGCAAAAGATGTATTGAAGTGATATAGCAAAAAATTATCACGAAATATTAAGTTAATTGCCAATTTCCGAGAATATTCCGAAGTTTATGGTGGCTACCCTTAACTTTTGACCACAGCTAAATCTATTGTTTTATTTGAAATATGGAACCATAGATAGAATATTCTTCCAATTGCTTTGAAATATCATACGAATACATATGAGCTCTATATGAAAACACGTGCAAAATTTTCAATTAATTGTGCATTGTACTTTTCAAGAAATTAAAGATTTAGATAACTTGTTTTTGCCTACCCTTACATTTTGGCCACTTCTCTTCTGTACAAATTACACAATGTATATTGTATACATCGATCGATGATATGTGAAGAAATAAATTACCGAGTAACTGATTTGATGGGCTTTATTGTGAGTCAATTGATGATTACACAGGAAGAACTCAGAAAGAAATATCCATTATTTTTGAGAAAGTATTCAAAAGGTACTTAATAATGTCGATTGAAAACATCCTCAACCTATTCCAATCGGCCTAACTATATATAGACGCTCCGAAAATTGGTCCCATATAGCAGAGCGTCTATATATAGTCGCAAAATATTTTTTTTGCTGTAAGGCCCCCTTCACACTTAGGTTCCTCAAAGCTGCGTTAGAAAAAAGGCTCATGGCAAAAAGTTTAGCTGCAATAAATTTTAACGGAGCCCTTCACACTGGTGCCTTTTTTTTAGCAGCATTTTTTCAATTGCAAAATAGCTCAATCCCCTGCTGAAATACGAGCAGAATTTTAAATGCTCGAACTGATCGGATTGCATATATACACAGAACTTTTGACGAAAATATGACAAAAAATTGAAAAATAATTGTCTACAATGGTAATCATTTTATACCCACGTAGTTTGGGTCCCTAGCAATTGAGATAGAGTTGTAATAGTTAGATAAGTTATGAATTTTCGGACAGTTACACCTATTTGATCATATAAGAAAAAAGTATAAAAGTAATATGACATTTTAACTGGTTATTTGTTGATGATCGAAAATGTGGAACTGTTCGAAAATTCAGAACATAGCCTATCACGACAAATTACTTTTTTCCTTATGAACATAGAAAATGGTTTCAGAGGCAATGATGAGAGAATTTGATAACAAGAGAATATGATAACCAGAGGAAAGGATAACCACTGAATCAGAAAAAATGATAACCATTGAAAATGATAACCTAATAATAACCAGAAAAAATGTTAAGATGAGCATTTTTTGAGCAATAGATGTTATTATGCTGAGTGTTGACTGTTGAGTACATTGTCCATCCAACAATGAAATAAATATCGAAAACATAGTAAAAAGAAATAGAGGATAACTATTTTTGAATTGTTTTCAATTTATGCTACTCAAAAATGCTCACTTTTTATATATCTTAAGCTCAACTATATCAATAATAACAATACAAAACTCATACGTCACTCCACCAACAAGCGGCGCAGTCTATATATAGACTCTATGAATAACCAACAAGCGGCACGTCTACACTGCGTTCGGTTTGATTATGCATGCAAAAATTTTATATTTAAAAATAATAATTTTTACATTAAATTTCATTTTTACAGATCTATGTAAATGTGGTGAGTTAACTTTATCATTTGGATACCTAGAGTGCTATTTTTTCATTTTATAAACGAGCTCTGGCATCAATTTCAATTTTTTTGTTATGACAACCGTTCAGTTAGATCCCAGGCAACAAAATGACCTTCCCGGGATATCCCCGCGATGTTCCCTTCCGATGTCCCCGTGATGTTCCCAGGGGATATCGCGAGAATGTCCGTTTCTGTACTTTTTTGGGGATATCCCCAGGGAATGTTACGGGAACATCGTTAGGGGATGTTTATTCCGTATCGATATTCCGGGAACATTACCAGGGGATGTTCCCAAAAAAGTACAAAAACGGACATTTTCGCAATATCCCCTGGTGACATTTTGCGAACATCGGTAGGGAATATCGCGGGGATATTGCGGGAATGTTATTTTACAATTGCTCATAATAAAAATATATGCTAGTATAACTTCATTATTGCTAATGATTAGGAGTACATAGGTGCTGGTACTTATCGCATCTCTTGTATTGGAGTGAATCTTTTCTGTAGCTATTGGAGTTTTGATGAGTAGATATGGTTTGCGCATCGGGAAATAGAAGACTGAAGATTTATAGGAAGGATAAACAAAAGAATGCTGGCGACAGTCGGATTTTTTTAACACAACTGTCACTAACATTCAATTTAGCATATCCTTCACTGTGTATTCATCGCAGTTAACTCCATCATCCATTTAAAGTATACGACCAGCAAGCAGATAACCACATCTTATTCTTTTACAGCTTCATTTCAAAATATTTATAACACTAATCAGATGGAATTTTCAGCAATACTATCATACATAGGAACATTTTTTACCATTCTATAAGTAGGTACATACTACCTATCTAATACTCAGTAGCTAATAGTTCTTTTTAGGTAGGTTCTAGGTAGGTAGATATTTGTTGGGTAATGAGGTAAGCTCAGAACTACTACCTATGTCTACCTATCAAGTCTCGCTATAGAAGAACTATCAATTATTCCTATTTATGTAAATAATATTAAGTCATATTACATAGGTAAAATTTTCATGTTTTAGGAAAACGTCACAGTTCTCGGACACTCATAGTACAAGGACAGTGACCGTTAAAATAAGCCATGTGACCGAATTCTCTGAAAAATTCCCAAACACCCACTTTCCGAGTTCTGCGAGAGTACCTAAATCATTTTCCTGAGTAGCTACTGTGATTTTCTCCACCTCTAAGTGATATCTGATACGTATTTCTATTTATACGATTTGTTTGATCCGAAGAAATAAATAATTGTGTAACAAGTGCACTGGCAATTATATAAAAGACTACTTACTAGCCTAGGTACCCGGCCTCGACCGAATGTTTTGAGAATTTGATAGCAAGATTGTAAGTACACACAATAGGTAGCTAGTTCATTACATACGTATAGGATAAATTGCGAATTATCGGTCAGTTTCACATCTTCGGTCATATAAGAAAAAGTATATTGTACTTAGGTAAATTGTTATATTTTATTTTAATTGGTATCCACGATACCTGTAGGTAGCTACCTATCATGAATACCAATTGATATAAAAATTAAATAATTATAATATCGTTTTTCTTATATGTATGACCGAAGATGTGAAACTGACCGATAATTCGTAATTTACCCTACTAAATATAGCTATGCATTGTAAGATACTTAGAACCTAGGAAACTAGCTAATACACTTATTACTTATTATAATTAACTTGGTACTACCTACCAATTGATAGACTAAGTAGCTACTGTACTTCACTAAATAACTAACCAGTTAGGTACTGCAGAAAAGTAAATACATAACTAAATACCTGCCTAGGTACTTACTTATTTACTACCTACTTGCTACAGTGAAGTGAATAACTAAATAGGTAGGTAGCTAACTAAAGCTGAAAAGTAAATAAATAACTACCTAACGATGAGATGTACGATGAATAAATAAGTTGGTGCTAAACCGCTACAGAGAAGTAAATTAACAACTAGGTATGCTGCAAAAGAGTAAATAGCTAACTAACTACCTATATCTATAATCTACCTAGGTATCAAGGTAGATTGTACCTAGGTAAATTACGAACTATACCCAGATTCTGAGAAATACCAATCACTTTTCTGTCAGTTACCTATGTATAAATAAACTAAAATGTTTCTAATTACAAAAGTTTGCTGACAATAAACACGATGAATTTATCTGAGAGAAAATATAAGACACTTGCACTCGCTCAAAGATTTTTAAAACTGGAGCCTTTTCGTCACAGTGACGTCTTGTGACGTCACTCACGCGTCATGTACTATTGCGCAGTTGAAGAAATTAATTCATTGTAAATGCTATTCGAATAAAATTTATTCAAAATAAATATAATACAATTTAGTATAATCTTATGTTTCTTAAACCACATACTGAAATTTAAGAGTTAAGATCTCATTATTACCAAGTTTACGAACGCTCATCTACGCAGTTGAAACTAGACCTACATATTAGCGGGAAAGATAATTTAGGCAACATAATGTACTACTCAAGTGGCTAAAAAAGCCGTTTCAATATTTAATTGCAAAAACTGATGCATAATTTTCTGTAAGAATATTGTAAATTACAAACAACTTTAAAAATTCTTTATATTGGGCTGATTAACTAAATACTGGCACGGATTAGTAACCATTCTGAACCACAGAGGGCGCGCATGAGCTATTTTAGGGAGATTTTTTCGAGTGAAATGTCTTATCATCATAATTAGCGGTAAAGATACAATAATGTAAGCATCTCATAAATATTATATCTGTATCAGAAGATTACTTTCTATATTAAACGGTATAGAATATGTATATTTAGATTTAAATAAAAGAATTTACTAAATATATTCTCCATATATGATAGGTATGATCACAGTATATGTAGAATATGTAGACATTCTGAATATAGGTAGGTACATGAAAGTAGATTCTGTAAACTGGAAATCTTAACAAATTACAAAATATGTTTAAACAACGATAAATATATAGGATTTTATCTTTAATTAAATGTTTATATAATATTATAGATACCTATATTGACCTAAAAGTGATTTTGAAACGATTATTTTGCATAGTAAAGTGTAAATATGAGGCTGGTTATGGCTGGTTACTTATAATATAACTCACCCTATATACTAATACACAGTATGTCTTCGTCTGTTGGTTGTTTGCAAGAAAAATGTCATGATTTAACATTTAATATATAAAAAAATGTAAGAATAATTTTTTCTATATATATTTATTTTTCACATGATTTTCCTTACATACATTTTTTTCATATATTTTTTTACATACATTTTTTACATAGGTACATATTTTTTTTATAATTTTCATTTCACATAAAAAAATACATTTAGTTTATACATATATATTTTATGAACATATTTTTGTATATATATTTTATTTATTATATTTTTTTAATATATGTTTTTTAACATATATTTTATTTCTTTTATTATTGATACCCCATTAATTTTAATGGTCTTGTCGGAATAAATGGTGTAATATATTTTAAATATTGTTTTATTTCTTATTTATTTGTCAATTATTTCCAACATATTTTCAATGAAAATGATATTAGTAATACATGTCGCCGGAATATCCCGAAAATGTCGGATGGGGATGATATTCGTTAGGAATATCGCGGGAATATCCCGAAAATGTCAGAAGGGAATCATATTGGTAATGCATGTCGCGGGAACATTCCCTGGACATCGGGCCGCGATATTGCGACACTGAGGGGAGGTTGCGATATCGAGGGGATATTCCGGGAACATCGCAATGTTACCTGGGATTAAGCAAGCTGTCAATTTCAGACGGTATTCTGCAACCATGGGTAAAAGAGCTGGCTTGAATAATGCGGCCCGTGCTAGAATCACTTCCCTGCTTGGTGAAGGTAAAGGTACACTTGAAATTTCAAGAATTATGGGCAGGGATCATCGTACAATAAAGTCCTTCGTGTTTTCCGGGAAAACTGGCAGAAAAACGCCGGAAAGATCCCACTTAAAGAAGGTTTCACCAAGAGACCTCCGTAATTTGAAGCGAGAGATGGCGAGGAATCCCAATGCGACCAGCAAATCAATTTTCGATGCTGCAGCTGCCCCTAAAGTGGGCAAAACGACGCGATGCAAGGCACTCCAATCCATCGGTAGGGTGAAGAGCCCCATCAAACGGCCACTTCTCAGCAAGAAACACAAGGCAAAGCGAGTTGAATGGGCAGAACGGTATCACAAGCTTAACTTCTCCAATATTATCTTCACTGATGAATGTCGTGCAACCATGGACGGACCGGATGGCTGGGCGCGTGGTTGGGTCCTCGATCAACGTCAACCAAGGTTGAGGATGCGTCGCCAACAAGGAGGTGGTGGAGAAATGTTTTGGGCTGGCACTCAAGGCAGCGCAATTATTGGGCCATTCGTGGTTCCTGAAGGAGTAAAAATTAATGCAAAAGCGTATTGCGAGCTTCTGGATAAGTTCCTTCTTCCATGGTTAGAGAACCAGCCACTGCTGAGAAGAAAAAAATTAATTTTTCAGCACGATAATGCTCCAGCACATAAAGCAAAGCTCACTGACAACTGGCTTAACAGTTACAGCTTCGGGAAGGAAAAGATAATGGTGTGGCCAGCAAATAGCCCGGATATGAACTCCATCGAAAACCTTTGGGCAATAATCAAGAGGCGTGTTTATCAAGACGGGAGGCAATTTACAAGTACTGCTGAACTGTGGAGAGCAATACAAGATGCTGTTGCCACTGTAACTCCAGCTGAAATCAAGAAACTTACATCATCAGTTGATTCTCGGGTCATGAAGATCATCAAAAGTGGTGGTAGCCATATTTCTTATTAATCACCTAAAATAAAACAGTTTTAGTCAACTTTCATGTTGTATTTGAATGTTTTTGGCATTATTAGTGCATCTTTAATTAAATAAAGATAAATTATTAACCTTGTTTATCATTTAAACCTTCAAAATTCGATTAAGTTAAACACTTGCATAATCTAGCTGAACGGATACCAAATCAAAAATGTCAATATATTGTTATTTTATGTTTATGAATTGTGAAATTAGTGTTTAAAGCATTAGAATTTTAAAAATACGTCTTCTTGTTTTGATATATCTGTTGACATCCAATGCATTGTAAACATTATTAATTTTATCATGAAAAAATCAATATGCATAATCAAGCCGAACGCAGTGTATATATAGACGCTTATCTGACTCCATGATTTAGCGGGGTAACTAAATAGTGTAGTTAAAATTGAAGACAGTCAATAGCGGTGGTGACTATATATAGACGTTTTTTATTTTTGTCGACTTCCATTCACCTACTGCTGCTTGGAATGGGTTAACAATTATCTTTTTAAATAATTAAATTTTAATATCTATTTTATAGTTATTTTTATAATTCAAAATTCTTTGGAACCAAAATAGTATCAACAGACTTTATTTATCTAAATGTAAAGTTAATATGTTGTTATTCGAATCGAAGGTCGAAGAATTAGTTAGTCCGGACAGGAAATAATTTAATTAAGTTAACAGTCTGATATAACAATGAAAATATGAGAAATTAGAAGCATCTGAGTAAAATAATAATGAATATTAATTATAGCCGAAAATATTTTAATAACAATTACTATTACTATAGTTAAATGTTCATCAAGTTCTCCGATTCTTGGATCCGGGTAATATTAAACATTAATTAATATAAAAATGATAGTTAAACCCGTCACTTTAGTAGAATCATGAAAATGATATATATAATTAATTTCCACTATCAAGTTTCAAAATGCGAGAGCAAACCAAAATAGATCCCTAAAATATAACCATTTGGTCAAATATTTGAAATATAATATGCACTCAAGAGACTAATTCATTGATTTCACATCTTCATAAGTTAGATCGAAAAATAATCAAAAGTTTCGAGTGAAGTGTCCTCTAATTCTATTGAGACGAATCCAAGTCTGGTGAAAACTGCTATAAGATCTCTGAGAAGTTTAGGAAAGATAATCATTGTGAGAGTTTCTAAATTATATATATATCATTACAATAAGACAAACTTTCAACAGTGTCTGAGGAAGTAGCCACTTATAGAGAGCTCGGGATTCTTGAAAATTATAAAAGATTTCTAATCATTTTCAGGAATTATCGCAATTATGATAAAATATTGAGTGTGAAGGGTCTTGACTCTATTTGACAGCTAGAGCCTTCAAACGATACAACTAAAGAAATACTCAAAATGCTTTTGATGTAAACTTCTCTATATTTGCCCTAGATTTGGATAAGAATGATTTCATTTAGACTTTCAATGTTGAATTTATTACTGATTTCATGCATTTATCAGTATAAATAATCGATAAATAGAGTGAAAAAAATTTCCAACCTATTTCTTGTGATGTGATCTTTTCTTTGAGTAAGCATTTTATTGAAATACTATGCTAATTTATTTGACTATTTATTTACAAGATTTGGCTAACAATATTCATTTTATTCTGGCAACATATATGCATACTACTTAGTGTTGAGGACAATTCGGTGTCGGTCAATTCATCCCCGAAAAATTATTCGTCGCCTGACAATTAGTCGCCTAGACAATTTGTCGCCGGACAATTCGTGGCCTGGACAATTCGTCGCCGGACAATTCATCCCTGGAAAATTCGTCACCGATTGTAAACAAAGATATACAGTAGCGGATGATATATAAGGGCAGGTAAGAACAAGTTATCTAAATCTTTAATTTCATAAAAAGTACAAAACACACATTATTGAGATTTTGCAGGTATATTCATATAGAACTCATATGTATTCGTATGAAATTTCAAAGCATTTGGACAAATATTCTAGGAATAAATCCATATTTTACTTCAAACACCAATTTTTGCTCTGGTCAAAAGTTAAGGGTAGCCATAATTAATAAACTTTGTAATATTTGCGGATATTGACAATTAACTTTATAATTTGTGAATAATTCTTTAATATATCACTTCATACATCTTCTACCACATAATTCTACAAATTTTGACAATATGAAGGAGTTATTCATCTTCTATTCATCCTCAAGAAATGTCCACAATTCTTCCACATTTATTGTGTTTCTTCTCTGAGTGCAGTCTCCAATTATTATCTAAACAATCTCAATTCGATTGAGGTCAGAACTCTGTGAAAGCCAGCTCATTAGAGCAATTTCTTCATCATCGAATAGAGTCGTAACTTTTTATCTGAGTAGTAGGGTACGTTGTCCTGCTTGAAACTTTGTGGTTGAGGGTCGGCTGCTTGTTGATTGGGGAGAGTATGATGACGAAAGAGCTGTTTTATACTTCTGCAATAACTCCTTCTCGTAGACGAACAACTTCACTGTATTGCGGAGAGAACACAAATCTAAAACTTCACAGCATTGCGCAGATAACTCAAAACTTCACTGTATTGCGCAGAGAGAATAAAAATAAAAAGTTCAGTGCGTAGCGCTGATAGGGAAAATATATATATGTATTTTTTTTAAGGTCTTCTAAATCCAATAACTTCTGTTTTCGAAATAAATATTTAAATTCATTATATTGATCAAGAGGGTGAGAAAACACTTTTCAAGTATTCATATCCTGTTCTCATTTCCCAGCATAACTTACTAGATCCATTGTCTTGACCAGAAATGCGAGAAATACTTTTCATCCAAGTGCTCTCTTGCAGACATAAATCATTATACCATTTTAGTGATCAAAAAGGTGGGAAGACACACTTCATCCAAGCACACTTTTTTCCATATCACTTGATCCATTTTCTCGACTAGTAAGGTGGGAAACATTTCCTGTCCAATAACTCTTTCTTTCCGACATACATCATTATTACATTAGTTATCAGGAAGGAAGGAAGACACTTCCATACAGGCATTTTTTATGCATTAATCACTAGATCGATACGTTTCCTTGAACGGCAAGGGGGGAAACATTTTCCATATGTGACTCATTTTTTTCAACGTAAATCACTATATCCATTTTAGTGTTCAAAAAGGGTTAGGAGACGCATTCCATCCAAGCACTACTCCCGAGCCTACCTTTATTCAAAAGTTTTTCAAAGTTAACAAATTATGAATTTTAACATTGAATAATGCATTTGGTATATTTTATGAACTCTGTGAAGCCTGCAACATTAAGAATTAATTTATTAAGAAATTAGATACGAAGAGGTAGGAATGGTGTTGCAGCACTGACCAAACAGCCATTAGCGTCACCTTTCATATAAACCTTTGAGGAAATAAATTCCCTCAATTCATTTAGTTAGCGGAATAGGTAGCCATTTATAATATAACTAAAATCTTTATTATGGTTTTGAATATTTCAATATTCAATGGATCCTTTTTCTTTGCATAAAATTTTGATTACAAATTATATCAAAATATAGAACAAAATTTTAAATGGTTTGCAGTTTTGTAACGAGTAACTTTAGCTCTATTGAATAGAGTAATGAAAAAATTAGAGTGGAGAGGAACTATAATAACGTTAGTTAAGGCACCAAACATTTTATCATAAATTAAATTAAAAAAAATATTATTTATCTATCGAGATCAATGTTTCACTAAACAATAAACATATTTGAATTTTGCAGTACAATAAACTTTATGGATACAATTAACAATGTACATTAACTATGTACTGTCACTAACATACATTAAACTACTTTATATCAAAACATATATCATAACATTTTTTTAATTTTAATTTGCGTTTAATGGACGAATTTTCCGTGGACGATTTTTCCGATGACTAATTTTCCGTGGACAAATTTTCCGTGGACGAATATTCCGTGGACGAATTTTCAGTGGACATATTTTCCGGTTACGACCCCTGCCTCGTACTATCTGAAAATAGCTGGTACTTTTATGAAAGGACTGGCGCTGTCCTATACCTAAAATATATCCTTTGTATGCTCGACGCCCAATGAGAGAGAATACTTTACCCATAAATAACCGCGGCTATTTTTATAGTCCTATCGATTTCTAGTAGTTATCTGGTGTTCGAATAAAGTTTAAGCTTTTAATAATTCCAGTCATATTTGTATACTGAATTATTAGTCATTGTTTTTCAATAGGATTTATTCATTAGGTTTGTTTTTCATTAGAATTTATTAATTCCCGGCCGGAACGATAGGATTTTACTTTGTTGTGTGTTAATAGTCTTTGGTTTATTTGTAATAAAGGTAGAGTGTCAATAAAAATATTTCGTTTCACTATAGTCCAACAGTTGGTCACTAAAGATATAGGTTTTATATCAATCGGGCGGTACTCACGCTAAACTAGTTAATTAGTGGGAGTTTGAAGTAAGTGCTGTTGACCCGATTCCCAATTTACATGAATGTAGTCTAACTAACTCACGTAATAAATTGATTCAAAGCATAAATTGTTGACCCATTAGATATGCATAAACTTTTTTCTCTGTGTAGCTATGGCTAAATTTCAATTATATTCTCGAGGTGCCGAAATCAATCGGAAAATAAATTACATTGATAAGAAGAAGCATATCTTGAATGAGATTGTTCAACAAATACGATACTAATCTTAAAATATATTTTACTAAAGCCGTTTCTATAACAATATAAAATATGGATAAATTTCTTTAATTTTCATATCCCATTGAAATATTGTTGCCCAAAGTTTGCAAATTGTTAACATGATTTGTTACAATTTCTTTGTTTTAAAATATATATTACAATAATGAATCAATTGTTTGTTCTGCCAACAAGAAGAAACGGAAAACAGTGTTTCAGTTTAGTCTATTCTTTAGTGTTTTATATATAGTTTGTAACATTATATTTCTTATAATATAACAATGTTCATTAATAGTTTGTCTTCCTACCCTGTCTTACCTACTTGGGCACTTGAAATATTATTATTTTCTTAAATTTGATATTTTTTTATATATAGGATCGTGAACAGATCAGTAAAAATAATATTATAACAACGAATATTGTATTTTGTATTTGCTAGTTTTCTTAGTAATTTTCAATAAGTTATAATACGATTATGAATTATATCTTTTAAATTTTCAATCGGCGATGAATTTTCCGGGGATGAATTATAAATGGAGACCAATAATTATCCGGCGATGAATTGTCATATGCACGATTGTACTAGAACGAACAATAATGGTTTATCTAATAATTGATAAAATTAGTAAATATTGTTAGGTAATATATCTTATATAAGAATCAATTTTACAATACAATCATTATGCAATGAATCAATTCAATGATCCTTTTACCATTTCTTCATCAAAATTACTTCTCGGTTGGATAATTGTTGCAAGTCACGCTCTGTGAGCTCTTTTCAAACGTCAATCCGTTAGAGAAATGAATTATTGTCACGCTATAGTGCCATTCCATTACAAGGAGTAAATATAAGGAAAGGAAAACCGATCAACTAATAACATAGGTGACCGGTATATTCCACCCCGGTATATTCCACCCGAAGTATATTCCACTCCGGTAAATTCCGCCCCAATTTACGGGGTATGTTTGTTTAGTAATTAATATTAGTCATTTATTGAATTTATATGTAATACTAGGTAACTTGCATTGTCACTGAATCAAATAAGACCATTTGCTTGCTAATCACAAACTTTAAATTTTTCACTACACATGTGACAAAACGGTTCTAGGTATATTTCACCCCGGTATATTCCACCCCGGTAAACTCTACCTCGGTAAATTCCACCCCGGTATAATCTACCCCGGGTATATTCCACCCCGGTAAATTCCAGCCCAGTGACAAAGGTAATTTGGGTGAGAATAAAAACTCAAATATTTTATTTTTAGATGACCATTTGCTGAATAATTCGTACCGATGAAAAAATAACTAAGACGATATCCTGAGACTTTTGGACAATACTTAGAGGTAGCTCAAGTCACATGAAATTTTATCCTAATTAAAACACTGATATTCTTAATATTTTAGTTTATTTCAAAGTTTACGTATTGAAAAAGTTAATGTTAATTCCTTTTTAACATGAAACTGCACAAGTGCTCTTACAACAATGGTTGGATGAGGTATGGAAGGAGTTCACTGGCTGAGACAACCCATTCAGTGTTTTAGCTCTTTGCTTATAAGTTGCTGTTTTGGATTCTAAGACTAAATTCTCCGCAATCAAAATATCTAAAGGCATTAATATCTCAGTCTTAAAATCCTGTACACTAATTCCCCCCTCACCCATCAAAACTTCCTAGTTAAAAAAAATTCTTCGGTCAAAAACCACCACTTTTTCAAGAAGTTAAAATTCCAAATTCAAATGAAATAAATATAACAAGTAGTAGTATGTGACATCATCTTACAATTAATATCGATGTTGTGTTGACAAATCTAAATACCTCAACTGATAAATGCGTTCACACAACCTTTGTTTCTACTGTTTTGTCACATGTGTTGTGAAAAATTTGAAACTTGTGATTAACCAGCGAAGGGTTTAATTTGCTACAGTGAAAATGCAAGTTACCTAGTATTACATGTAATATTAATAAATGACTTATATTAATAACTAAAAAAACCTTATAAGTAAAGTGGAGTGGAATTTACCGGGGTGGAATATACCTATGGTGGAATATACCGGGGTGGAATATACCGGGGTGAAATTTACCGGGGTGGAATATACTGGGGTGGAATTTACCGGGGTGGAATATAACGGTCACCGACAAAACAGCCGAAAGAAAGGATGTGTGAACGCATTTATCAGTTGAGGTATTTATATTTTTAATCTTAAGCTGATTTTCTTCCCTATAGTCAACACAACAGCAATATTAATTGTAAGATGATGTCATATAGTATTTATTGTTATATTTATTTAATTTTGAAATTGATATTTTAACTTCTTGTGAAAGTGGTGGTTTTTGACTGAAGCTTTTATTTTTTACTTTTTCTTAACCAGGAAGTTTTTGATGGGGAGGTGAGGATTTTTGCACAGGGCTTTAAGACTGGGAAATTATTGCCTTTTTTACATTGAGAGATTTTGATCACGGGAAATTTGGTCCTAGAATCCGAAAGAGCAACTTATAAGCGAAGAGCCAAAACATTGAAAGGGGCTTCTCTGCGAGTCGACCCTTTCCATACCTCATCCAAACATTGTTTCATGTTAAAAATGAATTAATATTATACTTTTTCAACACAAAGACTTTGAGACAAACTACCATTTTAAGAATATTTGTAATTTTATTAGGATAAAATTTCAATTGAGCTACCTCTAAATATTGTCCAAATGTCTCAGGATATCGTTATTTATTCATCGGTACGAATCATTTAACAAATGGCCATCTAAAATAAAATCTTTGAGTTTTTATTGTCACCCAAATGAGCATTGTCACAGGGGTGGAATTTACCGGGGTGCAATATTCCTGGGTGGAATATATCGGGGTTGAATAAATCGGGGTGGAATTTACCGGGGTGGAATATAACTAGAACCAATAACATTCCATTAGAAATGATACAGTTGATAAACTATAAAATAAAAACTTATCAGATGCGAATGATTTTTTCTATATCTAAAGTGTAATCTTACAATGGCATGAGTCCTTACTCACAAACGTTAAATAATCCCTTTGCTTTCTTACAAATTAAATAAAATGTGCAAGAATCAAAACAGTTTTTCGGTCCTCTTCCCCTTAATCGTATTACAGAGTTATTTAATTTCAAAGAATAAATAGTTATCCATAACTTTGTTCATATCGATCAATATTCAGTAATCTCTAATTTTCCAATCTTTGATTTTCTTTGTTAATTTTCTATTAGCTAGAACAATGATTGAATTAACATGAAAGTGATAATTACTGATTAAACTGAAACAAAATATCAACCAGATTTATTTAAATCTCATTCAATGTTCAATCTTCGAATTTACTTTTTCAGTCGATTGACTCACGATTCATTTCCCAATATAAGGTTGATATCAGATATACCAGTCTTTCAGCGAGGAAGTATATGCACAATTCAGTATCGTAGTGACGTGTCCCCGCTTCTCCGAATCGATTGATAGATTGTTTCCATCAAAATGAGCAAGTCTGCGTAAAATGATGGAATTGCGATAGTTACGTTACAAAATATGTGTAAATTGTATTAGAATTAATTTATAATTCATGTATTAAACTCTTGATTGTCAACAGAACTTCTTATTTTCTTTTTGTCATTATAATAAGAATAATATAAACTCCAAATAATTATTTTCAACATATATGATTATCTTTATTTCACAATAAAGTCCCAGTCTCTCCCAATCTACAATCAACATCTCATGACATTTTCGACGACACACAATGGCCTACAAATGATTCATTGCGAAAATTCAACCCTTTGACTGCATTTCTTTGTTAGGAGAGAGTTATGTCTATATTGAATAATTTGTCTGTATTAGACATGTGATGTTATAACAAGAACCAATTGGTAGAAAGTTCTTTCTTCAGAGATTGACTAAAGATGAGATCTCTTCCAATTCAGCTATACATTTTGTAGTTGCCAAAAACTTCAACTACGTATCTACAGTGTTATATTATTTTTTAGTTTACATTTAATTTAAATACCGAAAATAAATTTTACATTCTAATATGTCTTTTTCAAATAAATTTAAAATTTAAAAACCGAAGCCAATCCCTTTTTCAACAAACAAAACTTTTCACTGCAGTAAAACCCTCTTCCTGCTATTAAATCTATTGAAGAAAGCAAAGCCTACTTTTCTGTCAACCTCTCTTACAACAATTTATCCTTATTTTAGATACCAAATCTCAATTTCACATTCATCTCTCTTTCTATAGTCAAATTAATTTCACACAGAAAAATCATCAGTCCGCAGTCAATTCTCCTTCAGCAGTCAAACCCTCTTTCAGAAGGCAAACCCTCTTTCCGCAGTCAAACCCTATTGCTTCAGTGAAATCCTATTATCGCAGCATCGGAAGACTGAGAAGAAAATTAGGATTCCCGATGATATTTATTGGATCTTCGTAAAAGATTTAAGAGATTCCAAGCAGTGCTGAAAGTCTGGCGACAACAAATGAATTTAAACGAATTTGTCTACTGAATGTATTGTTATTAGCAAATTATTGCATGCATATTTTTTTTATATGATAAAGTAAGAATCCATATAAGCAGATATTAAAATGTTACAGTTTATAGGATAATAGTAAAATGTTCAATTTATTACTTGTGTATTAAATTCTACGAGTGCAAAAACACAATTTTAGTTCATTGAAAACAACACATTGCTGCTATCAAATAATAATCTACCTTTGACTTGAATGTAAGTGTTCAGTTAACATTTGAAAGAATAAATACAAATAACAGATACAGTATATCAGTACTTTATGTGAAAATGAATATTAACTCACCTATACAAATAATACATAATTTAAGGGCAACATCTTAACAAATTTTGTGAATATTATCTTCTTATTTTCTATGCCGAGAAAATGTCTTTAAGTAGAAGGTTTTATCTCCCAAATTTATATGGGGCTACGTGCATTAGAACCTTCCCCAGTCCCTAGGATGAATCGAACTCAATGAATCTGCAAAAAAATGATACAGTTCAAAAGCAACAATTTAGGGCTACTGTGAATTAAATTCATTTAGTCACCAAAAATCGCTTATCCAAAGAAAAAGGTATAATAATAAAGGTTGCAAGGACCATAAATCAGTTCTTTGATTTGTTCAAGAATATATCACAATAGAGGAAGTTTACGATAAATGAATATAAAATCTTTATTTACTCAAAATATAATACCAAACTCGTAGAAGGGACGTCAACTCTATGAGGTTATTTTCAAAAGTTACATAAAATGAATCAATTTCAGAATAATCTGTCAACAAATAATACATTTCTGAAAGTTTGAGTAGATCTCTATTTGTGAGTCGATAACATTTGTGTAATTGATTCATGTAGATAATATGGAATTACCAGGTAGAAATATGAAATATATGCATCAATTTCATTTGGAGATGACAATAATATCTTCTTAACTTCATCCATATAGTTATAAAATCGACATTTCACCTAAATAGTTTATCTATTTTGCTCCCACTAAAATGTGAATTTTCAAACTAAAATTGAATAGAAGTCAATGAGTTTTAACGCTAAGAGAAATACAGAGTCAATTTGGAACCATCAAAATAGTTCTAACAAAGTAGTAGAGAGAGATCTCCAATTTTTACAATATTTTTATTTTTGATAGAGTTCAAATCATAATATTTAAGGTTTCTTTGAAAATAACAAATAGATATCCAAAGAAAGAGGGGTAGGAAATGTGAAAAAGCAGATAACATCATTCTGTTAGAATAGTTACAAGGATTCTAAATTTGCCTTTGTTTTTGTTCTTAGACTTCTATTCTTTCGAAATTTACGATTAATAATAAAATTTTCATTTTCTTAAAACATAATATCTAAATTGATAGAGTTATGCGAACTAAATGTATTCATTTATTTTCAAAAGTTTTATTTGATAAGTAGTTGAGTAAGACTACTGTTGCTTTGTCAGTTGAAATGCACCGTATCGCTACTTTACTGAGTTCCATTCCTTTAAATATAGATCTATAAAAAAACATTCCCTTTACTATTTCAATTAAAAATTGATTCTACAATAAAACAGTCAAGAGATAAAATGATTCATTGGTAAGATTTACAAATCTCTCCATTAATTAATAATGTTGAGTGAGTGAGAGTTTATGGAAAAACAAAATAATGGAGTTTTCGGGAAACAGTAATTTCAAGAATATTTTTATTTTGATTGGGTTTAAAACTAATGTATGACCTAATACAACAAAACACTTAGTTTTCAATGGAATAAATAACGTCTTCTTTATATAAAATATTATTTATCTTCTTTGTAGGTAATGGCATTATAGTGAGAATATAAATGACTCCAAGTTATGATAATTTTTTGAGTTATTCATTTTGAATCGAAATAGAATGGCAAATATTATTTTCATTTCTTCCTTTAGATGGTTTTTAACTCAAATGAAGATAGTAAACAAAGAGATAGTAATTAAACTCAAATAATTATAAATTTCCTAATAGTCAAATAATGACTCAACAAAATTGAAGGCAGATAACTAAAATGATATGATCCTATACGTTATTTGCCTCAAATATTGAAAGATTTAGTCTTTAAAATTTGAAACTCATTTTAATATATTAACAATATTATTATGCTCTCTAAATTAGGTTGTACTTTTACTTTCTGCCTGCAGAAGAAATCCAATTGCAAATGAAAATTTACTTTAGATAATTAAAATCGTGTACAACTTTTATATCGACGACGAAAATCAAAAAAACTGAACTTGAAATGAATACCACTTCGAATAAAAGTTGAAGTGACAATTATGTTATCATTATTAATTCAAATTTATATATTAATCTAATTTCTTGATTATTAATTAACTTATTTTCTGAGAATCAAGTGGTAACCAATTAATTTGGTAGAATATAAATATGGCCAATTGATTTATACACTTTGTTAGTTGAAGAGTTTACTTCGTGTTGATAAATTATACCTTTGCGACAACGTCGTCAAAAATAAAAAAAATGTCTTTTTTGAAGGTTCCATTTAGACATATCTATTCTCAAACGCTAGTTTTATATATATATAAGTTTCATAATTGAAGAACAAAAATTGGCAACTATAGAGGATTATAATTAATACTCTATAACGACGTAACATGAACATAATCATTTTCAGAAAAATAAAAGTAATTATTATTGATTTAGTTAAAAATATATTAATTTTTACATCTATAAACATTAGAGGGAGGGCAATTTGATGTCTTTAAAAATGTTCCACCTAGCAGCTATGGTGTTTTGAGGCTTTTCACACTATGGTATCTCTTGGAAAATAGCTATTTATGAGTTATGACAACAATCTCGCAGAGGAGCGAAATGTGAGAGTATATTATCTTCTCAAAGCGAAAAGCTCAATTTGGTCCTGAAATATCAAACTTTAAAGCCGGTTAAACATTTTCCAATTTCATGAGACCGATTCCTAATGGCGTATTGGAAAATCTGAAGTCTAATATAAGCAATATGATATTATTGTCTCTGTTTTCTATCACAACGAAATATAAGTCGTGGCTATCGGGTACGTTTTATACAAATAGTAAAACAGTGAAGAAAGAAATTATATTGATTATTACTGTATGTTCAATTTATAAACTTCTTTGTAATAAGTACATCGCAATATGGATATAATGATTTTACGGTATCTTGTCGCTGGACTATTCACCGCACAATCTACTAGCAACAGCAACAACTCCTAGCCAGAACATTAAGAACAACTCGCGCAAGATTCATGATTTACCTACCACTTTATAAATGATTTATTTATAAAAAGAATTTAAAGTATAGATTACAGTTTTGTCTGGATTTATATTATCTTACGATATAAGTTCAAATTGGTTATGCTCGATGGTTTCCAGTGCTACTGTTATATGATCAGAAAAAGATCATGCAAGAGAGATTTCAAGGCGATGTATGATACAATATGGGTGTAGAAACAGTGAAGGAAGGGAGATAGAATTTTGCTCGATATATCAGTGGGTGACTAAAAAGTTTAATCTTAAGAATGATAATGCATTTTTCAGAGGAATAAAACAGCCTATTGTATTTCTTCTTTTCAAAAACTGAAGACTGGTTAAAAACCAAGGGATATAATTGTTTTCGACCAGTGGTTCTTAAACATGGGTGCGCGGCACCCCTTTGGGGCTGGATTGTTTACAGCGGGTGCATAAGACGGCTGTTGTTTATAAGTTCGGTTCTTGCCATTAATATCATGCAGAATATACATGAGGTATATTTTCCTCAAAATATTGCGATATGAGGTAGTTATAAAAGTATACAAATTCTGATATAAACACCTAATTATCATTGAGGCTTTCGATAATTTTTTCACTTCTTTAAGTATGTGGGATTTCTCGTTTTGTGTGAATGTAACTTTTATTCCTTCTGTCCTTTATTCTAACACTGAAACAAAGAGTAAATCAAAAATTTTACCTTTCTATATCGATTTTATATATAACTACAATGCAATATACTGCATTATTATCACAAATTATATGGTTTTCTTTAATTTATAATAGATTCTAATTTTACTCACCTAAGCAAAATAATTTTTCATTATGTAAATAAAACTCTCATTTTCCTTAGTTTTTCAATTTGCATATTTAACTCTCAAATCATAGTTCCAAAATATATTCTAATTGTAGCTTATCAATCTATTTCAATGCAAAACAACCACTGTTCTAGCCCTATAGATTATCGATTGAATTCGGTTTTGAGCAGTATATCACAATGGAAACCAAAAGATTTTCAAAACCTGCATCAAACAATATTGAGGTGAAATTCATTATGAAATTCACAATGGAATCCATTTTTTTCTATATGATTCAATGCAAAACAGATATGTTAACCCTTACGTATATAGTTGGGGAGATAGCTGCACACTTTAAATTCCTATGTATATTACATCTTTCAAGGATGTTCTATTAATTTTTCATTTATATGACTATTGACCTGAAAGTGTGCAATTCTCTGGGAAATTCCAGTTGTGATTAGTAACACCAAATGTAAAATGCGTTTCCAAATTCACAACTGTTTTTCTTGAATTGATGAATTGAACTTCGGGTATGTGTATATTTGGTTTCAACAGGACGGAGCAACGGCTTACACTTCAAGGGCATCGATGGCTGTTTTGAAGAAACCCTTTCCAGAGCACCTCATTTCAATAATGGGCGATTTGGAGTGGCCAGCCCGTTCTCCCGATTTGAACCCTTGCGATTTTTATTTGTGAGAATATCTGAAATCTCAAGTTTATGTCAACCGTCCGAGGAGCCTACTAGACTTGAAGGCCAACATCCGAGAAGAAATTGGCAATATATCCGTTGATATGCTGGTGCGGGCCAGAAATCGGTTTATACAGTGTATGAACAATGAGGGACGTCATCTACCTGATATGATTTTCAAAAATGTGTAAAACAAATATTTACATATCTACTATCTTTATGAAACAAAAACCAAACTTGTATAATTTGTAAATCTTGTTTTATTGCCTTTTGAAAAAAGGAAGGTATGCTGCCGCACCCTGTATATATCAAAGGATATTTCTATCTTATACCTACAATCCAGACTAAAAAAAAATATTTTTCTCCTCATGCTCAGGTTCTCTGTCAATTTGAGTTATTTTTTAAAACTGGTTTTTCTCCATATCGTGAGAAACAGACACTTCGTTCAACAGTTTTGATTATCGATGTACTGCCCGAGCAACGAAAAGATTTTCAATTATTTTTATGGTACTAATATGAGAATCATTTGTTTTTGTTTTTTATTCGTTCATACATATAACAAATTTGATGTCAATTTGAAAATTACAACAATAAAAAAAAACAATCTTTTCGAGACTATATATCAAGAAAAATGTCATTTTATTTTATTTATATATTGTGTAACTGCTCCTATTGAATTTAAAAATAATAGGAATTATTGGAAATGCCAACTTTTAGGGACAGTATGTATCGCTTAAAGGTCCCCTCCGATCTTTTTTTTATATTTCTCTATTCATTAGAACTAAGGTTACTGATTATAAAACTGTGATCCATTTCAAATTTGATTCTGTAATTTTATTATAAAATGTAATTTACGATTTTCTTCCGTTCTTCCTACTACCCCTCTGAATTTCAAGCAAAGAAAACCCCGCATATGCGATAGGCTAACTAGATTTGACAAATTCAAAACAATAACAAAGTGGATTCTAATACAATGGATCCATATAAAAAATCCATGTACCTAATTAAGTATTTCTTATTAATAGTTTTCATATAATCATAACATTTTTCCTATCTATCTCATTTTGAAACACTGTATTTGAATAGGTATGTACTATTTATATACGAACTAACATACCTACTCAATTATGCGGCCTTATTCTTCTTATGAATCTCAGAATGAGAAAAATTGATATGTGAATATTGCATATATAATGAATTGTTAAAAGAATACTTGACTG
Organism: Caprella mutica; assembly: GCA_947561585.1. NCBI lineage: Eukaryota > Metazoa > Arthropoda > Malacostraca > Amphipoda > Caprellidae > Caprella > Caprella mutica. Next base: position 985,319 of record CANNZV010000007.1, read on the forward strand.
ATTTAAATTCTGCTTACTGTTAAATGTTATATAACCTAAGATCTACATATTTAAAGCAATTTCCGATTTTTTTACCTAGAGTGGAGAGGACCTTTGAAGTTTGATAAAATTGTTTTTTTTTTGTATAAAATAATGCCTCATAATCTCCAAGATAGTGTGTGAATATATCAGAGCTCGAAATATCTTAATGATATGTTATTTTTTACTTCTTATACCCAAAAAATAGCATTTTCATATTTCTAGCTGTTCGTTTCTCCTCCCTGAGTTTCACAGAACCAGTTCAAATATTGTTCATTTTTTCTAGAAAATTCTCTATTTTTTCATTTCATCAGAAAAATATATCAACAATTTTTTCACGATTTAAATTCGAAAAATAACGTTTTTGAAATGGTGAATGGGAGTTAATTCAAAATTGAAAAGTATTATTATTGAATTGACGAGACAGGAAGAGAATAACTGTAAATATGAAATAACAATGAGATACGTAAGACGTTAGTATCATAAAAAATAGGGAAATTTTACAGAAAGAAATTTGCGCGGACTTTAGCTAAAGGATATTTCCACACAAAATAATATCTTTGAATAGGAGTCTTATAACAAACGATTACAAATTATTGCTAGTGATCTTGTCCATAGATGTTATTCAAAATCATTTTATAGATACAAACAGCGCGGTCTCCATTCTGTATTGTTCGATAGTGACGAAATGCATACTTCAATAGATATTTTAATGATTTTTTAGGTATAAATTTTCATTTATAACAATGGTGGCGAAATCGGTTTGTATCTATCTAACAAATGCAGAAGGAATGTATGAGTTTAAAAACTTCTTTTGTTCTTCTTTATATTCTTTAGAGTACTAAGTTTTTTCGACCTCTCTCGTATTCACAAATTTAATAAAAATGAAATTTTTTAGGCGATATGGTCCCCTTAATTCAATACATACCACTATAAATTAACCAGTTCATAAAACTCACAGTTATTGAATACCAGGTTAATACTAGCGGGACACGCTCAATGCATGATTAGAACTATTTGAAATTGCAGTACAACTCCTCTATTGTAAACTCATCTTTATTGATTGAGTTATGATAATCCCCATATAGTGAACATATTTTCAATATTAAGCAATCAAATATATTGTCTTCAGTTTCCTAAAATTTATTGTAATTCATCACAGACTACAGAAAATGCTTTCACTATACGGGGTACATCCTAACACATTAACTATAGAGGAGCTCTACTTTATTGATATTCAACCAGAATATTTCTTGTGTGATAAATTAGATACATTCAAATAACACTAAATGCTAGCCACAACTTGTCAACTATTTTAGAATATATATAGCTTTTCACATAAATGACTTTGTTTGATTATTATATCTCAATAAATATAACACCCCATGCATTGTATCTTAAGAGTAAATAGTAATAAATTCACTACACGATTGCACTATAAATGAGAATATTTGACATCGACTCAATATTTTAATGCTTCATATCTTAATTTGGTCATTCTTCAAATACTAAATGGAAAAACAAAATAAAGAATACATCAAACAGTTGTAAGTGGAAGGTAAATCGTCAGCTAATGATTTTTCACGTGAATGAAAACACTTAATAATTTAGTCGTGAAAACAACAAGATAGTTAGTAAATGGTCTAATTGATATTTACATAATATAACCCTATTTTCCTGATAGATCCCCTACTATTTTTGTCCTTCGAATAGTTTCGAGCGAACATGGTATGTAATTGCAGTTTAATTATATTAAAACATGTAATTGAACATGTTACATATTGACACAATTATCAACACTAATTGTATAATGTATGTACAATGCTGACATTATTTAAGTTAAATAACACGAGGCTATTAGAATTTTTTACTTACTTCACGAGACAGATTTATTCATAAAGCTACCTTCATGCTCGAATTGGATTCAATAAGTTTTAGTGGATATATATTTTGTTATTTATTTGATTATTATCTTAAATAATAAATATCGCAATTTATATTTCGAATAATTTTTTAGCCTATTTAATTTTATTTGTAGACTTTATTTATTTATAAATGAACCAAAAATTAAATTATATTTTAAAATAATCTTTAAGAAATATATCAACACGATAATTGTTAACTGAATTATGAATGATTTTTTCATATGAATACATGAAAAAAGACAGGAAACCTAAGAAGATACCATATATCATTACGATATTTCGAATGAGGTCTTATATATCAATAGAACACAGCTTCAACTTTTCAAATTTTATACACTCGTTTTAATCATCCCGTTATAAATGCAATGATAATCATCATTCAAATTGTTATTATATTTACGGTCTTGTTTATAAATTTTATCTTTTATTTGGAGGAGAATTGAATAGGTTCACATAGTTTCAATACATACTAGTACAATAACATTTCTGTCAAAGTTATTGTTAAAATATAGTTACAGTTAGAAAACAACCTACATTGAACAATTAGGCCGATACATAAAATGTTCTTTAAAATAATATATCATGAAGACAATCTTTATCAGGTGTTTTCTTCGTAAAGCCTCTTAATGCCGAGCACATCTGATACTTACACGATCTAATTTCAGTACCAATTTCTTTGTGTCTCATTTTCTCTTCCTCTGAATTTATGATAATTGCATCAACATTGGTATTAGTGACCACGTATTACTGTCTTAAAATAACGCTAATGGTATTGGAAGATTGCATTATAGTGTGAAAAACAGAAAATATCACACAAAACATCAAATAATGTTGAAATTATATTCTATAAATATAATTAGGTCGAAATGATAAATATCATAATGTCAGCTCAATGTTGTGAGCATGTGGGTAGTAAAAATTGCCAAACACTAATGCTAAATTTATTTTCAACAACATATATCAGTTAAATTAGTATATGAATGAATGATATGAAAATCGCTCTGGAATTATTCTTGTCTAATAATGTTTTTATGTTAAATAAATCATTACCAGATTTGTTGATTTATTTTACCAGATTTGTAACCTACATTCATTGACAAAAAATGATTATATATTACTTTAAACGGATAAGTAACGGTGCATGCAGTATAATATATGGATAAACTCTATACAACATAAGTTCATCTGTAAAATCAATGTCTTTCGTCCTTATACCAGTCGAGACATGTTTTGAAGGTAAAACATATCTCGATATTCTGTTCCATTCATTTTTCAGTGAGCACTATTTGATGGACTAATTTTTATATTAGGAATAGATTTATTTTTTCCAACCACTGTATCTAATTTTATATATCTCACTTTTATGTTATATAAATATAAACCATTGGCCAAGTAGTATATATCACTATTTCTGCCAAGTAGTATATATCTCTATTTCAGTTATTTTTCTTATGTATATGTTTTGCATGATAATTCTTTAGTGCAGAGCGCTGTCATTTGGAACAAAGCCAACACCAATTATTATTAAATCTCACCCATTTTGTGAGCATAGTTACCATCTAATGAGTAAAGAATGATATATATAGAACGAGAGCGTTAAAAATAAAAGCATAGTAAAGGAAACAATAGTTTTTGTAATGTGTTTAGGACTATTTATGGTTCCTATTATGATTTAAGAGAGGGATAACTGAGATCACAGAAATTATTCATTCCTTATTGATATCTTATTTGGTCCTAGCAGTAGCTGAATTATCTCTCTTCCCAGACAATTATGAAATAGGCAGTTTCTTCCTTTCAAAAGCACAACAGATCGAATTGAACTAACAAATAGTGTTATAGAAGAGACTGTTGAGCGTGACGTCAGACTGAGTGGTACCTAAGGAAAAAAAGTTTGAGATATACAATTAATTTACCATACATCACAAATACCTAAATTTAATTTATTTAAAAAAAACATTTTTCATCCAACTTTTTGGAAATTGATGTTAATAAAAAATATCTTCAATAGTAATTACTAGAGCCCGGACAAATGCCATAGAGTCCTAAAATGCCATAAAAGCCATAAAATGCCATAAAGTCAAAAAATGCATTAAAGTCAATTAATGCCATGAAGTCCTTAAAATGCCATAAATGCCATAAAGTCATATAATATCATAAACTCCTAAAATGGTGCGAAGTCTTATTTGGGGATTTTTATATTATTAAATTATTTGGTAAAGTTGATGGGTTATTTTGACTAATTTTTAGAACGTTTTAATTCAATCAAAATACAAATAAACTACTTATATCACTTCAAGAATAAGTATAGTATACACTGTATCTAGTTTTCTGTGATTCTTATCATCATTTTTTTAGCACAGACTCTGTCATGCACAAAATAGTGAATAATAAACTATTCAAAGAGAGAGATATGTAGAACCTAGGGATATTTGTAATATTCTCAATACAAAAACTGCCAGGCGACAAAAATTGTGTTTCGTCTTGTAAGTGGTTTTTCTTGTACAACAGTTTCAGAGTATCTATATTGGTCTAATTATCTAATGTATGATTTGTTTAATCTAAGGTTGTCTACTACGAGGGTTTGCTATAAATACAAATTTCGAATTTAATATTGGAATTAGTTTCATTTCATGAATTTCAATTTACCTAACCTTTTTTATAATATTTTTAGGTTAAATTTGAATAAATATACTATAAACTAAATTCATTGAATTTTTAAGGGATGAATTGTTTATTTGTTTTCACCATTTTTTTCATTTAAAAGCTGTCAATTTCATATTTCAAAATGCTGATTTATTCGTTGTAAATACCTATTAATTAATCTTAAAAGTGTATGCATAATTCCTAAAATGCTGTATTTGGGTCCTAAAATGACTCGATAGGTCCTAAAATGCCATTATTTAGGTCCTAAAATGTCTTTTTTTATAGGTCCTAAAAGTCCGGGCTCTAGTAATTACTCTTTCGATTCAACTTTATTTTAACTTTATTAAGCTAGAGAGAAGTGAATCATATTTTACAGAACAATATTTCCCCATTCCATCTTCAATTTTGATTATGAACTTCATATCTAATATGTTACAACTTATCATCTCATATCAATTTTCTGTAGCGGGACAACAAAAATTTCAGAAAACAGTACAGCGAAAAAAAAACCTTATGCAGAGGTACTTCGCCAACCTAAGTCTCCTATAACTGATTCCAGTCCCCCTTCAACCCAACAAGTTGCCCCTTCATTTCAACCAGTTACCCCTCTAATCAATATCACTAATATTGATAACCGGATTGACCAGCTGGAGCAGAACAATCTTGGTGACTACATTAATCCACCTGTATATCTTAATAATGTTTTACTCGTATGGGTGGAAGTTTTTAAATATTTTGGAGTTTTTACCCATATTTGTAATAGACTTAGCCAAATACAAGGCAGTATTTTTGCAGCTTCACCCTCAATAGACCTGCCCTTATTACAAAATACCATTCTCTTGCCTACTCAATAGTTATCCAGTCAATTATTATCTATGGAAAAACCTACCCCTCACACTAATAGAATACAAATTTTAATGAAAAAAAACTGTACGAATTATTTTAAAAGTGAAATAAAGTGTCAATCCTGTTCTTTTAATTTCTACCAGTAGAATGTTCTTTCAAAATTTGAAGACCTTTGTAATTATTTTTTATTGAAATATTCTATAAATGTGCTGAATATGACGATGTTAGTTTGTTAGGTAGGTATTTTAGCAAGTTTTTACCACAGCACGACCATAGTACCCGAGCTTTTAAATTTATTTTACCTCCAGTTAGACTTGAAATAGGAAAACGGTCAACTATTTTCCGAGCTATCAAGCTTTTTAATGAATCCCCCAGTTTTAACATTACAAATTTCCAATTATTCTTTTAAAAAGCTGTACAAAGATTTTATTATTGAAAAATACCGTGATGATTTAATCTATTAATGATAGTCATTTTTTTCAACTAGTCGACTATTTTGTTACTTTGTATATAACCCCCATCACTTTTCAACTATTCTTACTATTCCTGTTTTATACTTTTACCCCTCAAGTTTTCAACTTATACGGGATTGTTCATTTTATCCCATTTGACATTATCTGTAATTTGCTTTGTGTTGAGTTTAATAAATAAGTAATTATAGAAACCACTGTTCTATCCTATTATGGTAGCTATTAATTATCAGTTAGGTTTACTTAATATGAATCGGTTGAATTAAAAAAAAGTCAAGTTATCAAGAGCTACTACAATCTGACAGAAACATCGTTATGTGATTTTGGAAGGATAATAAATAAGAATGCTTATTTAATTCATGAGTACTGAGTAGGCGCCTCAACCGATTTGGGCAAGATCACCCTTTATTTTTGTTCTATCCTCAGTAAATTTCAAAAACACGTTTATATTTTCACCTCTCACAATTACGTGTGCCAATTTTTGGCCGAAAATACTTGGCCAAAAGACTTTTGGTTTGCGGTTTTAATTGTAACAAAGAAAAAGCGAACATAATGGGATAATAGTAATCCCAGTAGTTGGTTGTGGCATTTTTTATGTACGATGAAAGCGAAATTATGTACTATGAAAGCGAGTTATAACTTTCATAATCTCCTTGATGTTTGTGATTGGGAATAAATTAAAATGTTGAGCATCATTCCACCAATAATTTCATTTTCATTTCATTCTTTATTTCATGTCAAAATAAGCTTGTAGTTGGTAATATGGATACACATATAGATACATAATAACATAAGTGTTAAATGTCTTTCAGCTAATTATCCGTACAGATACAGTTAATATGCTATTTTGAAAAAAAAATCACAGAATCATAGAATACTTTTGATTCCATCAACAAAGTATGCAACAAATCTCGTTAAACTTTGGATGAATTTGAATATCTTGAAAAGTTTCTTCATTTTTCCCACCAGTCTGGGAGGTTCTCATTCCCTTATAATTGGAAGTGAAGTTTTGTAGGGAAAAAATAGGAAATGTGGAGGATAGGCATTAGGTATTGGGCATTGGGCAATGAGATATGCTTCACAGTCATTCTACACACAGAAAATTTTTTCTTTCTCCCAAAGAAAAAAGTCACTTTATATATGCATTAATTAATTATTTTCTTTCTGGTAAAGAAATGTTCTAGTTTTGGGACAAATAAAATTTTATTCACATATAAGATTTCTTTTCTTTGAGTCAAATAAAAAATACGATTTAAATCTTAGAATTTTCTTTGTAACAAATAAAATTAGTTATTTATTTCAAATCTAGGAGTGGTTTAGGAGAAATATTTTATTTCTTCTCCATAAAGAAAACTTTTCATTGAATAGAATAAATGTTTTCTTTGCAATAAATATATCTTTCTTTAGTATAAATGCATCAAAGATTTAATATAAAGTAATATTTATTTAAACCAATGAATTAGTATCTTTATTTATAATATAAATATTCTTTACATATAATAGAGCTTTCTTTCACTCTAATAGAATGTATATTTATTAAAAAGTAATAATTTCTTTTATACTAACAAAAACTGGTTCTTCTTTCTAAATACATGCTTCACAATAAATATTTCTTTCTTTTAAGATAGTTTTGTAGATAGATTGAGGAAGAAATAACATAAATGATGTTTTATATGCAATATATTGAAATAATATAGAAATGAAATTACACTCAGCAGAAGCATAAGATCTTCTTCCCATTCAGAAGATGTATGTCTCCACACATTCACCCTATTCTTGATCTCCTCCAGCTATAGACGAAGCATACCTCCAGAATATACGAACTTGATATTCATCCTCTGTAGAGAAAAAATCACTTTAAATTAACTGTTTCATATTTCATATACAATAATAGATCCTAATGTAATGACTAAGTTGGCTTAGTTATAGGTAGCTATAACACACCTGAACAGTTGATCAGAAATTTTTGTGTCCTCTTAGAAACTTTTATCCTTTTCAAGACTTTAGAATAAAGTTCAGTGCACTTTCTCCCACTTGTGTGAATATGGTCAGTCTTTTTCTGTAGATATAATGCAGTGAAGTTCCATCTGAAAATAAAAATTAAATGTTCAAACAAAGTTAACTTCATTTCATATAATTTAAAAACATTTACGGCATCAAACATTAAATTTCAGGACTCAGGCAACTTAATTAATTTTAAAAAAATTGAAAACAAATGAATTATTTCACTATTTGTTAAAGAAGTTTTTAAAATATCCCATATTCTGCAGAGGACTAAGAGGAAATATAAGTTATATAACTATCTCTCAATTGTGACAATTTCCCCAACTAATAGAGTATGAGAATCCTAGCCAAGTAATTGCCAATAATTTGGTTAGGATAAATAAATCTGGAGAGCTACTCTGTATCAGCATCAGTGTGATATTTAACTATTATAATTGATTTTTTATTTTGGGAGCTGATGATTCCAATATTAATCATATAAACACAAAAAAAGCAATCTCTGCTATTGTGAACACTTGTAGTAAAGCAAACACAGCAATTGTGTATGCATTACTATCATCACAAACCTATATGATTGTAAGTAAGTGACAGTCAAGTCAGTTACCGATTTGCTCTCGTGAGCTACACACCTATTCTCCTGTTCGTAGTTATTTGAGACCTTAACTTGCGAGCGTTCTAGAGGAGATATTATTTGTAATAACATGTGCTTGACCAATGAATATAATCTCTTTAAGTGTTAATTACTTTACCATTATTACCCTTAAATACAGTTAAGCTTGGACCAGAGGCCTGAGGTCGGAACCATAGTGGCAAGGTGGTTCTAGGGCATGGTACCATGAGTATTTAGTAGAAAGAGATTTATAAAGAGAAAGGAATCTGAAAATACCACAAAGTAAGATCCTAATCACTTAAGAGCCCATACACTGAGACGTTATAGTGAAGTAAACTAACTACGTCACATTGGTGGCCGTATGGTGCGTGATTAAGTAATTCGAATTTAATGTGCGGAAATTCAATTACTGAAGTATAAGATTGAAAGCTTTGTAATTTACCAAAAACTAAGTTAACCATCTGATTGGAGAGTATTTGATTACAGCAAGACCGGGTTTTGCGACCCTATATGAAGGTGCGATCCAATTAAGGTGTTCAGTTTTTGTGATAAAGTATAAAGATAATTCAACTCAAGGTCAAGCAAAAGGCATCTCGAAAATTATCGGAAGGATAAGGAGAGTACAGATGGCCTAATTTGAAATCTGAATGAGCAAAGACAATCAACAAGACTGACCAGTCTGAAAAAAAAAAAAATTCTGGAAATTCTGGAAAATTCTGGAAAATTCTGGAAGAAACTGGAAAAACACGGAGGGAGGAAGCGACAGTAATGGGTTAAGCGTTGCACGTTGACGAATGGTGATGGAAAACATTCGATTATAAACAACATGCAAAAAAGCCGTAAATCAACCAGAAATTGAGAGTCTAATTTGTTTAAATACTACATCTGAAAAGTATTTATTCAAACTGCAACATTCAGTGATCATTCAACATTCAGTGAAAAGTTAACAGTCAGTAAACATTCAGTGATCATTCAACATTCAGTGATCATTCAACATTCAGTGAAAAGTTAACAGTCAGTAAACATTCAGTGATCATTCAACATTCAGTGATCATTCAACATTCAGTGATCATTCAACATTCAGTGATCATTCAACATTCAGTGATCATTCAACATTCAGTGATCATTCAACATTCAGTGATCATTCAACATTCAGTGATCATTCAACATTCAGTGATCATTCAACATTCAGTGAAGTTTTAACATTCAGTGAACATTCAGTTAACATACAGTGCATAAAAAACAGTGCACAGCGCTCAGTGAACAATCAGTTAACATCATAACAGTTAACATCAGAGCAAAAATCAACGACAAAACCTGATAAGCGGGACCCACTGTACATGGAACCGAAAGTTGAGTAAAACATATCATTATATGTCATCTTATCATTCAGTCTCATTTCTGAAGCGATCGGAGTAAGATCTATGTGTTAGGCCTTAGTCAGTGGTGAAATAAGCTGTTCTGTTTAGTCTAGAATTGTGTTGATGAATAAGCAGAAGGTAATTAATCATTACTGCAGCAATTATAATTATAAGATGTATGAGTGCATGCATTTCTTTTAGCTTTGCTGTGTGTCGTTATTAATTAACAAACATTGCTCTATATTAAATTATATTTCATTTATTATTTATTATTTGAATGATTATTTTTTAATGTTTGATGGATTAATTTTTTAATTGGATAGTCTATTATTTTTTCTTCTTCTTTTTTCATAATAAGTGATTACACGTGCATTACACTTGATTAAGTACACAATAACACTTCATTAGGATAGGAAACACATGCCAACCTCAGAAGACGAAGCGATTAACGCTGAGGCTGTAGAACTTAGATCTGGAAGACGAACTAAACCCAGAGTACAGAAAACTAAACAACCTAAAACACCCAAATCACCCCCCAAGTCACCACCCAAAACACCACCCAAAACATCCCCCAAAACATCCCCCAAAACATCCCCCAAAACAACCCCCAAAAAAAAACCAAAAAAAAACCCCAAAATGTCGGTCGAATTAACACAAGCTCAACTCCAGGAGATAATTAAAAGTCGGAGTACGACGATCATAAATTCGGATTCATTGCCGATATTCAGGGGAAGAAGAAGGCCAGAGGATCCAGCTTTCGAGGAGAAGAACACGTTTCGTCAGCACCTCAGCCTATTAAATAATCATATATCCAGCTTAGGGGATAAAGATGATGCAGAAAAGAAGAAAATCCTTTTCAGGAGCGCTGATTGCAAGCTAGGAGATTTTCAAATTACTGTTAATAACGTTGTTAACGGTAAAACATTTAAGGATAGCACATACCAAGAAATATGCACGGTACTAGAAGACATATATGTGCAGAAAGACAGCAAGGATATCTACAGTGTATGTCATGAATTATACACAAATAAATTGAAGGACGAGACTACAGCTGCCAGTGACATCTTAAGTACATTAGAAAAGATAGGAGAAGTCACGGATTTTATTTTAAATGACGACACAATGAACGCCCAATTTCCAGTAAGGACAGCAACTGAAAGTGATGAATCATTCACACGCAAATTAAAAAATCACGCAAAAGATCTCATGAATACATCAATGTATTTAACAATATTGGGTCCACAGATCAACCCCAGTATCATCAAAGGAGTCGTAGAAGGACCTTTTAAGACAACAGCTAATTTACTGTCTGCTACAACGAAGAAAATAAGATCTTTGCCACATGATAAAAAAATTCTAATACCAAAGAAGAATTTCAATGACACAGAAACTTTTTTGATAGAAAAACCCGAGGGTGAGAATCAAGGCAATTTTCACGAGGATATGCTAGAAGACACAGAAGCATATTACACTTATGACATAAGAAACAGAGGAACAGCAGGTAGGTATGCACGCAGAAGTAGGTATAAACATAATCCCACAGGCAGAGCATACGTACACAACACGAACATCCCCCACCCTACCCCTACCCCTCACAGCAGTAGCGGTACAATTAAGTGCTACAGGTGCAACAAAATAGGACATATAGGTAGAGAATGTCGGGCTCAACAGGCCAAGGATTTTCGCAAAAACATGTAAATACAAACAGAAGTAAAAAACAAAATAGGTCTCACGGGAAAACGGTCGGTAGCTCCGTGTACGAAAGTGAATTGAACATGAATAAATTAGATCCAGTGCACGTTAAATTCAATAGCAAAGGTAAATCGTCACTCAACACAAGTTGTGAATGTAAAAATAAGTTCGATTTATTAAAAGAAGAAGAGTTAAGCGTTGAGGATAAAAAAACGAGCGAAACATATATAACAGTCCAATTAGTAAAAAATAAAGATGAATTAAGCGGATTGATGGACTGTCATTATACGATAAAAGGGACTTCTAAGCCAACGATAATTTTACATAGTAAAGAATTCGATTGGGAAGCTTTAATAGATTCAGGGAGCGAGAGAACGATTTTAAACAGTCGTAATTTTAATTACAAGGCGAGTCACGAGGACATAATAAAATCAAACGTAACTATTAAAGGCATAAACGGACGTTCCGAAGTAAAAGGTGAAGTAAAATTTGAACTAATGTCGAAATCCCACAAGAAAACAGTAAACGCTTTACTAATCAACAACAACAGCTTACCATATGATGTAATATTAGGAAGGGACGTGTTAACGAACGCGCAAATTGATTTTGATAAGAAAATATTAAAATTAGGTGAAGAAAAAATTCCGTTTATGGAAAAACGTAGAATAGCTACTAAAGAACTATTAAGCACAGATTGCTTAATATCTGAGCTGGTCCTTACTTCAAATAGGTCAAAACGAAGAACGTTGATAAGACAAATAAACGAACGAACAAACAGCCGTAGTAGTATTGCGAAAGTAAGGGTTAAACCTCAACAAAAAGGGCAAACGGAGGTTATGAAATCCGAGGTAAACACGAAGACAAGGAATAAGAAACGCGAGAAGAACGGAAATGTTCATATAAATAGCCAAGTCGTTGAGGCAAACAGCGTACAAATATTGTATGGGTTTGTCAAAAACAACGAAGCAGGAAGTTATATAATAGCTAAAAGAAGTTTCAATAGCGGTTTAGTGATAGCCGAAACACTAATAAAAATCGAAGACACAAAAAAAGAGGGAGATCAAGTGTCAATATGCCCAGTTTTCGTAATGAATCCGACGGATAGTGATATCATATTACGGGACAATATGATAGTTGGTAAACTCCAGACGTACGAAGAGGAAGTCGAAGTAAATATAGCGACTATATCGGAGTGTTTAAATAATAGGACTCATAAATCTAGGTTAGGAAACGTGTTGAGTGACGAAAAACCAAAGCCATTTGAACGAAACGTTACCCCTGAACTAATTTATGAAAAGTCAAAGGTACATGCAGTTGGAATTAATGGAGAGCCATTAGTTACAACGCATGGCAACCGAGATATGAAGTGTAAAATATCACGTGACGGAAGCGCTGATAGAAGCCGTGACAGCACATTAAGTGCTGATGTAGAAAACAATTCTCAGACAGTGCCATCAGCACCGAGAAGGTTAGTTAATGCTGACATATCATGTGGAATGTCAGAGTATGAAGACAAAATGACGCAGTTACTAAATGACTTTAGAGACGTAATCACGATTAAGGACGAAAAAATCGGGACTACTAGTATATGTAAACACACAATAATATTGAAAGATCCTAATATAGTGATAAACAAAATGCCGTACCGCATACCACATAAATTTCAAGAACAACTTGAAGAAGTCAACAGGTCAATGTTAAAGGAAGGCACTATAGAACCTTCAATGTCCGAGTACAACTTCCCCGTTATCGTTGTTCATAAAAAGAATGGGGAAATACGACCCGTAATAGATTTCAGATCATTAAATAAGTGTGTCCATATACAAGGATTTCCGTTACCTAGGGTTGACGATATGCTTGGATCTCTAGGTGGATCAAAGATATTTTCTAGTTTAGATCTGAGGAGTGCATTTCACCAGGTGGAACTCTCCGAGGAGTCTAAAAAGCTTACAGCATTTGCGGTAAATGGAAAAAAGTACCATTTCCGCAAATTACCCTTCGGGTATGTCAATAGTCCAAAAGTATTTCAAGCAATTATGACAAAAGCGTTAAGTAATGTATTAGGGAAACTCTGTTTCGTATTTATTGATGACATCCTAATTTTTAGTCGATCTTATGAACAACATTTAAATGATATTGGCCAAGTGCTAATGAATTTACGTGACGCTCATTTGAGATTAAAATTAGAGAAATGTGAATTCTTTAAACACGAAATTAATTTTCTTGGACATCGAGTCACTACTGAGGGCATCCGATGTATCCAAAACGAAAAACTTAGAGAAGCATCTAGACCAACAGATGTAAAACAACTTCAGCGATTTTTAGGGCTTGCGAATTATTTTCGTAAGTTCGTACCTAAATTTAGTCAGAAAGCCGACCCATTATATAGACTATTAAGGAAGGACACTAAATTTGACTGGACTGACGAATGTGAGACTAGTTTCATTAATCTCAAAAATATTTTGACATCAGATACGGTTTTAGCACATCCAAATTATTCCAGACCATTTTATTTATTTACTGACAGCTCAAATATCGGAGTTGGCGCAGCATTGCTACAACCAGATTCGACCAAAAGCAAAACATTAAGACCCATAGCATATTTCAGTAAATCATTAAATTCTACTCAAAAAAGGTACTCCACGACTAAACTAGAGTTTCTTGCAATACATCTAGCTTTAAAGGAATTTCAATATCTATGTCTAGGATATCCTATTACCATTTTAACTGATCACAAACCTTTATGTGCATTTTTTGGTAATAAACTTCCTTTAGACACGGCATTAGCCAGGTGGGCAATAGAGGCGAGCACATATGATTGTACCATCAAATATTTTGAAGGTAAGAGAAATGTGGTAGCCGATACCCTTAGTAGATTAACTCCTTTAACGGAAGAAACAATAGATGATTGTGAACTTTTAACACCATCTAATGAAAGTTGTAATTCAATTGAAAATTATATAGCAACCACAAGATCGAGGGCTAAGCTAAACGTACCACAAATTATTAACGACAATGACAATGACTCAGAAACAGACTCAGAAAACGAACAAGAATCAGATACATCTAAATTGTATAAAATCAACAAAGAAAAACCATTTCTAAACTACATACCTAAACAGGAAGACATAACATGGACTTTAAACAGACTAAAGACTGCACAGTCAAACGACTTTGCTTGTAAGGAAATAATGGATATATTACAGAAAAAACAATTAGGAACATCTAGGAACATAGCTGAATTTTTCATATTAGACGGAATATTATATCGACATCGGAAAATAGATACTCGGGCAGCCAGTATTGTTAATTATGTTATACCAAATGAAATGATCAATTTAGTAATTAATTCAATACATTTTAACACCCATTGTGGTTTAGCTCATACGCTATTTCAATTTCGACTAAAATATTATCATTTTCAAGAAAGATCGGTCATAGAATCTTTTATTAAAAGATGTGACGTTTGCAAAATCCTTAAAGGAAGTCTAGATACACCAATTAAATTAATGTCTGCCCCAGTAGCTAATACACCATTTGAAACAGTTTCATTTGATTTTATTGGACCTTTTATAACAACTGACACGAACAACAAATATATTTTATCAATAACATGTATGTTGACAAGATATAACGAATTACACGCGGTAGCTGACAAATCAACTAACACAGTAATTGATTGTCTAAGTAAAACATTTAGTCGTTGTGGATATCCCAAAACGTTAATGTCGGATTGTGCGAAAGAATTCAAGTCTAACGCAATTAGAACTTTCAGTGAAATACATCAGATATACAAATGTGAGGTATTACCATACTCAGCATATTCCAATGGAATTTGTAAACGTAATAACTTGCCTAATCTATTTGAGATCTCACCCCTCCCTCCTAATATGTAGATTTTTAGTCTAAATATTAACAGAGACCTTTGATCACTCCAATACATTACACAAATTGTTACTGCATTTACATTTAAAAAAAAATTTATAATCAAAAAAAATTTCCATTTATAAGAAATATTTTTAATGATCAGGCAGTTAATATACAGGCGACAACAGTTATAGTAATGCCTCAGGCAAAACGAAGGTCAAAAATCGAAATTACCAAAACTAAACCTAACAGCATTTAAGATTTTTTTTCCTCAAACTTAATTTGATCATTATTTTAATTTTTTTTAATTTTAAGTTTGGGTAATTTTAAGTGAAAATTAATAATAATCGTTTTTTCAATTGAATTTAATTTTAAGTTTAATTTTTTTTTCGGTGTTAATTTTAATTTTAATTTTTTTTTCGGTGTTAATTTTAAGATTTAAATTTAAAGATCACAACTGTCTCAAAATTTGATAAAGATGATCGAAATTCATATAAATTCAATTACGAATATAAATTCATTAAAAGATCATAAAATACGATATCATAACATATGATAAATTAAAATGAAAAATTACTTTTATCAATAAAAAAGGAAGGTTATTAAAATAAAACATAACTAAGTTCATTAAATATATTTCTTATAAATGGAAATTTTTTTTGATTATAAATTTTTTTTTAAATGTAAATGCAGTAACAATTTGTGTAATGTATTGGAGTGATCAAAGGTCTCTGTTAATATTTAGACTAAAAATCTACATATTAGGAGGGAGGGGTGAGATCTCAAATAGATTAGGCAAGTTATTACGTTTATAAAATGAAAAAGTTATTACATTTTTGAACTGAGACATATTAGGTAGGAGTAACTTAGATTATTTTGAGAATAAATAAAAATATTGTTAAAGCAAAATTAAGATTGTATAGGTAAGATTAAAAATTTAAGAACATTTGGTGAATGCACATTAGTCTTACATATTTCTAGAACGAATTAAAACTCAAATTTTTCAATTTTCTAATAATATGTTTATTACCGGTTCGAGAAATTTCAAGAGATCCAATATACATGTTTCCACTAACAGCGTGAGCGTCTGAACATTGTTCAATATAGAGTAACAATGGGTAGACAAACCAGCTGGCAGTTTTGGAAAAATGTGAATTGTAACTTTGAAATTTTCGGAAGGGGGGAGCGATGTAGTAAAGCAAACACAGCAATTGTGTATGCATTACTATCATCACGAACCTATATGATTGTAAGTAAGTGACAGTCAAGTCAGTTACCGATTTGCTCTCGTGAGCTACACACCTATTCTCCTGTTCGTAGTTATTTGAGACCTTAACTTGCGAGCGTTCTAGAGGAGATATTATTTGTAATAACATGTGCTTGACCAATGAATATAATCTCTTTAAGTGTTAATTACTTTACCATTATTACCCTTAAATACAGTTAAGCTTGGACCAGAGGCCTGAGGTCGGAACCATAGTGGCAAGGTGGTTCTAGGGCATGGTACCATGAGTATTTAGTAGAAAGAGATTTATAAAGAGAAAGGAATCTGAAAATACCACAAAGTAAGATCCTAATCACTTAAGAGCCCATACACTGAGACGTTATAGTGAAGTAAACTAACTACGTCACACACTTTACCAGTTTCAACAGATTGGCTAAGAAATTCCTAAGAATTAGGTATTTTCAAATTTTCAAATATAAATTAGATCTTATCAAATCATTAATAGCCTTATAAGTAGCTATTAGGTAGAAGTTTAGGAGCAATAGATAACTTAATTTATATTGTTTCAATAGTAAATAGTTTTTTTTTTCCTTTGTACACATATCCACCCATTTTTAATTCAAAATTTTATTTTATATAGGTAACTTGGGAGCTAAAATAATGAAATTTCAGATTTTTTAAATTATCACTAAGTTTAGAAATATATCACCCTGCTCTGAATAATGTGACCATATGACTTTTGGTGATTTAAATTTGTGATAGTTACCTACTCTCAGATGAAAATTCAAAAATTATCACTGATTATCTCTCTGAAATTTTGAGTATATAAAAATTCCTTCAGCTAAATTAATGGTAACATAGGATTCAATTAAATATATTCTTCAATGGTTCTAAAATATCCCTAAGATATTGTTTAGGTTCACCTCAGAAACTCTTTGAAAAATGTTCCATATTTTGCAGACTGGCACTTTGAAACACTGGAGCCACAATCTTAACTGAACTCTAGTTAGCCTAAGTTAGGTAGTTAACAAACTTTAATTCATTACATACAATATATTGAATAATTGATAGTACTACTAGTTAAGGTAAACATTATAATAAGAACAAATAGCGATTAGGTATAGGTAGCTTAGGTTAGGTAAATAAACAATAAGGGTAGGTAGGGCTGGGATAAAAAACTACCTACCTAACTTATTTCAGGCGCAGTGAGATAGATTTTCAGTTAAGTTGTAACTTACGTTAGCCTAGTTCATTACTAAAGGGTAATGAAAGGAAGAAGTCACCTATGAAATAGCATTTAAATTTCTCAAGTAAATAGGTAGCAGGACACTGTGAACCTATGAATACCTAGTTACAAGTATTAACATTTATAATTAAAGGAAAAATGGTGACCAAGTTCTAAAAACTATGCTTTGCCAACTAATAATTCATGTTAATAATTATATAAATAAATGAAAATATCTAATTTATATACGAAAGGATTCATAACTGAGCAACTAACTGAGAACCTACCTTGATCACTTCAACGAACTTAATGATATGACGCTCACTTCAGAAAAGCCCGCGAAAATTTCAAAGCAATATTTCGATTTGAGACAATAACAGAACAGATTTGTAACAAAGAAATATTCGACTCATCAGTGAAAAGCTTTAAGAGAAATAAATAAAAGATTAATAGGAAAGAAATATGCATCAAAATGCATCCAAAGAAAGCTACTTTCTTTAATCTAAAGCTCTAGTAACACTTTCAACCAAAGAAAATAAATTAAAGAAGATTGTTTTTCTTTAAAATATGCTTCGATTTCTCTGTGTGTATATATACTTTACATAGATTTTTTGCAATAACACTGAACACTTACATAAAATAACCATTTTTATACTTATTTTCTTATATCGAAACAAACACTAAGACGGATTTCCTGGTTAAATAATTCATTACCCTACTTTAGTTCTTACCTTTGAAAATATATATTAATTGAACCAAAAATTAGATTTATTATATGTAGGAGTGTATGTTCTTGAACTTATATTCCTCCCCTTATTAAAATATATGACTGCCTTGCATTATTTTTGATGTGTCAGATCAGAAATTTGTGCTTTATCTTCTTTTAAATTTGTAGCCAAGGGATGGGCCAAAGAGATTTACCAATCGTTATTCCAATTAGTAAATATTAAATAATATCTGAAAATTTAATGAAAGAATACTACTAAAAAAAAAGTTATAATTCCTCCACTAAGAACTCTCTGACATTTGAACTTCTTGAGTTACGAAATTCTAAGTTTTTGAACTCATTTTGCTTGTCTTAAAGCAAATTTACATTTTCTACACACAGAGAACGGTTTTGTTGATACAACAAAAAAAAGTAGGTTTTTGGTTGTATCAACAAAATAAATTAGTCAGCTATGAGCCATCAAAATAATTTTGTTACAGTAAATATATATTTTTGTTAAGGTTTTTTTGTTATAGTTACACTAGAATTTTTAAGGTAACAGTAACTAGAGCTTATTAGTTATAGTAACATTATAATACTGTTACTTCAAAAAATGTATTTTGTTATGTCAACAAAAAGTTTATTTAAAGCAACACAAATAATTTTTTGTAGCAACAAAATCATCTAGTTATTTTAAATGAAAAGATAGATTATGCTATTTTAATTACTATTTCTTATTTTATTGCTTATAGAATATATGTAAATTTGGCTGTTATCAATTACTTTAATGATACAAGTTGCTATATACAAATTAAATGGGAAGAAATGAATATAGAAATGAAGTGGTGTATCCTGGAATCGAACCGACGAACTACAAACTACAGTCTGCAGCGCTAACCTCTTAGCTATCCTGGACATGGTAGAAGTAGGATTGGAATGAACTATAAGCAATATGAAAACATGCATGCCTTTTAAAGTTATTATGAATAAATATAATTTAATATTCTATTGATCTCGTATCTTTTTTTTTATACTAACAAGCAATGGAACATTTCAATTGAATATTTTTAAAATAGCTATCTATTAATATTTATCAATTCCCACCTACCTAACTAGTTTCCTAATATGTTTTATCAATCAATACTTACATAGATACCTACTAGTGTTTAACATTACTTACGTAGTTATGATACGTAAATAAGGCTTCAGAATTAACTTGCTGCAATATGTATAGATATTTTCACCATTAAGATTTGCACCAAGACTCAATGCATTACATTTTCCCGCGTAAAACAGACGAGGGACATCACGCTTGGGACAGACGTAGAAATATTGATACAAAATAGCACTCAAGAAACACGTATGAATTTTTATATATATTGATTCTGTAAGAACAATGAATACATATTGTGGTAAATTAAAATTTATATGTAGCCTAATAACAAAAAGAAATGACAGACAATTATTATTACAGACAATATAATTTTGTTAATAGTAAAAAATATATCAACAAAAATATAATATTATTGTAGCAAAATTATTATTTATAAAGACAAAGGTATTTTGTTAAACAATAACGTCACATTTTAACTAAATTTTTCAAGTTACTACTACAAAAACATTTTGTTATAAATAAAAAACATTGAACAATATTGTATTGCTATCATAGCAATATTTAAGTTAATATGAACAAAAAAATTTCAGTAACCTTAACAATATTCCATTACAAAAATTGTACTGTTAACTTAAAAAAATATTTTGTTGTAGTGAAGAAATCTTTGAACAATATTTTATTGCTGATTTAACTCAATTGATGGTTAATATAACAAAATTTTCCCATTACCATAACCAAATGTTATCGACAAAATACGTTTTGTAAATTTAACAAAACCGTTCTCTGTGTGTATGTACATATGTGCCCTTTTAATGAAAAGCTTTTACGTCTTTATTTGTAAACACGTGCTGGACTTTGAAGTAGTTGATGGTTGTTTTGTTACTAAAATTGAAAATAATATATTGGTGCTTGCAGTAACCCTAACAATGGAATATATGTATACGTAGTAGTTACGTCATTACATTACAACAAGATAGTATAGTTTATCCAAGCTATTACCTAGGTAACAAAAAAAAATTTCCCGGTATATTCCGGGGAAATTCCCTGGGATTAATCCCTCGAAATCCCCAGCGTTATCGAGGTTATGCCCTATTTTGACTTTTTTGCGATATGGGGATATCCCCAAATGATATCGAGGGAATAATGAATGGATCTATATATATTATCGAGAGGATCAAATGGGAGTATTCCCTGGATATCTAGTATAAAGAAAGGGTATAAAAAGAAGGATGCTAAAATTAATATTTTCCTAACATATACTGCATTTGTACGTGTACGTTTGACTTTATATGAATTAGTTGAATGATACATATTGTTATATACAAATTGGATGAAAAGAAATGGTGGAAGAAATGAAGTGGTGTTTCCCGTTCTCAAACCTGCACCTTGTTGACTTCTGCTTGCGATGCTAACCACTCAACTATCCTGGACAAAGTAGAAGTAAGATTTTTAATGAAGCTTATGCAATGAAAAACCTCATGTGCCTCTTAAAGTTATCATCGATAAATATAGTTCCATATTTCATAGATTATTTCTTTTTTTCTTTTATAATCGTTTCCTTTATATATTTTTGGGGATCAACTATTTTTCACTAATTCCTTGAATATTCTCTCAATATATATTAAGGAATCAACTATTTTTCACTAATTCCTTGAATATTCTCTCAATATATATTAAGGAATCAACTAATTTTTAGAAATTCCCTCGATATCCTTAGGGGATTAACAAATTTTCACTATTTCCTAGAATTTTCTCGATATCATTGGGAGATCAATTAGTTTTCATTAATTCCTGGAATATCTCTTGGATATCGTTAGGGGATTAAGTTATTTTCAATAATTCTCGGAATATTCCCTCGATATCGTTAGGGTATCAACAAATTTTTAGTAATTCCAGGAATATTGCCTCGATATTACTAGGGGATAAACTTTTTTCATTTATTCTAAGAAAATTTCTTCGATATCGTTAGGAGGTGAAGCAATCATCAGTAATTCCAAGAATATTCCCTCGATATCATTTGGGATTTACTAATTTTTACTAGTTCCCGGAATATTCCCTCAATATCGTTAGTGAATCAAAAAAAATTCTCTAATTCCTGGAATATTTCCTCGATATCGTTAGGGGATCACCTAATTTTCACAAATTCCTAGAATATTTCCTCGATATCGTTACCATCAACTAAATTTCACTAATTGCTGGAATATTCCCTCAATATCTTTAGTGGATCAACTAATTTCCACTAATTCCAGGAATTTTCCTTCGATATCGTTAGGGCATCAACTAATTTTCACTAATTCTTGGAATTTTCCCTCGATATTTTATGATAGCTGATAATGTGGAAAAATATATATATCGAGGGAATATTCCGGGAATATCTCAATGTTACCTGGGTACCATTATTACCATTATTATGGTAACTTGCCCGATAAATAGGTCAAAAATTACTATTTGAAGCATATCCTCCATAAATACAAAGAATCTCCTGCTAAGATCAAATTAAAAGCCTCGAAGAGGTGCAGTCGTACAGTTTCTTGCCTCAAGTTTGTCCAAGCTTTTAATAAACCTTATTTTAACTTTGGCCACGGTAATGTAGTTGACTTCCTAGAAATCAGTCTATAAAATAGATCATATTGCATATTAATGCTTTTTGTTACTTATGGTCTTTTAGTCATTAATATTTAGGGTATATAATCAGACTACCCTCTTGGGTGTTATTCACTATTTAGGAATTCTTATTTTGACTTGAGTAATTCTCTATAGTACTACTGGCAAGGAGTAATGAAACGCAATTCAACACACACTTATATTCACTAAGAAATTCTTAGAGTTACAGAATGTTGACAATTTAGTTTGCACAGAGTGACGGCGTACAGACGACGATTGACTCGTACTAATTAACGAGAGTCGTGGATTTTTACTGAACTCCCTATGAAGGGAACTTACCCCTTTTATAAGGATACTTTCACCAAGTATCTAGGTGCGGGGAATTTGGAAATCGGAAGATAAATTGTGTCGAGGTTGTTTTTAACTAAAATCAAATAATACAAAAAATGTATTTACTAATTTCGAGCTCTTGTTAAGGCTCACGTCTCTCCCATAACTGTCCGACAACCACATTAAACTTAGTCAGTTTACGATCGTCTCTGCAGCCTTTCTATATATCAGCTAGTTTTTGTGCCCCTTTAGGAGTTGTTCCATTAGAGAATAAACATGCATGTGTGCTTAAGGCAAAAACAGATATCTAATTTAGTCAAGGTTTCAACAGATGGTTATTCGTTTTACAGATAAATAGTATACTCATGAAATACAATAATAATAATTAAGTATATGTGTAATTTAATTACTGTAACTCTTCAAAGTAAACATATAAATGAAATATCAAACTTTTCGTTTTTCTAGACCAATATACCGTTAACACTACCCCCCCCCCCCTTAAAAAAGAAAATTACAAAGTAATTTTCAACCGAAAAGCAAGTTTAACTAAGCCTAAACAAGCAAAGAAAAGTAAACTACGATCTATCACAAATTATTGTTAGTGAAAATATGAAAAGCATAAAATAAAAAATAAAAAAAATTCGAAAATGGGTTGATGTAGAGGTTGACGTGTCAGCTGTCATCGGTCATCTGTGGTGATGGAAGTCCCATCGTGTCAGAGACAGGAGGAACCAGCTCACAGGATTGTGAGGCAACCTTCATGGTGTGTGTAGGTATGTATGTAGGCCCGCAATTGCTGCACCGGGCGTAGCCTCGACCTTGGGTAGCTGTTGTGTTGTAAGCACTGCTCAGCAGTCCATGTGACCTTGGGTGCCAAAGGATCCAATGGCTGGGAGGTAAGTGTTCATGACCCTCCTGCCATCATAGGTCGGTGCCACTCGTCCATCAAGGCCATCATCAATGCCAACGGAAGTTAGCGCCCATGTGGTGTTGAATTTTGGAGATAATAATAATACAGAATCAATTACTTATATATGATTAGGTGACAATTGGAAATACTAATGACCAACGCGGATCGAAGGTGCGTAAGACCAACAATTGTTGCTTCAACGTACTTCCATTGTTTTATTATCAACATTATCAACAATATATTCAACATAAAATAGAATTTTCATCCTTAAATGTAAACTAGAAATTAGGGTTAGTAACCTTACATTAAATCATACATGATCGCCAATTGGCATTAGATAGCAGGGAATCAACTTACAATATTATTCATTTATAGGCTTTTAAGGGAATTTCTCTAATTTTATCCCGCAACTGAGGTGAGGGCAGCGTTGAAGGAAGTGAGGGATAAATCTTCATGATAGTATTAGTTCCTACCGATTTCACTGAAGCTTCCGAAACCTCCGAGTTATGAGAGGATCTGGAATCATTGGAATGGTTACGTTTCCTGATTCTTTTGATGGAAGAGTTTTTTACTTTCGTTCTCACTTTCCTTCCCTACCGTCTTAGTCTATCATTTATCGATGATCGAGCGGAACTAATTCTGCTATGGGAGTTTTCGTTAATCTCTTTTTTTAGATTCTGTAGTTTATTCTGGATTCTACGAAAACTGCTCCTTAACGGTATTGTCAAAGAATCCCTTGGATTTAAGTTATTCCCTGATTCAATATCATCTGAATGTTTAATGCGGTGATCTCTGAATTTCAAAACATATAATATTATAATGAGAATTAAATTGATTAGTACTAAAATGATTAAACTTCCTTGAGTTACGATTGAGTAAGTGTGAACCTCCTCTAGTGTGAGATCCATTTCATCAAATGGAATTACGAAAGGTTCGTCTGAGGGTAATTCATCTATCAGCTTCTTGATCGTTTTATGTAAGGGAGTTGAATCATTTACTGAAAATATAGGTAAGTTCGTAATGTCAAACGGATTGGGTTTAGTAGTATTAGATACTAACTTAGTAATGTCAATCTCATGGGACAACCGTGCAGGCCATTCTACTCTATCAGTCATGATGTCACAATTTAATGGTAAGTAATGTAATCCAACTAAAGAGTCCCTAATGAGGCCTGTGGGGCATTGCAACTCTACTTGAGTAGATTCTGTTACGTACAACAGTCGTTTCTGGTGAGAATCTGATAGCAAGATCCCATTATTGACTCCTAAATCTCTAAAGCTGCATAATTCCATCATGTTTGTGGTATTCATCATAAATGATTCAAACTCACAAGAAGAATGTTTAAAATTCCATATGGGTTCATTTTGTTTTAAGATGTGTGTTTTATCGTCAATAGAATGAATATTGTCTATGTCTGTGGTGACATAGTGTTCCTTGTCATACAGGAATATCTCCTTTAGGTTAGCTATTACTAGTTTGTCAAAATCTATCTTTATTGGATGGGACATCAACGTGACGAGTTGATATTCATTCCTATGGAATAAAGGAATTAGTGATACAAAGTAATCTGAACCTAAGTTTTTAATTGTTATGAAAGGAATGATATCTTGGATGGTTCTACGATTGACCTTTGAAATGGGAAACACTAAATCGGGGTAAATTCTAGTCCCTTCCTCTACTACTGCCTTCACCGTCTCTATATCTAATAAATCTGAACTGATGGTTCCTGAACGTAATAATGTGAGTGAATTTTCTGCTATCCTTATTAGTAATAAAGAGTTCACGGCAGCCTGCTTTAGTTGTTCAAAGTTCCAACTAAGCATTTGTAACTTCTCTGAACCCTCCACTACCTTACTCAAATTATCTAAAATTATTTTTATATCCTTAACCGATTTCTCCACTGATTTTGAGAGTATATCAATCCGTTCATTTGTTATAGTAATTTTTTTGTTAATTTTATTTATGTTATTGTTCAAAGTGGATATTTCTTCGGTATGGTCAGATCCTCCAAAGAGTGATCCGAATATGGTACAACTTATACCCCCTACAGCCAATCCCGCCACAACTCCGAGAAAGGCTTCTGGATTGGTAGTATTTTCCAGATTGGTGGAAGGGCGAGCTGCTCCCAGGAAGTGAGCAAGGGAGCTAGTGGTTTGCTCTGGTGCTTCAAGTTTAGTCCATAATGAACTTAGTTGGGTTTGTAGTGTCCTATGATTATAATTAATTTCCTCATGGAGGTTTTCACACATTAGATTTCTCCCTAGATAAGATATTATTTCAAGGTAAATAGTTTCTAATCTGAATATAATAAAGGAAAGCCTACGCACAAAGTTTTGTCGACCCTTGGCCGACTCTAAAACTGTGGAGGCAAGTAGAGCTTTAATTGTGGTATGTGTGAAATGTAGATTTGATACTAATTGATAACAGACACTCGAAATGAATGTCAACCGTATGGGTGATAACAAAAACGCACCTTCCATCCTTGCGGTGCCTTGCCAGGGGTGAATGGATATGGGGGGTGAGTCTGCTTCTAGAGCCAGGCAACCAGCCTCCATCAAGAGCGGTAGAATCCACTTCACCGAAACTGGAAGGTCAATTATTATTACAATTTATTCTTATAACTTAGTATTATTACTTATACAATTCAAAACATTATTACAATAGGTTTACAACTATTATTACAATAGGTTTACCACTATTATCTATGCCTCACTCATCTTCGAGGTCTTAAGTTATAAGATTTCTTATCCTTAGGTTGGTTGTTAGTAAGGTTAGTCTGGTTAGTATGGACACTCGTAGGAGTTTCCATTGAAATAGTTTGTTTTACAATCAATTTGTCAGGGTGAATTACAAAGGTTCGAGAAGAATTAACTTCTTGAATCGTAATCCGGTTTCCCTTCTTGTTTGTCACGACAAACGGTCCTGAGATGGGTAAGTCTAACTTTCTCATCTGGGTATGTTTGTCAAGACGTGCATACACTCGCGAACCAACTTCTATGTCCTTTTCCTTTCGTTTAGAGTTAATTCTACTTGTGTATTTATCCTGTATTTGCGTCAGATGAACCTTACAATGATTTCTAACCTGTGTTATACGTTTCAACCTTACAGCTAGATCACTTTCACTATAGTCCAAACGAGGCTGAGTAAGTACTTCGGTAGGACTATCATAACCATATAACGCAAAGAAAGGAGATTCCCCTAAAGATGCATTGTAGGTATTATTGATTGTCAGCTGAATAACCGGAAGTAGCTCATCCCAGTCCTGAGTAGCTAAGGTGTGACTGTAGGTACGTAAGAGTTTAGTCACTTCCCGGTTTATCCTCTCTGCTAAACCTTGTGACTCTGGGTGGTAAGGTACCACCTCCCGCTTAGAGATGTTGTAGAACTTACAAAACAACTTTACCCGCTCACTTACAAACTCTTGCGCATTGTCACTTAGCAAAACTTCGAAAGACCCATAGTGGGCTATAACCCTTCTTAACGCGTCAATAATGTTGTCTGTTTCTTTATTAGGTAGAGGAATTATGATACTATATCTAGTGTAAAAATCTCTAAATACTAAAATGTATCTATTACCCTTTTCTGTTATCGGTAATGGTCCCAATATATCTGTACTTACAGATGCAAATGGTCGGTTAGGAATTGGATACCTTCCAATTGGAATAGGTTTTGGTGAAGCCTTAGCCTGTACACAGGGTACACATTTATCAATTAGTTCCTGTACTAGTTTACTCTCCTGAAGATTGAAAAAGTTCTTCCTAAAGGTGAGCATTGTTCTATCATACCCTCTATGACCTGATGTGGTACTATCATGAATTATTCTAAAAGCCCTTTGCATCAGTGTGTCTGGAATGTATGGTACTAGATACCTGTCAACTAAGCTTCCCCTGGTAATGTTTCTTACTACAAACAAAATTCCCCGTAATAACCGATAGTTTGCTAATTTCACGGTCCTTTCACTTGTTCGTGACATTAATTTCTTTTTAAGTGATTGGCAGTTCGCGTCTGACGTTTGTAGTTTCCTGAGTTCCTCTTCTGCCCAATCTACTTTTCTAGGGATATAGGACTGTAATGGTTCTTCAGATCCTTCCTCCTTAGGTTCTTGTTCCGTTACCTCATTGATTTTTTCTCCAAGCTTATCATCTAGTTCCTGTGGGAATTCTTCACAATTGTCTTGTATGTCCACCATTCGGGACAGAAAGTCCGCGAACAAATTCTTCTTTCCAGGTAAATATTTTAGATTTATTTGGTATTCTTGCACCAGCAGAGCCCACCTTGTGATTGCGGCATCTTTAGTAGTTTTATTCATTATCCCTAGCAAAGGTAAATGGTCCGTGTACACGGTTACCTTATAGTGTAGGATGAGATGCCTGAACTGCTCTAGTGCGAAAATTAAACCTAACATCTCTCTCTTCGTGGCTGAATAATTCCTTTGGGTCTCACTCAGGCACTTACTGACATATGACAATGGGTGTAATACCCCGTCTATTTCTTGCATCAAGGCTGAGCCCAGGCCCACTAGGGATGCATCCGTGTGGATGAAGAATTCCTTAGAGAAATCCGGGATCTTTAAGATTGGGCTGTTGCACAGTTTCTCCTTAAGAGAATCTACAGCCTCCTTCTTCTTTTCATCCCATTCGAATTTTACGCCTTTTCTGAGAAGTTGATACAATGGATCAGCTATACCTGAAAAGTTGCGGACGAAGATGCGGAAGTAATTGCAGGCTCCTAGAAAAGCCTGCAATTCTTTCTTACTCGTGGGATATGGTAGTTTCCGGACTGCCTTGATCCGGTCCTCATCCATCCTTAGCCCATGTTCGTCCACCGTATATCCCAAGAACTTCACGGATGAAGTGAAGAACCGACATTTGGTGATCTTTATTTTGAGGTTGGCCTCCTGTAGCTTCTCCAACACTGTCTTGATCTTGTCTAGGTGGGTTTCCTTGGTGGCAGAAAAGATTATAATGTCATCCATATATGACAAGGCATGTGTTCCTAAGATATCGTAAAGAACTTCGTTGATTACCCTACTAAAATACCCTGGTGCCGAGGAGAGCCCAAATGGTACCCTCCGAAACTCATACTTTGAATTTCTTACCGTGAACGCGGTTTTGTGGCAATCCTCTGCCTTAATCTCGCATTGATGGTATGCCGAAATTAGATCTAAATTGGAGATGACTTTCGTTTCTTGCAGCGAGTTAAGGAGGTCTGCTATCTTGGGAATAGGAAATGTTATCGGTTCCGTTATCTTATTTAAACATCTAAAATATATACAAGGCCTTATTCCACCACCGGGCTTAGGTACGATTATAAGGGGGGCATTGTAATTGGAGGAGGACTTCCTTATAACCCCTTGTTCCAACAATTTTTTAATTTCTACATCCAAGGGTCCTTGCCTGGCGTGCGGAATCCTGTATGGCGGCTTGTTGATTATTCTGTCTTCTTTCAGAGTAATTTCAAGCGGCTGTCCTCTGTAATTCCCGAGCGGTTCTCCCTTCAACCAACATACCTGCCTATACGTATTAAGGAGTGTCATCACTTTCCCTTTCATTTCTTCATTCCCACAGGTTACATCTTCCCACTGCACTGGTGGCAGTGTTTCTGGTTCTTCGTGTTCCTTCACTGATGAATTATTTGCGGTGATGCTGTGGATATTTTCCATCTTTGCTTTTTCTGCTAGGCACAATATTGTACCTTGACTGAGGGTTACCTCCTTATCACTTGTGTTAGTTATACTGACCGTTATTTTCCCGTCAGTTACCCTCGTGATTGCGTTCGAGGTTAATAACCCGAACCGCGGTTCTCCGTGATGAATAATTAAATCTTCGTTTTCCTTGATCTTCTTATTGGCAATTTTCACCTGAATGGTGTTCACTGAATTCTTAGCTACCGTGAGTTCCTCTTTCAGGTGTATACTCACGTTACTCACGTTTCTCTGTCGACCAGTATCATTTTCCGCTTCGTTTCTTATCCTTGGATCGTTTTCTTCTTCGTTTTTATCGAGCGTTTCCTTTCCCTGCTCTTCTTCTAATACGATTATTCTTGAGTTTACCGGTCCCTTATTATATAATTTCTTGGACTGAATGATCATGGTTACGGTTCCTTCAGTATTTCTTTCACTTACTGATTGGTTGTCTATGAACTGTAATTCTTGTTGAGGAAAGTTTACTATAGCATGCTTAAGGATATTCATTCCCAATAGGACTTGGACACTTCCCTTATTTAATTCTTTGAAGACCAAAAAGTCTCCTTCTATTTTACCATTTAGCGTTTCTATTGACATCACCACCTTTCCTATTATTGGAATTAGGTTTCCTTGCGCGTCGTACACCCGTTTGTTTTGAGTTTCTATTTTCCCCTGCTCCCCTAAATTTACTATAATATTTTCAGCTACTAGGGAGACGCTAGCTCCACTATCGACTAGGGCGCTTAGTTCTTCCTTCTTATTTATACCGATAAGCTGAACTTTTATCATGGGAATCTTAAGTCTATTCTCTATCTCTGTAGTATTGGATAAACTAACTAGTCATTCTGAATCTTCTTCCTTTTGTTCGTAGTAGTAATCCGGTGTATCCTCTTCGGAGTGTTCTTCTAGGTGATGTACCTGATCTCTTCTCCTATAGTCGTTGTCGGAGTATTTTTGTTTATTCTCAAGTTTGACCCTGCAGTTAATCTTGGTGTGTCCGCGCCTTTTACACCTGCTGCACGGGTTTCGACAGTTTCTGTCTTGGTGTCCGTTCTTCTCGCAGTTTGTACAATATGGTACATTATCCCGCTGTCGTTTCCTGCAGTTTTTTGTATTATGACCCTTGAGTCTGCAGTAGGAGCAGTAATCTTTTTCTTTGGGGCACTCCTTCGCGAAGTGACCTTGCCGACCGCATGCGTAGCATTTCTTTTCCATCCTTCCTGGTCTCGCTTGCTCGGTCTGGAGTGCGTAATGGACTTCCGGTTGCTTGTTCTTCTTCTTTGCGGCTGTTTCCATTGTCATGGCGTGTGCCTTCTTGACACAATTTATGGCGTGTGCCGTTATTCTCGTTGATCTCTTATCCGGTGTAGACTTAGATGACCTTGTCAATTGCTTGTAGACATCCTCTTGTAGACCGTTCACTATGAACAAATGCAGCAACATATTCTGCAAAACATCTGCTAAACAAATCGGATTCCTACCTGGTCCTGCATCTCCTGCTGCAATTTCTCCTTTGGCAATCCCATCAACTGCGGCTGGACCTACCGCAATGTCTTGCGTTAGAGGATCCTGTAGGTAGCATCCTGCTCCAATCCGGAGGGCTCTCATATCGTTTCTCCCCAGATATGCGTCCACTAAGGCACGGGTTTGCGCTTTTAGCTTCGGCAGATAATTTCAGGATTGGAGATGTCGTTACGGAGCAGACCGCGTGCCGCTACACGGAACTCCGACCGCTCAAACTGGGGATATATTTCCAGGAGATCTTGGCAGACCTCTTCATAAGAGATTTGGCGTCCCGCGTAATTTGCCATTTGAATTGCCGCATCGCCCCTTTGAGGATCTATACGACTATTAAGAAGCCTGATCTTGGCCGCATCATCGGTGATGCGGTTTGCGTGGATGTGCGCATCTATGTGACGCAAGAATGACCGCACATCCACTTCCCGACTACCTAATCCCACTCCATCGCTAGCATTTAACTTCCCGCAGAAAAGGGGTAAGTTATCCAGCACCGTGATGGAGCGCTGTTCTGTGGCGGACATGGTGTTTACTTAATTAGTGCGCCAATATATCTAAACTCTCAAAAGGGTTAGTTAGGTATTAGGAATGGTTATTTTTTTTCCGGAATACACGCTGAAATTAGTACAAATATAATTGCAATGTAAAAATAAAATAAACAGAAAAAATATACGTGCTACAATAATTATTAGGTTCCACTAGCAATTATTTTTAAAAGTATATATGGTTACACGTTATATATATATATATATATATAAGAATTCTTGAAGATCGCTTCTTGATTCCAAGGTACTCACTCTTCTCGAGACTCTGTCTTTTGTACCTCACTCACTGACTGTTCTGATACTACTGTACTTGAGTTGGTCGTGACTCCTCTCTCCATGGGTAGAGTTGGTGACGCCTTCGTCTACTTGTTGTAACTGTTGTTCCCTGGAGTGTGCTTGCCTTCGTCGATGGCTGTTTTCTTGATTAGTAGCTCGATGTACTGCGGAGATTTTCTTCTCAAGAGTGGTCCCTGGTTAGCTTGTTGATAGTATTACGTTAAATGAACGTACAATGCGCTTCTCTTTACCAGCGGCTTATTATATTCACTTCAACGTACTGTGCGCTTTTCTTAACTAGCGACTTATTACTGCTCACAATTGAGAGAATTCTTGCGCTACACGTAGCTAGCGGCTTTCTATTGCTCACAATTTGAGGCTTCAGTTGCGCTAAAAACTAGCGGCTTACTATTGCTCACAATTAGAGGCTTCAATTGCGCTAAAAACTAGCGGCTTACTATTGCTCACAATTAGAGGCTTCAATTGCGCTAAAAACTAGCGGCTTACTATTGCTCACAATTAGAGGCTTCAATTGCGCTAAAAACTAGCGGCTTTCTGGTTCAGTAGTTTCGAGCTTTTCCTGCTATGTAGGCGGTGTAGGAGTATCAGTGCATTCCTCTGGGTTCGCCTGTATCGTCAACCACCTACTGTTTAGGCGGTGTAGGAGTGTCAGTATCTTCTTCTGGGTTCGCCTGTATCGCCGACTACCAGTTCCCTTAGCTTCCCAAGCGAGTTGCTTGCGGTGCTTGACCTGTACGCGGTGCTTGACCTGCTTGACTCGTTTCTGCGCCTGCCAATGCCGTGTGATACAGCGTATTGCCTGAGGCTATGCTTTGACCTGTAGCGGTGCTTGACCTCGTCGACTGGTTTCTGCGCCTGCCGATCTGATGCCGTGTGTTCCCCTGTTGCCCGAGGCTATGTCGCGGTGTTTACCTTTTTATTGGCACTGTTCACTCACTGTTGTATTATAATAATAATACTTCAACATCAAACCTTGCTGTAAGTAATATAGAGAATTTTATTTCACAAAATAAGAGGTCTAGCCGGAGGTTCCAGATATATTAATGCTTTTTGTTACTTATGGTCTTTTAGTCATTAATATTTAGGGTATATAATCAGACTACCCTCTTGGGTGTTATTCACTATTTAGGAATTCTTATTTTGACTTGAGTAATTCTCTATAGTACTACTGGCAAGGAGTAATGAAACGCAATTCAACACACACTTATATTCACTAAGAAATTCTTAGAGTTACAGAATGTTGACAATTTAGTTTGCACAGAGTGACGGCGTACAGACGACGATTGACTCGTACTAATTAACGAGAGTCGTGGATTTTTACTGAACTCCCTATGAAGGGAACTTACCCCTTTTATAAGGATACTTTCACCAAGTATCTAGGTGCGGGGAATTTGGAAATCGGAAGATAAATTGTGTCGAGGTTGTTTTTAACTAAAATCAAATAATACAAAAAATGTATTTACTAATTTCGAGCTCTTGTTAAGGCTCACGTCTCTCCCATAACTGTCCGACAACCACATTAAACTTAGTCAGTTTACGATCGTCTCTGCAGCCTTTCTATATATCAGCTAGTTTTTGTGCCCCTTTAGGAGTTGTTCCATTAGAGAATAAACATGCATGTGTGCTTAAGGCAAAAACAGATATCTAATTTAGTCAAGGTTTCAACAGATGGTTATTCGTTTTACAGATAAATAGTATACTCATGAAATACAATAATAATAATTAAGTATATGTGTAATTTAATTACTGTAACTCTTCAAAGTAAACATATAAATGAAATATCAAACTTTTCGTTTTTCTAGACCAATATACCGTTAACACTGCACAATCCATTTGAATAATATAAGGACTAGATGAAGGCTAAATATTTTTATCCTAAAATTTGCTGAGATTGTCTTTGGACCACTTTTAGGTGCAAATTAAGCTATTGGTAGGAGCGGCTTCTTGAGTGAAGATGTATATTTTCTCAAAACTTGCAATTACCCATTGAAGCACTTTATCACTTCAAAATATGAACCCTACATTTCACATTAATACATTCTCCAAGAAGATCAGAAGATATTCGGAACAGTATGACGCAACCGATGCCCTTACATCACTCCAGCTGGTTTCCGTGGAAAAAAAGTTTGACTGCCATCTGCAGGTTCTGAGCCATGACCTACATAAATTCAATCCTTTTGGGGAATTTCTGATTTTGTCCTAACTGTGGAGATCTATTAGTATGTCTATGAAAAACCCTTTTCATTGTTATTGGACATTTCTTCAAATATTTTTGTCATGTCAATTCCTTTTGGGTTCACTTTACAGCGGGGGACATCTCTCTTCTGTTCCACGCCTTGTTTCCCTCGCTGCCTTGTGACTGCAAGACTGGGAACACAAGACATCTGTCCCACGTCTTACAAACGGAATGGGATTGGACGCGGGACATGTGGGTGTCCCTCGCTGTCCCGCGTTTTTCAAGACGTGGGATTATACGTCTGACAGCGACGGACCAAATTGCGAGTGTTAGACGTCTGCAAGAAGTCTGAAGTTCCCCGTCCCGCGTCTTGTTCCACGTCTTGTCCCAAAAATAAATCTAATTACAATGCTATCAAATTTTCAGTTGACTTGAAAAAAAAGAAAAAAGAATAAAATCCCATTGTAAACCAGAAATGGTGGACAATGTGACAGTTCATTTAACTATTAATATTGAAGTTACAGTCGAATGTTGAAGTTCGACTTATCTCTTCATTTTGGCCTAAACTTAGTTGGTACATACAATATAAGTTTAATGTCCTCTAGCTTCACCGATGCCATTTCGGGAACAATTCGAAAATGAGACTCATTGCACTTGAATCTTCACATTAAATCAATATTTCGTATTCATCTGTTTCATCATTTGGCTTAGTAAAACACACCGACCGAATACATTTTAGAAGTTGCATCAAACTCATTAAGAACATAATCCTTAATTTCAAACGTTATCCTTAGAGAATTAAATTTATCAAGTGAGCATATCTTTGTTCATTTCTGAAGACGAATGGATCAGTTTCTTTAAATCCCCACAAACACGGACAAGCCATGCTCGCTATCATCCAATCGGAGGGGGGGGGGATCATCAGGCACCTCCCGACTCACTGTTGTAAAGTTCAACATAGCAATAACCACAACACCAAAACAAAATCCACCAGGTTAGTACTCATGGGATGACTCGGGCTCATCACGTCGAGGATGCTTCGGTTTCACCCTTACTGGTGTAGTTTCATCACTTCTCTTTCTCTTCTCGGTGGCTTAGCGTCACACAGTCACACTTTAGAGTTCTGATTTTTTGTACAATCATTTATAAGGTTATTAAGTATCTATTTATGAAATAAAAAAATGATAGAATATTGAGATGTTTCCATGGTCGGTCCCCTTAACAATTACATATCTTGCGCAAGAGCAATTTCACCCCCCTCTACTTATGACCACTCTGTAGAAAAAATATTAGGAATATAAAAACAAAACAAAAATGTGGTGAAAGCAAACGAAAGCCAAATAAAACCACATGAAAATACGATGATTTTAGTTAAAATTATGACGCTTTCAATTTAGTGCCCGCTTCTTTTGACTCATACTGTATAGTAAGCTATAGTTTTAAGTTTCACAATTTTTGATTGTGTAATGAAAGTTTTGAAAAAAAGTCTATTTTTATAATAAACTTGTTCTTCTTCACAGAATAAAAAATAAATAATCTTCTTTAATATATCCCCTTACAATTTGCGAAATGATTTTATTGTCTGAAAGTACCAAGCGGGATGTCCCACGTCTGTCCCAGGCGGGATGTTCCTCGTCTGCCGAGACGCCTTAAATCCCACTCACATCCCA
Organism: Caprella mutica; assembly: GCA_947561585.1. Lineage (NCBI taxonomy): Eukaryota > Metazoa > Arthropoda > Malacostraca > Amphipoda > Caprellidae > Caprella > Caprella mutica. Next base: position 1,020,761 of record CANNZV010000007.1, read on the forward strand.
CGTCTGTCTCACTCGGGAAGTCCCTCTCTGCCCCATTCTGGATGTCCCTCTGTGTCACACGCGAGATGTCCCTCTGTCCCACGTCTGTACCACGCGGGATTTCCCAGTCTGTCCCGCGAGTGATGTCCCTCGCCTTTTTTACAAGGTAAAAACTTATATATTGAGTCGTGGTGCAAATCTTAATGGTAAAAATATCGATACATATTGCAGTAATTTCATTCTAAAGCTTTATTTACGTATCAAAACTAGGCAAGTATTTATAAACAGTAGAGGGTATTTGTGTAATTGTAGTTATTGATAACTAGGTAGCTATTGATGAACAGTTGCAGGTAACTAGGTAGGCATTGATGAATACTAGTAGGTTGCTAGGTAGGTATTGATGAACACTAGTAGGTAATCAGTTGATATATACTAAGTAGGTATTGATAATCAGTTTTAGGTTACTAGGTAAGTATTGATGAATAATGGTAGGCAACTGGATAGGTGTTGATGAACCCTAGTAGGTAACTAGGTGGGTATTGATAAACAGTTTTAGGCAACTAGTCAGGTTTTGATATTCAGTTGTAGGCAACTAGACATGGTATTGATAAACAGTTGTAAGATTTTTTTTTTACCATTGAGATCCTAATTTACGTGGTATGAGTTGATGTAATTGATCCAAATTGAATTATTTATAATATTTGTTTCTATTTAAAGTCGTTGTAGATATTCTTTCAAAGAACAAGTTTACTTTTAAGCTATAAAGGAAAAATAAATGTTTGATTTAGTGTATTTACTTCATTAATTTAATGAGAATATGACAAATTGAATAAAAAAAATGAAAATCATTTATCGACCCTTCATCTTCTCCTATTGAAAGATACAAATCTCATGTTTCTATCATTTTATTGATAGAATAAAAATTGGAACAATATGTTTCCACTGCAACGTTATCTCGTTATTTTACGATCACCAATTATTTTGTACGGGAATGAAATGGAGAGAATCTAGAAAAAATTAGTTTTCTCCGATATTGGAAGGCTTTTATTGACTTTATAAATAATATATTTCTTTCTAACAAATATATTCCATTAGAGAAGTAGTTCAACGGACGCATCAGTTATAAATAATTAATACATCAGATAGGCTGAAATGTACTAAAAATTTGGATGCAAGAGTGTGGGATACAAATTAAAAAAATTATGGAGTGGAAATACCAAAGTCAAAATATGTTTGGTAATGGCTGATTTATATACAAAATTATTTATCAATCTAACGAATAATACGAAATGCGTTTGTATAATACACAATTATTGAACACAATCATTTTTGTTTTCTGGAAGTTTAAAAGATATATCTAACCTATCATCAACAACATTTTGTTAAACAATACCTAATATTTAGCACACACTAATGTAATTAAAACTTTAAGTGTAGATCAGTTTCCAAAGTTCTATTAGAATTACCTACATTAAAATGTAGTTGACTAAAGAGTATATCAACTGAAGGCATACAAAATTGATGGATTCATATTATCATATCCATTTGACGTATTAATTTCATGATTATATTTTTTAAAATCAACAATTATTCATTGAAAATTTTTAATGAATATAGTTATTAAATTTTTGGAAGATTTTAATCTAACCGTTTTCAATTTTTATGAAAGCAACTATTTAAAAATGGTGAGCTTTCAAGAAAACAAATACGAAAAATTCAATCTTCATTTTATTTATTTTCATCAATTGGGTTGTGGTACATAATTATCATTATATTCAACTTTCTTATGTTTATTAATTTTCATCGATAATATAAATACATACAACATCAGTATTTGTAATGTAATCTAGAGCATTGATAGTCCATAATTTAGTTCTGTTTATATTCTCAGTTATGAATAATGTATGTACTAAAAATTCTTTCTACCAAACGTTTTAACTTTTTTAAAATTAATTTCGGAATGGTGCAGAAAAATGATAGAAAAATTTGAAAAAAAATCATATAGCTTTGGCGTCCTCTTCTGTCCCCACATTGCAATCGAAATTCGTAATATTATAGTTAATATATCGTATTTTCGTAAAGTCACGAAATTACATTTTTTCATGAAAATGAGTGGTAATGGGAATAAAAATATTTCATCATATGTATGACATGTGACTTTAAGGTTTCGTTACGTTTGATTGATTTCTCCTGCCCACACAGAAAGATCGAAAATCTCTATAGAACAATCAAATTACAAATTTTTCAATAAATTTCTAAAATTTCAATTTCAATTTGTATCATTTGTAATGGATTAAAATAATAGTTCTAAGTTTTATTTATTCGTGAACATTAACAGAAGCATATATCAACATATCTTCTGCCCCAACACTGCAATTCAGATATATGATATATAAATTAATATACAAGTCTTTGAACTTATATTACTTTCAATATTATATCTATGTAAATAGCAAATGACAATTTGTTGGGCGCATGACTCGCCACGAGATGGCGTTGTTGTTAACGTAGTCCATTTGTTTTTCGCTCTTATGCTTGGTGTAATGGTATTTGTGTTTAATTGGTTGTCAGAGTTAAATTAGTGCTCGAAGCGTAGAGTGTGTGACGCTCTTTGATCTTGGTTGCTTATACTGGTCTTCTCTGTTATTTGTTTCAGGAGAGGTGTGACTATAGAATTTAGTTTGAAATATTGTTGAGTTGAGTAATTGTATAGATAGTGATTCTACAGTCGAGCAATTAATGTACAGGTCTTTGAAAAACCTGATCATAGTCTTCTGGTGGGACAGGAGAAGCTGGTAAATTTGCCGACTAGTCTGGATTGAAAACTCGGGGTAAGCACAGGGTGGGTGTAATGTGAGTGTAGAGTGAATGCATTTAAACTGTATTGTGAGTGTATTTGGAGTGTGAGAGTGTTGTATGACCGCAATATTGAGCATATGAACCATTTATATATTTAAGTATCACAATACATATTGTAAATACAGTAGGTTACGCTATTTGTTTTTAGCCACCTGGCGGCCATTTTATAGAACTGATGGCTATGTGCCATTTTAAACGTTAGAATTATGCAGTGTACTACTAGCTTGAAGTTGAGGATAATTCTTGAGAGACTGTTGAAGTATTTATTTGAACAAAACGAATGTAAAATTTAGGAGAAAAGGTGCTCTAATATCATTAACTGTCGTATCCACTTTACGCAAAAAAAATTAAATTAATATTCATAAATTATACAAATGCTATTTTAACACTCCTCATTTGTAATCCTATGAAGAATATTAATATATACTATATGCTACCAAACAAAACTAATTAGACATAATGTTATTGGCTTATTATTAACATCTTTGCTCAGTCTTAGAAAAAAAAATGAAAGGAGAAATCCAATTTAATAATAAAATAATTGAATCACTTTAGTTCCATTACTCCATTCAGATTCCTAACATATTTGAATTTATCTCTAGCAAGTGGCTTAGTGAATATGTCAGCAGGCATTTTCTCAGTACACAGATATTCAACGGTAATGTTTCCTTTTTTTACTTGATCTCTTAAGAAGTGAGTTTTTATGTCCAAATGCTTTATTTTGACGTGAAATTCACTATTTTTAGACATACTGATTGCAGCTGTATTGTCTTCAAAGATAGTAATTGGCTCAGCAGAAGATTCATCAAGATCTGACATTAGATTCTTAAACCACACAGCTTCTCGAGTAGATTTACTGAGAGCAGTGTATTCTGCTTCAGCTGTAGAGAGAGCTACTGTTGTTTGCTTTTTACTTGACCAGCTCACTGGACCATTTTACAGTTTGAAAACATATCCTGATGTAGATTTCCGATCCGCAGTGTTTCTAGCAAAATCAGAGTCAGAATAACCAGTGAGAGTTGTTGTTGGTTTAGATTGGTAATTTATTCCAAAATTAATTGTGCCTTTCAAATACCGAAATAACCTTTTAACTGCTAACCAGTGAACCGTAGAAGGTTTGAAACAATGACGACTCACTTGATGAACAGCAAATGTTATATCTGGCCTTGTCTTAGTTGATAGATATATCAAGCTTCCATCTGCAGACTGATATATTTTAGAATCAAATTCTTCATCTTCTTCTTGAAAAGGAATTAATTTAGCATTGGGATCAGCTGGTGTATCAATACCGTTACAAGATGTAAAATAGAATTGTTCCAGCATGTTGGTAATATAATCAGGCTGACCTAACCAGAAATCACCATTTGGTTGTTGAATAAATTTGACTCCAAGGAATTCTTTTATTTGACAGATTTTTAACTTCACATTTTTCAGATAGATGTTGCTTTACTAGTTCAATTTCTTATTTATTCACACCAGCAATAATGAGATCATCAACATAAAGACCAAAATAGATGTCTTTTTGTGATTTGTAGATACAAGGATCACTAGCTTCAAATCCCTTTTCAATAAACCGGTTATCAATCGAATCATTCCACCGTCTTGGACTTTGTTTGAGCCCATATATACTTTTTTTCAAGTAGCACACCAAATCTCTTTTGTTTTGTGTCTTTTGCTGTTTCATGAATACGTCTTCTTTTAGGTCTCAATTTAGGAAAGCAGTTTTAATGTCCATTTGATGAACATTGAATCGGTTTCTAGCAGATAGAGCTCACAAAGTTCTGATTGACTCAAATCGAACGACAGGACTGAATGTTTCGTCATAATCTTCTCCCTGTTTTTGTGAGTAGCCTTGAGCAACCAGTCTTGCTTTGTACACTATTTTATTATCACAGTATTTCTTTTTAAATATCCACTTTGAATTAACAAGTTTCTTTCCTGGAGGTAGTTGCACAAGATCATATACATTATTCTTTTCCATGGATTCCATTTCAGTGTCCATAGCTTTTTTCCAGTTTGGATCATTTATAGCTTCTTCCACTGATTTTGGTTCACAGGAAACAGCAGCATTCACTCACTCTCCATAAGTATCAGGAGCTCTATGACTTCTTTTTGACTTTCTTGCAGGAATTTCTACATCTGCTTCATTTAGAGTTATTTGTGATCTTTTTATATGAATTTCTTCATCAGCTTCGGTAGGTGAACTTTGAAGATATTCATATATCTTAACTTGTTGTATTTCATTTATTTCTGAGTCCCTTTTATCAGTGTGATGAATTTGTTCATTTTCACTGAATACTACATTTCGCTCAATGAACACAATCTCTTTGTTGATATCGTACAATCTGAAAGCTTTCTTTAATTCACAGTAACCTACCCAGTCAGAAAAATAAGGTTGTATTATGAGTGGCTATGGTTGGCGAGGTTATATTATAGGAGATTATGAGCGGCATCCCCGCCAATTCAAAGAATATAGGCGGCATCCTCGCTCATAAAATATAGGCGGGATCTGCAACCATAAATCGACCATAATATAATCGGACTGCCCGCCTATAAAATAAATTATAAATATTATAGGAGATTATGAGCGGCATCCCCGCCCAAGAAAATATAAGCGGCATCGCAACCATAATCAACCATAATAGGTACAGTTGCGCTTCCCGCTTATAGTTTAAAATATATATTTTACATTATTTTGAATATGCATACCATATACTATACCTACCTATATCAAGGTAAGATCGAAGTAGTAGGTTTGTTATATGTAGTTTGAAATACAGTAATTCTCTTCTGAGCGTAATTCCAAACTTTTTTTGTAGTACATACCACTTTCTACTTATAACTGTTTTGAGTATATCTCCCTATAGCTTGGCTGCAGAGTACCTATATGCCAATCAAGCAAGCATGTTTATTGATTTAACTATATAGGCACTTAAATATATAAGCATTATGTATTAAGAACTTTATGCAATATTTATACCATAATAATTCAGGAAGCATAAACTAGTAACGCGAAATTGAAGCAATAATTTCACATTGTAAATTTTTGGTAAATTAATTTCATGTTTCGATGATATGGCTATTTCTAAATTTTCCAAATCGATAATTTCATAATTTTCATTGATAACATATATAATATATTGATTAAGAAATTGCGTATTTCATTGTATTTTGTTTATTTTGATGTGTCAATTAATGTGTCGATTAATTTGCTTAAAACGGATATTTCAAATTAATTTTAATTTTGATTAATCCTTTTTTAAAATTTAAATTTATTATTGCGGCAATAATTTGTCTCAATATTGAAGTTAATGCCTCGTAGATGGAACTACGAACGAAAAACATATCTTACATAATTTTTCAATATACGATTAAATTGTTATCTAGCCGCATACGAATAACCAAGTCAGCCACTCATATCTGTGCCCGATAGGAACTGATCAACCATCTCACTTTTTCTTACCACTTTAAATACCTATAACTATGATAATTGAAATTATATGAAGTTTGAGAACCCTCCACATAGGTATCAGCTAATTAATTAGCTGGGTGGTGGTATTATTCTTCACCAAGACATTTAATGATTTAGGTAGCCTCCTACCAATTATTTTATTCTGAAAATAAGAAAATTAGGTACAGTTGATGATCATATGCCAATATTGATCATATGAAAAATAAAACTGTCAGATTTACATTACTGATAATTGCTCTTATTACGTAGCTACTTGGTTAATTATTTTTCTGTTATGTAGTTTCCTTTTTCAAAATAAAAATATGATGTTGGTAGCCCTGTTGGGTGTTGGCAGCCTGATTGCAGTGACGTTGCAAATTCCCGCAAGCCAAAGTTTTCCAGGTTTGAGGAATCCTGATTCCTGACTAGGAATGGTGCAAATACATAGCTTTTTAACTAGGTAATCTTCGATCAATCATCTAATTATTGAACTGTTTGAGCAAATATTGAAAACGAAGCTAAGTTAGGCTAGGTACCTTATGGAAGAAGAAATTGTTGTTAACGGTAAGTTTTCTTAAGTTGCTTTAAGCATCCAGGTGCATCTTTTAAAGGTAGGTACTAGATATCTATCAATTTCATTGAATTTACAGCAGAATATTGGTCGGTTAGTAACAGGCTAACAGCTAACTTGGAAGGTAGTACCTACCTACTTATTTTAACTAAGGCAAATAAAAAAACTTTAATTTCAGATTGCGACTCTCTCAAGAAAGTTTCTAAAACCTTCTGAATCAAATTTTCATTGAAATGTTGCATACCATTTATACCAAAAGATGTGCGATAGCTATAGCCTATAGGTAGGCTGTACAGCCTACTGGCAATTTGGCAAATGCGATAAATTAGTAGGTACCTAGGTTGGTAATATAAATGATACCTAATATTAATTTGAAGCTATGATGTTTACCTTAGAGGCCGCAGTTAGGTACTGTCATTGAATTACCTAGTAGCTACTGCCTACTAGCTAGTGTGCCAGAATTTAGTGTGAAGTGAAGTGTGCTAGTGTGCCAGGCACTTCATCCTAACTACCTAATTAGTTTAACTTCTCTTCACTTCTTCTAAGCTCAGATTAAAGCTCTAAGTAAAATAGGTAGGTAGGTACCTAGTGTGGTTCATAAACTCTCAAACCATCTCAAACCATCTCCTATGTTAGGTAAAGCAAATTATTCAATTAATTGGCTTAGATTTTTAAAGGTGAAAACTCATATAAGTAGGTATGTCTAATTGGCTTGAAATTTTGAATTAATTCCTATGTTTCCATGTTAATTTTGGCTTGAGGCTTGAAATCTTGAAATATGAGCCAAATTGGCTTTGCTCAGAATTTTTGTGAAATTTTGGCTCCAAAGTTGGCTCTGAAACATGGCATAGTACCTATCTAATTATCAGTTACCATTAATTAGTTTAATTTTGCTGAGGGAGATTCTGAATCTGCTACGAAGAGCATGAGAGTACCTACTTAAGTTCTAACTCTCTCGACTTAAAATCTCTGCGAGTCAGAAGACACATTATGCAAAGTGGCCACAAAGTTACAAACTCGCCAATATATTTTAATATTGGTGAGTAATGACATTATACATAGGTATACTCAAGTACCTAGCAATTCCTATGTGTGCAACTTTTAGTTTTTAATTTTGAATTTCATCCTTGGTATTGTTGTTACCTAACTAGTTTGGCTCCGCTGCCTATGAAGCTATGGTAAGTTCACCAAGAAAAGTGATATTTCAAATTGTTGACATAAGAAACACTCGGTCAGACTGGCTCTGCAGTTGTAACTGCTGTTAAACAGCATTTTTTTCCAGGTAACAATAAAGCATGGCTTGCTCATTATTTTCCTGAAGAGTTTGACAATCATTTTGGGCCCTTAATTGCATATTATTATTCTCTCCTATGCTGCTATGTTATTTTGGAGAGAAATCAAAATAATTGGATTTATGGGAAAGAAATTTTTTCTTATTTGGAGAACTATTAAAATGGAGACTTCTTGATCCATAATATTTCATTTGGCCATTTGTTTTTTCTAATTCTTTAAAAAATAAAGATAAATTTTTGCAAGAGAATCAAATTATTACAAATTCTTTACAAAATAGCCAGACTCCAGAAACTTTCAAGTGTTAACAGTAACTCTTTTTCTAAATTTTCTTGTAAATGTTAATACATTTCTATGGTTTATTAATCAATAATACATTGCAATTCTTTCAAAGATAAATTAAAATAACTATTCATTTATTGAATAGCTAGATACAAATAAATTTTGAATCTCATGCTATTGGTATGGAAATAGTTATGACAATTTTATGTAATTTAATTCTAAATATTTTCTTTACAGTGATTCAAGTTGTGAATGGTGGTACAATGAGGAAATTGTTCAGTTAAAAACCAATGTTGCCAAATTGGAAAAATGGATGGTTCATCCAACATCTTCATACCTGCCAACCCTGTGGAAGAGTTAGACAGTTTGTCTAAAAACAGCTCTCTGGTACTTATTAATTAAAAACAAATTGGATTCCATGAAGTAGCTACTAACATAAATATTATCTAGGCATTTGATAATCATACCATTTATCTTTTTCAGATCTTTATTGTCAATCTTATTCCTTTTAAAGTCTGGGTCACTGCAGATCATTGAGAGATAACTGATGGAAAAAAACAATGCCTGAAAGACTGGCCTTCCAATTCTTTCTGACTGGGTTTGGAAAATGGAGAATTTCCTTCAGTAAATTAATCTTCAGAGATCATAAGATCTTAAAATTTGTGTTAGGTTAGTATGAATGAATGTTACCAACTTATTTGTCCATCTAAACTTCTAAAGTATGCGATTGTTCAAACATTTTACACAGATATCAGTAATAAGAATTGACGTTTTTCAAATTATGTATTGCACTTTCCAGGTACTGTCAAATCTACACACATATGCATCTTCTAAAGAAGAAAAATAAATCCGCGCCGATCAGGAGTTTATGATTGGGAAGGTGGCAGGAAGTTGAATGTGTACACTACAATGTAAGTTCTCGAATGAACTAATTTTTATTGAGAACTACAAACGAAATGAAAATTTGCCTATATAGGTCGAATAGCTAATCTATAAAATTTTCATTTTACTCCTAATAAATAAATAGATGAATAAATAAATACGCTTAATAAATTTTCTTGCCAGCTATGTAACACAACATTTCCAAAATGATTACAAACTATGACATTTTTTGTAATTAGCAAAATTAATTGAACATATTCCTGTATTGAAATATTGATTTTCATCTGACATCTTATTTCAGCTTCTTCTCTTGTTCCTGAATCTGCAATTCACTCTGGTGCTGTGACTGCAATTCACTCTGGTGCTGCCACTGCAATTCACTCTGGTGCTGCCACTGCAATTCACTCTGGTGCTGTCACTGCAATTCACTCTGGTGCTGCCACTGCAATTCACTCTGGTGCTGTCACTGCAATTCACTCTGGTGCTGCCACTGCAATTCACTCTGGTGCTGTGACTGCAATTCACTCTGGTGATGTCAGTGCAATTCACTCTGGTGATGTCAGTGCAATTCACTCTGTGTCACGGTGGATACCCTGATGGTATTGTTAGAACTCTGTTTTGTCCATGTAGCTAACTTCTCCCCTAGTTAGCTACATGGTAGGATTCTTTACAGCCCTACCTACCATTTTTTCTGAAGTTACTTTACATAATATGTATAATTCATATGTAAGTAGCAGGTTGAAATTCAGTTATTATACTAGGTTGTTGGTAGGCTTTTCAAATCTCATGTAGAATATTGTACCTTTTTTATGTGGTTGAGGGCGGGGGTCTGATTATCAGACTAGGGGTTTTTGTAAACATTTTTGCCGGTCACCCAACTTGTTATCACGATGCTATCTTCTGGGTAGGCCTTCTTGTTGTTATATTGTAGTTTTTTTAATTTAAAGTCTCTTTTTTTTCTCTAGCTTTCCTTTGTATCTTTCCTCTTCCTTCTGCCTTGCTATGTCGATGGGAAAGCAGACTGACAGTGTAGGTCTCTTATCCATGGATAAGCAGACTGACAGTGTAGGTCTCTTATCCATGGATAAGCAGACTGACAGTGTAGGTCTCTTATCCATGGATAAGCAGACTGACTGTGTAGGTCTCTTATCCATGGGTAAGCAGACTGACAATTTAGGTCTCTTATCCATGGGTAAGCAGACTGACTGTGTAGGTCTTAAGTCTAACCCATCGATGTCTATTTTTGTGGCATTTCATAATACATCTATTCCCTATAATTAGCAGCTTTATTTCATGTGTTAAATATATCTTTGTAAATATTATTTCACAGCTTTTAATATCCTCTTAATAAATAATCCTTTATATATTTTCATTTAATCCAATACCCAACCAAAAATAATTAAGGTTGGCAGAAAAGCCATTATGGTCGGGCTGCCGTACCCAATATGGTTGGCAATATAGGTGCCAAAAGTCCGCTTTGCCGACCATAATTATGGTTGGTTAGCCAACTATAATTATGGTTGGTGAGCCAACCATACCCCGCCTATGTATGTATAGGCGGAGTATGGTTGGCTCGTCACTTATATATAGGCGGCGTATGGTTGGCTTACCAACCGTAATTATGGTTGGCAAAGCGGACTTTTGGCACCTATATTGGCAACCATATTGGGTACGGCAGCCCGACCATAATGGCTTTTCTGCCAACCTTAATTTTCTGATTGGGTAGAAAATGCATTTCTTTGCTTTCTGATCTAGTTTTCTTCTATTTTCTTTTGGAATGTGAGCGTAAGCAATGCAACCAAAAGGTTTGAAGTGATTAATATTATGCTTTACTCCTTTAATGGCTTCATATGAAGTTTTATTGCTAAGTGTACTTGTAGAAGATCGATTTTTAACATAAGCAGCTGTGTTAAGAGCTTCAGTCAAAAATGAATTGTCCAGTTTTGAATCAAGAAGCATGGCTCTCATGGTCTCTATGAGTGTTCTGTTCAATCTTTCACTTACACCATTTTGTTCTGAACATGAAGATACAGTAGTTTCATGCTTGATACCGTTCTTTTGAAGATATTCTTTGAACTCATTAGAGCAATATTCACCTCCATTATCTGATCTTAAGATTTTAATGAAATTACCATTTTCTTTTTTTACAATTGTTTTGAAATTTTGAAAAAATTCAAAGGCGTCGCTTTTCTTTTTCATAGGATACACCCATACATATCTGGACTTATCATCTGTGAATGTGATAAAATATTCAGCCATTCCCATTGATCTTTGTTCAAGTTTTCCACATACCTCAGAATGAATGAGTTCTAATAGTTCTCTTGATTCAATTTTCTTACTCTGAGGAAACGGACATCGTTTTATTTTAGCAGAAGTCATGGCTCGCAGATATTTTTTGTTGGAGATTCTGTTTCATTCATTTTAAAACTATCAACCAAATTATCTCGAGACATTTTCTCCATTCGTTGGCTTCCAATATGACTAAGTCGACGATGCCACAATTCTTTCGATGCAACAGTATGAGCTTCTTCAGTTTCAGTAAGGTAAAACAAATAATTCTCCTTCTGAGCTTCGGCAATAATTTCATTGTCATTCCAACAAAACTACATATGTCTTTTGAGAAGATAGCAGTTATACCTTCATTTGAAGTTTTAGAGATGCTCAAAAGATTGTAAGACAATTTTGGAATGTACAATACATTTCTAAGTTTTAATTAGTTTTTATGATGGCTGGAGCTGATGTTAATAATTACGCTTCCTTTGCCTTTTACCTCAAGTGTAATTCCATCACTTATACTAACTTCTTCAGGATGCTTCAATTCTGAAAAATCTGTTAGGAGTTTCTTTTGGAATGTCATGTGGCTCGTTGCTCCAGAATCTATTATCCATGTGTTAAGATTTGAATGTTTCTGTACAGAATATGCTTGATTTGTCACTAGTCCAACACAATTTTCAGGGAAATCTGGTTTATACATCACTTGATTCAATTTTTCACCTGTGCATTTGAATAGTACGTTATTTTTCTTCAATTCTGGGTGAAAAATCCAACATTCTTTGAAAATATGTCCTGTCTTGTGACAATGATTGCATTTCTTCACGATCTTTGGTTGTTTCTTAACATATAGTGCTTGTGTAATCTCCTTCTCTGACTGCCTCTCTTTCATTTTATTTTCTTGTTCTAGTAGTTTTTGAACTACAGTATGAAAGTCGGGAAGAGTATCAACATTTTCTATAGTAGTTACAGCCATGTCATAACTATCAGGTAAAGAACAAAGTAAACAAAACACTTTGTCATCATTCTCAAGGGATTCACCAATCGCAGCAAGATTACTATAAGTTTCAGAGAAAAATTTCATATGATTTTGCAGATTCATCTTATTAGTCATCTTCGTGTATATTCATTTTTTTCTTAATGAAAATTTATTTGCAACAGATTTCTTTTGAAATGTTGTTTCTTATACCTTCCAAACATCAACAGGATTTTCTGCATTTCCTATTAGATATATTAAATTTGGATCAATGGTTAAAACAATCGTTGCTAGAGCTCTGTCTCTTCTTAAACAAAACTTATTTAATCTTTCCGTTTCAGATTCATTTGGCATGTTTTCTGTTTCGTTAACAATGGACCATAATCCATCACGGATGAGTGCCATTTTAGTTTGCACCTTCGATGTTTGATAGTTTTCTCTTCCTTTTAGTGGAATAATTGAGAAACTTCTATCGTGACTTGACATCTTTTCAATAAATCTGTCTTCTCTTCTCTTTCTTCTTAGTTAGTAGCAAGTTGAACAAGTCTTTACTCTGAAATGTAGTTTGAAGGTACTCTTATAACTTCTCTTCCTGTATCTCCGATGAATTTTCTTTATATTCACACTGAAGTATAACATGTCGAAATATATCCCATTCAAATTTTTTTTGAGTTTTTTACGAGTTCTTCCTTCTGTCCTTGGCCCATAACCTGTTAGAATTATGCAGTGTACTACTAGCTTGAAGTTGAGGATAATTCTTGAGAGACTGTTGAAGTATTTATTTGAACAAAACGAATGTAAATTTTAGGAGAAAAGGTGCTCTAATATCATTAACTATCGTATCCACTTCACGCAAAATAAATTAAATTAACATTCATAAAATATACAAATGCTATTTTAACATTAAATCCAATATATAACCATTTTAAGATGAAGATTTTTCAATTGCCTTACTTTAGTTAATTTTACATTTCCATGAGTTCTTTTTATATTTTAGCGTGCATTTTTCAAACTTCTGTATACTATTTCAGATTTTTTGCTTTACAGTAACGAACGAGTCTATGAGTCACTGTTCATGATGTATGAATAAATAGACCACCTGGTCACTGAGTTTCACTACCCTCCCTCACCAGAAACAGTACCGAAGTTTCATAAAATCTTGAACATTCAGGCACTTGGGCAGAACCAAGGTATATTAACTGCAAGATACAGTATTGCGCAGGTTCATATCAAGATAATTACACTTTTGTTGTGAAAGACGCTTCGATGACCCGGGATATTTATTTTTACATATAAACGAGGTATGTTATTCATTCTTTTAAGAATCAAATGTCTTATCTTCGATTTATTTGACTAAACTGGCTGAATTCAACATCACCATAGATATCCTCAAGATATTTCAACTTAGAAGGTAAACTAAATTACTTGATAAGAGTTGTAAACTCATCTGCGAATAAGCAATAACTAACATACGTACGCACAGATGTGACACTGGAATATTATATTACATACTCTACATATTATATAGCTGGTTAAATAGTATATAAGTATTTGCTGGTTAAATAGTATATGTATAAGGATTTACTGGTTAAATAGTATATGTATAAGGATTTACTGGTTAAATAGTATATATGGATTTGCTGGTTGTATACTGTATAGTATATAAAGATTTGTCCATGGCTGTTTGTGCAGTGTACGTATGCCTTAAAAATGTGTTTAACCCGCTGTATAAAGTATGTAATCTAATATTGCAGGGTCACATCTGTGCATTATAGTATGTGCGTATTTCTTTATGCCCAGAAGAGTCTAAAATTCGTATCAAGGCGTAGAATACCTGGTAAGTTAATGTATATTGTGCAGAACCGAGTGCCGAGAAGAATCAAGTCTAATCTGTTTCATTTCCGGAGGGAGGTAAGACGAGGGGGTATACGCTTAACCTGGGAAGGAGAACAGTATAGTGAGGGATAGAGAGAGAAAAGTGATTACGTCACTGTGAAGTTCATAGTGATCTCGTCCCTTAAAGTATTTTATTCAATTGAAACGCTGGGATACGGTTCAATTGTGGAAATTATGAATTTCTAAATAAGTTGAGAGGGAATTTGAAGGCCCGAAAAGCTACAAGGTTTCTGGTACGCCGATACGCATATTCTTTCATTGTCAGGTCCAGGTTTTCCATCCTTCTCCTGATGATGAATAGAAATCTTTCTATTCGAAAGCTTGAAATCTGAACAAAATCTTCAACGTAGAGTTTCAATAACCTCGAATACTATGGATTTCCCGTTGAGTTTAAATCTTTTCAATCTAATAAACATATTTAGTATTTATGTAGGAACAAAGTCGAGAAAGGCCGATAAATTTGAAGTAATGTCATGAAAGATATAAAGTAGTTTTAAAATGACATTCTTAGAAAACACACGTCAAACTCAAGAGGGTTGTTCTGTTCCCTAATTACCTTTGCAAATTTACGAAAAGCCATATTTTACCCAGTATTTATTTACTTATTTATAATCTTGTAATTCGCATAACTAAAAAAATATTTTCCCAAACTGCCTGAAATTTGGTGAAACGATTGGTCATTGTCCAGTGATCTTCTGGTGAAATTTGGGAGCGACCCGGTCAAAGGTCAATGTCATGGTCATTTATAACTCAAAAAGTATAGAACAGTGAAACTTTTTGGGACGATTGGTCAATATACAGGAAACAATTTGTTAGATTTTGTGACCGATCGGGTTAAAGGTAAAGGATCAAGATCAAGGCTATTTATAACTCTATAACTCAAAAGTATTCAACCAAATTGTCTGAAAATTGATGGAATAATAATTGGTCAATGACCAGGAACCATCTGGTAGAATTTTAGGAGTGTTACGGTCAAAAAAGGTCGAGTTTTTTTATGACTCAATAACTCAAAACCATATTGCATGGAACTTGGTGGGATGATAGTTCTTTATCTAGTTACCAGTTTATTAGATTTTGGGAGAGAACGGGTCAAAGCGGAGGTGAAGTTATGCGCTCTGCCGAGTGCATGTAATCTATATTGTACCTCGGTTTTATAAAATCTGTAATAATATCGAGGCATGTTTCGTAGATATTATAGTACATAAAGATAGAAAACTTAAACATTTTCTGTGTGTTTACACAACTACTATTATTTGCCCTGTATTTTAACAATAACTACCATAAACATCAATA
Source organism: Caprella mutica (assembly GCA_947561585.1). NCBI lineage: Eukaryota > Metazoa > Arthropoda > Malacostraca > Amphipoda > Caprellidae > Caprella > Caprella mutica. The sequence goes on from CANNZV010000007.1 coordinate 1,036,511, forward strand.
TTAGTACTCAGATTTTTTTCAACAGTGACTACATAAGATACACACATGTATAATATACAACTAAACAATTAATTGATAATTAAATGTGATATAAAATAAATAGCTAGATATTGCTACTTTTTACTGTTACTTTACATTATATAAACGTAAACACGTCCGTTTCCACTTTTAGAGATGTTTCCAATTACGTTTCCACATTTATTATTATTAGTACCCAACTATTTCAGTTCCATATTTTGGCTACTCATAACTCATTTATTAATGCAAAATATTAGAGGAGGTAAATAATTTAATGATACAGTCAATCCGTTTAGTATATGTCTAATTTCATAACTGTAATTGATAGATAAACATTTTTTATGTGTTTATATGAAATATTTCGGCTTAAATCACTATTATTATATTATTTATTTATATATGGCTATTAATGTATAAGTAAAAAATAAAATGAAATGTATCCCATATTCACTTTAAAATACAAAATAAATCAATTCGTCGAAATGTCCGTTGGACAAAATATCCGTGGACGAGATGTCCAAGGATGAATTGTCCGTGAACGAAATGTCCTAGACCCACGTTGAGTGTAAATCTGAGATCAGATTATATCATTCCAAATTTCAAATATTTAATATAGGATAATAGAGGCTTAGCAATGTCATTAAGGGGACCGTCCCCGAAGAAATCTCAAAATTTTATCATTTTTATTTATTTAAAAATATGGCTTTAAAATGAGATTTTAATAATTTCCATTATTTTTTATGTAATATTTTTCTTTTCAATAAATATCCTCATCCTTATCTTTAAGTTATTTACCTACTTTAATATTTTGCACTAATTTTAATTTTAAGTCAGTATTGGTAATAATTTCACTTAGTCATATTCTGCCTTATTCTATTTTGGAAAGTCCAAATTAAGTGAAGTAGTACATTGAATAGAAGTTGCGTTCAGGTAAATAACTCCAATTGATATTGAAATTGTTTACTGTCCTAACTTCAAAGTCAAGTTTCTCATTTGATATGTTTACATCGGAATGTTCAGATATTCCGAATATAATTTCGAAAGGTGAATTTTCAAATTTGTATATTGTGAAAATGTTATCTGAAAATGGAAGTAAATTGATTTTTTTGTGGTTTTAGTTTTAGTCATAAATAATTGCTGTTGATGATGTACTCAAGTATGATTCCAAACAATATTTAATTGTAATATGATTCAGATTATCGTGTGCTTATTTCGTATTCAAAACAATAATAATAAAAAAATGAGTGATGAACTGAGGATTCGCTTATTATGAAGAAAAAACCACTATGAACATTAAAAAGACAATCAAATTATTAAATTGCTAGATAATGACCCTAATGTTGCATCTCTCAAACTCAAAGCTGTTAGATTTTTCCTAGGTCGATGGTAATGCTGTTTTTCAGCGATGGATTTTCCTCACCAACTTTTATAAAATTTTGTTTTTATTTCTTGTTTTTATTCTCTAAATCCTTTCCCGTTGTCGTAGCTGCCCATTCATAAATTCACTAGAGTACTAGTACTACAAATTGCATTTTCATTGAAGAGGAAGAATGTATCCTGAGTAAGAACCACGCCATTTCCATTAAAAAACGATCACATTTTAGAACAAGTGCCGCTTGACTATGGGCAACCAACAATAACTAGAGTAATTCAGAACTCTGAATCATCAAGCACGATTCATGTGAAATTTTTGTTTCACTTTAAAGTCATGTGAAGTGGACACAAGAAAGGAGTTTTATAATTCGAAAGTTAAACAAAAGGATAATATTTTCAGTGGGAAATACAACAGCATAAAGCAATCTCCAAAATTATTCCTTCTCCATTCATTATTTGCAGCTCAAAATGTAGTAGCAAGAAGCACTAAATTTAAAGAGATTCAATTGACAGATCAGAAAAGACATCATCCGAAACCATTTGGACTGCAATTGACTAATAAAAAAACCTAAAGTGAATCTCCATATGAAGAATTTGAACCGCAGAAAAACATTGTATAGGAAATTCTTATTCTGAATAAATATCTATTTCGAATTATACGAAGATAAGTTAATAAATTGATAAGCTTTCAAAGTCTAAGCTAATGAAGAATTGATAATTTCTTAATATAGAAATATTTTTTGAAATGCCATTAATAATATATTGGAAATGAAATCTGTCAGTGAATTCTGATTATAATTCTTGTCATTTCTAATTATTCAAGAATCATTTTTCAAAGTTATTTTATTATAATTTGTGTATGCTGATTTAATAGGCCACTGATATATTGCAAACGTACGTAGGTGATATCGGTTAAAAAAATTGTGACAGTTGAGTTTCAGTTATTCACTAAGTATAGTAATATTCTCTCATGCAATTAAGTAGCGCGACAATTTTCATGAAATACCATATTTCTTACTTAATTATGACCGATATTTCATGTATCGATACTGTAACAGTGGGAATATTATTATTGCATCGTAACCTGTTTGTTTTTATCTACGAATGACAAGAAATTATTATCACGAGCATAAACTATGTAGTCCCCTCTTATTGACGATGTTGCGTGTTGAATGCTGCGAAATTCACCTAGCATCGCCAGTCTGAAGCTTCGTTACTTGTCGCGAATCTATTTATAGTGAGAAATTATTTTATTGTAACTATTGACCAACTATTGATGTATTATTGAAATAAAAGGAGTTGATTTACTCCTAATTTTGTGTTTTATAGACTTATTTCAGGTATAATAAAAAAATCAATTAAAAATGATTGAAATAGCCTACTATTTTGAGATAGTACAACATATTCGTGAATACTAATATCAAAATTTTCGTTCAATCATCAATCATATTTGATATAATTAAAGATAATTTGCAGAAAAACTTATGATATATTATCCCAAACTTTTGAAAAATCTCATCAGCTACATATGCTAGCTCTAAACGATCAATTTATTTATATTTTGCAGAAGTTTAGACATACACTTGAGCTTTTGATTTAAATTCCATTCAATATAATATTTTTCATATATTAGATTATAGAAAATATAAATTATTAGTAAAGCTTTTATAATTTTAGACAATTCAATGAACATATGATTAATGTAATATTTGAACTCTTGGAATTAGTATATTTAAATTTGAATTAAATTAAGATTTATGCTTTAATGAAAAACCAAACACATTAAATTCAAATTAGAGTTAATTTAAATTGTGTTGAGTTTAAATTGGAGTGAATTTGAATTGGAGTGAATTGAAATTGGAGTGAATTGAAATTGAAGAGATTTTAAATTGGGGGAAATTTAAATTAGAGTCAATTTAAATTGGAGTCAATTTTAAATGGAGTGAATTTTAATTGGAGTCAATTTAAATTGGAGTGAATTTAAATTGGAGTGAATAATTGGAGTGAATTTAAATCGGAGTGAATCTAAATTGGAGTGAATTTAAAACGGAGTGAATTTAAATTGGGGTGAATTGAAATTGGAGGGGATTGAAATTGGAGTGGATTGAAATTGGAGTGGATTGAAATTGGAGTGAATTTAAATTGGGGTGAATATAATTTGGAGTGAATTGAAATTGGAGTGAATTGAAATAGTAGTGAATTGAAATTGGAGTGAATTTAAATTGGAAGGGATTGAAATTGGAGGGGACTGAAATTGGAGTGTATTTAAATTGGGGTGAATTGAAATAGAGGTGGATTGAAATTGGATTGAATTTAAATTGAAGTGTTTTAAAATTGGATTTTTTTATAACCAGAGTATAGTTAATTGCATGTCAGTACTAACTTATATTAATATTGTAATCACTTAACTTGCCTTATAGTTTCAAAATAAACTATAAACTATAAACTGTACTCTAAGCATGTGGAGGAACAATGTTCATATTCCATGTAAAAGTGATTTATTAAACTCTCACTGAGACAAAACTCTTTATTTCCACTTAGTCTCACTTATTTTAAATCTTTGTCTATAATTTCCATTTTTGAAATAGGTTTAAATGCATTTTAGGCATTTTGTCCGTTAGGCATTTTGTCCGTTAGGAATTTTGTCCGTTGGTAATTTTGTCCGTTAGGTATTTTGTCCTTAGGCATTTGGTCCGTAGGCCTTCTCTCCGCGCACGGTATGAATGGTATCTAGATATACAAAATAGAGGTTACAAGTAGCTATTAAAATACCAGAGAATGATTTCATAGAGAAATTTATCAATGAGCTGAAAATTAAGTATCAGATTTCGACAAAGAGACATACATCTAAACTAATTCTGAACTGTCCAGTGACCTACACTGCGATATATTAAAACAAACTAAAAAATTAACTATGTGAGATGTAAAGAAAATGTACTAGACATACCAGAATTACTTGAAATATATGTTAGTCAGAATGTTCAATGAGGTTGTTTTACCTCGCTATATACTATAAGTCATGGCGGTGATATTCCGATATAAAGGATAGTTTAAAAATCAATTTTTGAATAAATTATTCTCCATTTATTCAAGAGAATCTAATTAATAAAGAAAATTTCTGTTTGATCTACTTTCAATTTACATTATTTTTCATGCAAAAATGAAATGTATACTAATTATATATTTCTTTTATACATCTTTTTCAAAATTTATGAAAAATGATGTTTTGATTCTGCCAGTATAATTTTCAAAGCATCTGAATATCTCCAATATGAGTTTACAGAGATATTTAATTTTTATTAGGGCTGAAAACAATAATAAAAAATAGTAAAAAAAAAGACAAAATGAAGGATTTGATTTTTTATAATAATTAGCAATAGAAAAAATAATACATTATCTGTAGGCTTGGAGAGTGTTTGGTTTTAAATTATTTTTTAAAACCAAACCAAACACCCATCTTCAAAAATATTTCTGTTCAATGAAAAAGAGAATGAATTTTGACTTCAAATATTTGCGACTACATTTTTTGCTTTGATGTTTTTTTCAGAGATTGCACATCTTCGAGTGGGATGTTCTCATAAGAATGTTGGAAGTTTGAAATTGAAAAGTATCAGAATATTTCAAATTGTGAATATCTTCCAGAAAACTGTATTCACATCATATTTCAATAGATGGTAAAATGTTCTCTCTGACAATGAAATACAAAGGAATTTATATATTCGAGCTGCAACGACTGTATATGAGTAGTATTGAAGATCCGGTATAAAGAATTTCTTTTGCAGAAAATATCGAGTATATGAATGTCCGAGTAATGCACCATTCCCCATACAATCCAGAATTTATATGTATACAATTTGAATTGGGATTATACTTTTCCTGAAAATTATTTAATTAACTGCATAACTGCACCTATGGTTTGAGAGATACATCAGAGATATATATCATAGAAAAAATGATATATTAACAAGTTTTCGTTGTGGAGGCCATAACAACATTAACTCTCAAAATCAAAGAACATCAGTTAATCTAATAGGATGAATATGAGTTATTATCATCTTATGGAAAATGCAGTGTATAATATTTTTCCGTCGAAACCATTTCGAATTGAAATGGAAGTAATTACGTAAGAAAAAAATTGTCATCATAATGAAGAAACTCCATCTAGCACAATTGCTTAAAATGGAACAAGCTTTCTGTGCAATCAATATAAATTTGAAAGCGTTTCGATGACTCTGGCCATAATCATTCAGGGACAATGGAAAGATTTGCGTAGACACAATTTTAGTGTTAGTGTTAATTAACAGGTGCAGGAAATTGTCGTTCATGAGATGATTCTTACTTTTTAAATCAGAAATAAGAGTCACTGGGATGATATAAGTCTATATTATTGGAAATCTTTCTTCGTAATTAATAGTAATTTAATATAGAGTATCGTGTTCACCAGTTCCCTCAGTGAATGTAATCAACATCCAGTTACCTTAAACTTAGTTACAACTCGTTTACAACATCCCTACCCTCCAGTCATCAAGCTCGAATAATGTTAATTTCTATTGTTACCTTGTCAACGCAACTCAAATAAAAGTGCTTTGGAGTCAAATGTTCTCAAACTATTTCGCTCGAAATTAATTCTGCTGAGATCCAATTGGTTTTAAAGAAACTCCGGAGATTTTTCCCGAGTGAATGCCATTATTCTGTTAACTCAGTCTGCATAGACTTCGGTGAAAGGAGTTAGAAAATAAGTAATAGAATTAGGGTTGTGTATCAATTTTAATATTTATGGATACAAAATGAAATAAAACGGGAAGAAAAAAAAATAGATTATTCGTTTTTAACCCTAATGAATTTGACTGTCAGAATCAACGGGAAGGTTTGAATATGCGTAAAAAAAATACATGTCTTATTTATAAACCTACGGTCCTGTATTTTTCACAAGTTGTTAGTATATATACTAAACTTATGTGTACCAAATTTCAAGCAAGAACATCGAAAATATGAGGAGAAACAACTACATCATTATTTAAGACATTGGCAACTGAGTGAGCTGAGGTGTGAATGGGTGCAGTGAGAACCAATCTCAGCTTGCGCATGTGCCTTTACTCCATAAAAACTTGGACAAATTTGTATTGGCTAACCAAACTGTATTTCTACGTTGCCATACGTCACCAATGTACAATTAATTCCCTGATTTACGTGATTTATGCTGATTTACGCCGCTACGTAACTATTTTATAACTTTTAAATACAAAAATATTTTTGCTATTTGTTTAGGAACAAAGTCAAGAAAGGCTGGTAATTTTAAAGGAATGCCATGAAAAATATGAAGTAATTTAGAAAAGATGTGCCTAGAAAACACAAGTCAAACTCATTAGGGTTAAGGCTTTTTGTGAATTATAAGAAAATTTATATGCTGAATATGGTTTGCAGCTTGTATTCTCACGTTACAAATGACCGCTCCTACAAACATTTCAGTTATGCGTTACGAAGGAGTATCTAATCAAGTTTGAATTCCTAATATAAACATATCTAAAAGTATCATCTTCATATATGTATGTACATATTGAAATGCAATTTGTATTTTGTTTATTTGATATACTAATGTGTTTCTAAGTTTCTTGACAGATTACTGAAAGTAAAATTATCGCAGATTATTAAATATTCAAACCATCAAATAACTTATTGAATAACTAATATTTTATTACTTTCTTTATATAAATGAATCTTAGTGAATGGCTTCATTATATAAGGATAGTAAATTTTGAATGTTATGCGATTTAAAAATTAATGTTAATAGATGTATGAAATAGTTTAATCAGAATTATTTGACGTAATTGAGAAATGGGAATTTATATTATTATTTACCGGGCTTTGCAAAAGTTCTGTTACACTTCTTATTCCTTAAATTTATCTGTTATCTTGGATTTTAATTTAAATTTGGTCACATATAACAAATGTCTATATATTACAGATACTATTTTGATTCCTAAAAAGTTTCTAAGAGGGAAAGAGAATTGAAATATACGCTTTGTTGCGCGCGGGCCGTAAGCAAACTTACATTGCGAATCGATTAAACGTCAGCAGAATGAATGTCAATCGGGTTGCCCAACGTTTAAAGAACTCAGAGTCCCTACAGGATCGTCCTCGGTCAGGAAGACCACAGGTAGTTAGCCGTGGAACCATCAAGAAGGCCTTTGAAAATGACACAGACAAGAAAATGACGAGACTGGCCCTAAAGAAGAAAATTTTTGTGTCCACTGTGTCCAGGGTGGTGAGCATGGGAGGAAAAGTCTAAGACGTTCCAAAACACCCCTCTTAAGTGATGCAATGATTCAGAAACTTCTGGAGAGGAGCATCCGTCTGTTAAATGATCTGAAGAGCCACGGGAATCGATCGAATTCTCCTTTTCTCCGATGAGAAAACATTCCTGGTCGATCCGGTTTTCAACAAACAAAATGACCGGGTCGTGAGCTTTGGGAATGATGTTTCTAAACACTGCCGAGTGTCAACCACCAAGCATCCAGCATCTATCATGAAGCTTGGTGTCCTAGCATCCAATGGAGAGAAGATGCACCCAGTGTGGTTTGAACGGGGATACAGGCTAACCTCTGCAGTTTACAAAGAAATTTTAGAAACAAAAGTTCTACTATGGGTTCAGAAAATCACCAAAAAGGCAGATTTACGTGTTTCAGCAGGACGGAGCACCTGCACACACGGCAAAAACTGTGCAGAATGGTTAGAGACTAACATGAGCTTCTGGACTCAAGACTTTTGGCCTCACAGTCGCCAGATTTGAACCCCCTCGATTTCTGTGTTTGGGTGCATATAGAGGGAAAGGCTTGTAAAAAACGCCATTGTAATACAGATGATCTTAAGGCTTCTGTGAACGGTATTTGGGCGTCCATGAGGAAGGACTTCGTCAGGAAGGCATGCAAGAGCTTCCGACCTCAGTTGGAACGTGTCATTGCTGCAAAAGGCGGCCACATTGAATAATATTATATCTTTGTATATTAATAAATTGTAATATAACAAAAAAAATTCAATTCCACCCAAAATTACGTTTTTGGAGGCATGTGAAGTAAGAAAGTCAAAATATAACAGGACTTTTGCAAAACCCAAGAATCTCGTCGTATATCATTATATGTAGATTAAAATTTAGTTAGAAAAATATGTGGTTTAACCCTCTTTATATGGATTATTATCATCTTTCTACTGTCATAAGATTATATGTTGATTTGATTTGATAATTAGTGAAATCGATTATTATATTTTACTAGTACAGTACCTGTTATTGAATCTAAATTATATTCGAATGAAATTATGTATTATGGATACACATATTCTGATTATACGGAAGAAAAATCAAAAAACGCCAAAATATATTTTTTTTTGTAAATAATTAATGTCCATTATCATTGTCGCTGGTGGTCATGATACTGCCTCAAATGATTTGTTTTTCCATTTAATATGTATTTCTTAATAAAAAATGTGACACACGGATGGACGGACAGACGAACGCGGCTTTTATCATAGTATAGATATAGATTATGTCGTCCCCTTCTTTTCACAGAAATCATGAGTGTATGAGTTTCGAGATATATAAAAACTCCGTCCAACCCTATCGTTTTTAAAATGTATTCGAACTTACATCAATATTGTGATAGTCTCTTCTGGTTATCTGTCTAATTAGTGGGTATTTACTATAGTACTGATAACTTAGTACTTAAACGTGAATTACGACTTGTCTAATTTTGGTTACTCTAAAATTGTATTATTCTTAGGGTCAACACCCAGAGCTCTGCTCACTATACTATTAAATATGGGTCTTTTCTTTCTTATAGATCTCTTTACTTTATATTAATAAGTAAGGTTAATAGCAACACAAGTATATACTTATACACAACTGTACTTCAAGCACCCTATACTAAACAGTGTATTGCTAAACCAAGGTTATCTGAGAGTAAATATATTAGATGTTAATCGTAAGACGATATGCAGCTGACTGAGTTAGCTTACTCAGAACCGAATGACTTATAGGTGAGAACTAATGTAATATGTACATCACAATATTGGAAAATACGGTTCATAATTCTGTTGAAATCATTGATTTGTTGTCTGAGGGAAACAATATACATAGGTGTCGGTAGTTCAATTTTCAGCAGGAATGAACATAAGGAAAACTTGCATAAAATCCGTTTTTACCAGAATAACTGGTAACCAAAATGCATGTGAAGACTTAATATGTGTACCTTTTGCTTATTGAACGGAATAAGCAGGGTAAATGGTTTCGGAAAAGAGGAAAGGGAATAGCGAGATTGGGGCAATGCTGCAGACAATGTGTTTTGAATGATGGATGAGAAATTTCTGCGAGTGACACAATAGTAATGGAAAAAGAAGATCGGAATATTAGAGTAAATAAGAGATAAAACGAGAATAAACTATTGTCTCCAAATATATATTAACTCTCGATACCGTAAATTTTTTTGAACGTGAAAAAGTTACAATTATTATTAAATTATCATTATTAATTAAGCTTATTGATCCATTAAAAATAAAATATGATAATATCACAATTGTGCTCACCTTACATGTGAGTGCACACATTGGTTCTATTAAATGAAAGCAAAACACATGCATGTGTTTCACTGATCGTTTAAGGAAGATGTATCTGAATTACCCCCGAAATGTATCCTTTGAAAGTGGATTGATGCGTCTTCTTAGTGCAAAAAGGGTTTAACAAAGTACTGTAATAGTACCTTATAAAAATAATTCCATATAAAATGACGTCTCTTATTATTATAATATCCAAATATTGTAACTATTTTGCGGCGATATTGCCTGATGAAACTTAAGTACCTTTTATAGTATAATACTTTGTGGTATTGCAATCTAAAACTTTTAATCATTTATAGTGATTAGAGAAGTAATGATACAAATGATTATTTATATCAACATTAGTAAAGCCTTTTTGAAAGAAAAAGTATATTTTCTTTGTGTGTTATGCTCTATATATAGCTTTTCTAATCAATTATACTAAATCCTTACGATTTGCTAGATATCATTTATCTTTCGGTTTCAGTCGCTATTGTTATTGGGTCACTGTGGATGAGGAAATTAATCACCTTAATCGGTTTGGAACTCAGATGACAGTCAGTTTATTTGATGCAATAACTAACTATAATCTACTATTTGATTGTAATATTCTCGTTCTAAATATGTATGTGATTTTTTTGATTTCCTGATTAATAAAGAACAATAATATTCTATAACTCTCAATGACTCTGGAGGAAAATAAAAATCTCTAGTAAAATCAATAATTCTCAAGTAATTCCAATCAATACATATATTTTGTTTGAAAATATAACAGCATTTTCCGTTATTGTTAAACTGCCCTTTAAAAACTCTTGAAAAACCCATAACTATATCATTAGTTTCCTCTCGAGAATTTTCTTTAACATCCACTCTTTATTTTCCCCATTGAATAGAAAAACTGGAAGTAACGACCAGTACAATTTGAAAATATTTTTGTGCAGAGAGTTTTGACCAACATTTTGAACTATTAAATATTAGTTATTAAGTAAAATAATAAATGTTGTAAATTGTATTATGATTGACACATTTTCTTCTAACTTACTGTTTTTGGTGTAAAATAATCTTTGAAAAATGAATGAAAACTAAATCGAATCTTACCTTCACCAATCACCATTGAGAAAAAACACAACTGAACTAAAATATTTTGCTAAATATATGATCAATGTAACAATTCATTACCTTCTCTTTTTCACACATTACTCCTAAGTGTAATTCAATTTCAATCAGTAACAAAATTCAATCGAATAATTTTGATGTTTAGAAAATCTTTTTTTTTTTTCTTGGAAGTGAAATCCTCGTCAGTAATAATCAGTGGGTACAGTAGTTATATAAAATATTTGAAGCTAGGTGTGAAGTGAATTTGAACCTTTAGCTATAACAGGAATGAATTTAAAGACATAAATAATATTTAGATTGTATTGTTAGATCTTTTTAGTGAATCCTCCTGTGAATGGCATCAGGTTGGAAGGTGAACCGGCAAACAGGTGTCTAGCACTAGATCCACGCTTATCACCCCAAGCAGCTGTAACAGATAGCTTAAATGAATATAGGAATATAATTAGGAAATATAGTAATGACAATTTAGAAAGTAAATTCTTTATAATATAATGTAAATTTGATTATAATTTACTTCTACGAATTAGTAGAATTAAAGATAAAAATAAAATAAATATTAGAGTTAATTCAGACCGAAGTCAATTTTATGATAATTGAAATTAGGGGCTATTGTTTTAAATTGCTTTTATTTAAATTCAGAGATTTTAAGATCTTAAGGATAGTTGAAATTCTTCTGAGAGAATTGAAGTCTGGCACGGCTGGTGAAGTTGTTTGGTCTGACGAACAAAATTGTGTGGATGATTTAAAGCGTTCGCTCCAGAGATCTTGGAAGGAATTTTCACAAGAACAGTTGCGTGCCGCAGTTGGAGGAGTTCGGAGGTGATTTGAGGTTGTTATTAAAAACAAGGGGGGACATTTTGAATAAATTTATGATTTTTGAATTCTTAAAACCCTTATGTAATAATACATAACTGTAAATTATTAAATATATTTTTCGTTGGATTATAATATGCACTTTCATTTGCTTCCAAACTTACGCCCCACCCTGTATAAATATACAAACAATGAAAATTGGTAAAATTTTATATACTCAATCTCATAAACTACAGAATAGAAACTATTAACACAAACAAAGAACACAACAATTTTAAAACATAAATATTATATACATTGACGAGTCAGTTCTCGACTTTTTATGGCAGCCTTTCTTTTAGGCCGAAAGGTATCAGGGATGCTTGGGGGAGTCACCTTCTCCTTTGGTATCAGTCTCATCACATTTAGAGACCTCGCACTCATCTACTGATAGTGAAGGTACCAGGGATGTAACATGACGTTTTACGATTTCCTTTGTCTTCCCCTTTAGAACGGAAGCGCCGGTTACTTCGCCATTGATGTTGGTTATAACCGACTTTACAATACCCATTGGGTAATTGTGTATCTTTGTATATGGGTCTTTCAGTAATACGAGATCTCCAACCTTTAGCAATCTATGCTCAACCTTTTTATACCTGTCTTTCAGAGAAACTGCCTGATCAATCAGGTTGCATAGAAAATCCTCGTGGTATATCTGTATCAACTTACCACGAACAGTTTTCAAAGATCTGTACAGCTTCTTTATTTCGGTAGCAGAATCATTTCGCTCAATCCATTCTGGATCTTCGTAGTTCTCTTTCATTTGCAATTGTGGGATCAAGTTAATAGACAATAGGTCATGTCCATGCAACAAATTTTCAGGAGTAATTGAACAGGGAAATTCTTCTGATGAGCAGTCTCTTAGACTATTTACAAAGGCTATGGGTCTTTTATTCACCAGATGAACAGTTTGATGAACTATATAATCAAAGTCTCTTACCACCAATACATTGTTTCCTATTGATCCGTACAGCAAACGTTTTGTCAGCTTGACACAGATTTCTACCATAGATCCTAATTCGCTTCTACCCTTGTAATACTGATCGAACTTTATAGGAGATACATTGTTACTTTCAAAGTAGGCAACAGATTCATCGTCATTCAAGAATCCAGCAATCAAATCTGATCCTGCGACCAATTGAGATCCTAAATCACTAACTACGTAAGTAGGAACACCGATTTGAAAGCTATGAATTTGTAAAGCTCTTATGAATTCTCCCACTGACAAATCCAAACATAACAAAAGATTTATTGCCCTCGTAAACATGCACGTTATGCAAAGTATGTACACTTTACTCTTGATTCCACTCACTTTGGCTAAAAATGGACCCATGAAATCTACAAAGACGTTACGATATGGTATTTTGGATGGATTAATTCGGATCTCCGTGTAAGGACTCTGATTTACCTTAATTGCTCTATTCTTGAACCTCCGGCAAATAACACATTTACGAATGATTTTTTTCACTACAGAAAAACAATGCGGGATCCAAAAATAACGTCTCAATTCATTCAAAACAGAGTAAGACCCAGAGTGAGATTGTTTACTATGATGGTACTGAACAATTAGAGTAGTTAACCATCCCTCTTTAGAAAGTAAGACTGGAAAGATCGCCAACTTGCCGTTCTTAAATATGTTAAACTTACTACGAACTCTAAGAATACCCACTCCGTCTATATAAATATTCAATTGATTTATTAGATTAGGAATGTCTTTCTGTCGAGAACTACTAGAGTTGAAATAGCTTAATATTTCCGAGTAGTTCTCCTTTTGATCTTGCTTTATCAACAAATTAGTAGCTTCATTGAAGTACTGATAAGATTCATGTTTAACAATAAATTTGAATTTCTCCGGATTCTTTCTATTCAACCTCAGTTTAAGCTTATTAATGAACACAATAACGAGTCAATAGGTACCCCTTAGTTTCTCAAAATCTGAAAGGTTATCAATATTCCTATTATAATTCAAATCGTCGTCCTCAACCGCAGCCTGAAAATCTACTACAGATTCGATACGGTCAAACTGAGAATCTGAAATAGATGGATTAGGAACAGTAACGGTTATAGTGTCTTCCCTACTAAGGAAGTCATTTTGTCCATGGAAAGGAACTGATATGGAGTTAGTTTTCATCAATTGTCTATATGATAGACATCTAGTCATACAGTCAGCGGGATTATCGGTACCTGAAATGAATCGAAATGTTACAGGAAATTTAGCACACAAATCAATTATCCTAGTTAAACGATTCTGAACGTATACCGTCCGCTTCTGCAATTTATCAAACTTGTTTACATGATATTGTATCCATGACAAACATACCTAGCTGTCAGAATATACCATCATTTCTGTAATATTAATTCGTACAGAACAAACTTCAGCATCAGACAACTCCCTATGCAAATCCTGAAGGCATTCGGTAGCTAATACAATACCCTGCAGTTCCAAAGATGGGATAGTCTTATTTCCCATTTGTCTATTTACAATTCTATTTTTAGCAAATAGAAAGGAAATTCTACCAGATTCAATATCTTGTATGTAAATGACAACACCGTAAATATCTTTACTGCTATCTGAAAATGCAAGCAATCTATACGAACTGTCTCTCGTACCTACAAATCTCTCAACAGTAACATTAGGTACAGAGTCAGTCTGTCTACAGAAATTATTCCATTCCTTCAGTAATGGTTTGGACAAAACTTCGTCCCATGTCAAATCAGTCATACATTGTAATTTATGTAAGAAAATTCTAGATCTGTTCAGCAGTGGGCCGTTAAAGTTGTAGATATCAAATTGTGAAGCAATTGATGATAGAATTGGACGTTTAGTTTTGGCAAACTTGTCTAAAGTTATAGGTTTTGCAGACAAAAGGTCATCATTTCTACTCCATTGTAATCCTAACAATTTAACTGTATCGTCAGTTTTGGAGGTGAAATCTTCATCAATTTTATTATGCAATTGAGCTTCATTAGTCAGGAATTGTTGCAAAGGAATACCTACCGCATAGAATATGTCAAATAATGAACTATAAGTCCATCGGAGATCATCTACGGTATTAGCAGTGAATGCTAGATTGTCCATATAGGACAATAGATAAATTAAAGATTTCAAATCTCTCAATTTTGGCTCATCATTTTCAGCTTGTAATATAAGCAGCCAATATAGTGACAACATAAGTATGGTAGGGCTACATCTTACACCGAAATTCAGTCTTAAATGTTTATAGGGAACAAGAGTCCAATCATTGTCTACATTTTCTACCCAATAAAACATTAATCTATTCTGGTCTTCCTCTGTTAAACCAATACAATTGAAAGCCTTAGATATATCGAAACCAAGTAAATATTTGTCAAATCTCAAATGAATTAATGCAGAGGAGAGCTTCTGGTTCAAGGAAGGACCACTATGGATAGCTTGGTTGTGACTCAAAGTTAATTTCTGACCGGAAATCTTTTCATTCAAATTTGAGAAATACTGTCCGGCATTTAGAGGTTTCCCTATCAAGTTTAAACACTCCCATATGCGGTAAGAAACTAGTATTAGGATTATTCTTACTGAATTCTTCAAAATCCACAATCCTTTCAATGGTTCCAGAAGCCTCTTGCTGCTTGAAATTATCATCCATTAAATGTAACAATTCGGGTTTATTTTTTAATTTCTTAAGTAGAGATTTCAGGATAGTTTTAGATAGGTTTTCATTTCTACCTAATAAATGAGATACCGAACCATTCCAAAATAGAGGTATAACAATCCTATTTTCAGAGTCAAGCTTAGTATTCTGTAAAGCATCTCTAATCAGTTCTCTATTCAGGGTACTTTCACTCTCACTAGCTTCACTATCTCAGTTAATATATTCGTTGCAATATTTATCCAAAATATCATCGGTACCTAATTTGAGTTTAGTTTCATTTAATTTACCCTTACTCACAACCTCAAAACATTTATCATCGGATACAGGGAGAATATTAGATGTACCACAATATTCAGTTAGAGTACTTGTTTCATTCAATTGAAAAGAGACATGTGAATTAATTTCTACCGAGACATTATCCATATCTAAGGTGGGCAAATCTACCAGCAACTGATCAGCATCACCTCGCAACAAAACACCAGCATGAGTTACAGAATAAACAGACTTACCATCTTCACCAAAAACTATTTCCCTTTCGGGTAAGCAGTAGCTACTCTTAGTACCTATAATAAGTTTTATGCCTCTAATGCTACTGCTCGATTGAGAGAGCAATGAGTCGGCTAACTTGAAATTCTTTGATTCGAATCCACATACTATATCACCTAGACAGGCGATTTCTAAATTGATGTTAATTTTAGGAATGCACAATGCCTCTATAGTAAAGAAAGACTGACCAATCTTAACAGGAAATTGAACTAATTTGCTTTGATAAATCTGAGTTGAATTAGGACTTTTATCCACTTTTGCTGCGAATGAAGCAACAGCGCCTACATCAGAGTTAGATTTGGATAGCAAATCTGTTTTTCGGGCTCTGTCATACCTCTCAGCAGCTAAGAAGAAATTGTTAACAATATTGTCTAATGAAGGTCTAACATTATTAGTAATATAAATCATTTGTTCCTGGAAAGAACAATTTAATCCACTCCTTACAAAATGCTGGAGAAAATGATTAGTGGTTAAATTTAGTTTTGAACTACTCTCAATTAATAGTCTAACTTTAGAAATGTAATCAAAGGGTTCAGCATCTGTATCTAATTTAAGGTTAATCAATTGTTTAATAACATTAGATCTTTGAAGGTCAGGAGAGGCTAATGCATTTGTTAATAATTTTTTAGCGTGCGTATAACCTAACCGATCAGCTTCCAGAGATTTTACTAGGGTCAAAGCTCTACCGCTAAGTTGTTGCTTCAAAAGAAGTTTATCGTATTCAGAATAAGAAAACTTATTAATTGTGTCTTCAAATTCTACCAGGAATCTAGATAAATCTTCATTTACTTCACTATCAAATTTAAGAAGAGGTGCGATAGGACTACGCAAAATACTCTTAGCGTTTTCATTATTAGAGGTAGCGTTATGAGAGCTAAATAGTGTCCGGAGATGCGATAAGGAACAGATTAACCTCTCTTTGTACTCCTGACAAGATTTAAACTCTGCCTCCTCAATGGTTTCTAATTTATCCTGAATTTCATTATCTAACTGTGATAAGTCACATTGATACGAATTATGCAAATCTATTGACTCAGTTATTTCAAGGCTAGTCAAACTAGGGAATTCAGATTTCTTAGACACAGTTTGAGTAACTAATTTTCGCATGTATTTGCGTTTGTTTTTTAAGTTATCTAAACTGGACATGATGGTAATCGAGAGAATTTTCTAAATTTAAGTTAAATAGCTTAAGAGCAAAAACTATAGCGTAAAAGCATAGATAAGGTTAAAGCATAAACTTTTATATCATAGAATACAAATAATCAACACAAATTATACAAATATAAATTTATAAGGAAAGGAAAGGAGAAGAGAAAAATGCCGCCATCGACACCAAAAATACCTGCACCGACCAGAGGATTCACTGTTACCAACCAAAGATCTTTATCCCCTGGCAAGGTCGCCATGAAGTGAATTTGAACCTTTAGCTATAACAGGAATGAATTTGAAGACATAAATAATATTTAGATTGTATTGTTAGATCTTTTTAGTGAATCCTCCTGTCAATGGCAACAGGTTGGATGGTGAACCGGCAAACAGGTGCCTAGCACTAGATCCACGCTTATCACCCCAAGCAGCTGTAACAGATAGCTTATATGAATATAGGAATATAATTAGGAAATATAGTAATTAGGAAATATAGTAATGATAATTTAGAAAGAAATTTTTTTATAATATAATGTAAATTTGATTATAATTTAATTCTACGAATTAGTAGAAGTAAAGATAAAAATAAAATAAATATTAGAGTTAATTCAGACCGAAGTCAATTTTTCTGATAATTGAAATTAGGGGCTATTGTTTAAAGTTGCTTTTATTTAAATTCAGAGATTTTAAGATCTTAAGGATAGTTGAAATGTTTTCAAATGATTTTAACAAACTAAGACCAGTAAGTAGAGCTAGAACAGACGAGCCTTACCGGTTTGTCAAAACTAATCCTCAGTGGCTGGTTGGAATCCCCTCGTGAGTCGAGTGCAGGTCCCAGTGACGACGGCTAACGGTTAACTCCTCTCCCCTCTCATTCGACTTCTTATCTCTCCATGTTTAGAGTAGAGACATAAAGTAAAGAGCTGTTCACACTGTGGTAGTTGGGTGTGAAGTCTGCCTGGCTCTGCACATTTTTGACTGACATCTCCTCTGGTGACAAAATAGGAAGCCAGAAAAACGGATTCGAACACATGGGTTTAGGCTAGTCATCTCAAGCTGCATACCTACTGGTCGAACAAATAGTGAATACCTACTCATATATGCAACTTGAAACAACCAGCCCAATATATTCAACAAGGTGCAGAAAATTAATTTCTTTCGAACTCAACATAAAAATAAATTTGATAAGCTTATGAATTTATCTCAATTTTTTTAATTATGTAAAAATACACTTTAATACTATATACTAATTCGATGTTTTTTTAAATCTTTTAATGCAAATAATTTATACAGCTGTGATGGTACATAATTATAAGACTAACAAGAAGTTATTTTTTGTTTTAGATAAATTTGAAGTGATTTTTTTTATGTTCAATGTTTCTCGGGTCTACATTATTCCAATATTGGCAACGAAGTTCAAACATTGGGGCAGTGTTGTCCATGAAACATTGTTATCTGAATATTATAATGTATTATAAATATAGCATGAGTATCAAAATTAGAAAAGTGTCAGATATGTTTTCAGTCATTATAATGATAACAGGGAAGATTCATCACCTAATTTGTTTTATTGTTCTATTGTTTTGATGAACATTTCGTAATTAAGTGGGTGATTCATTTAAGATGAAGAACAGTTCAATCAGCATCTTGTCGCAGTTTCATCAGAGATGAGGAGTTCCATAAATCGCTGAGTAGAATGGTCCTCATGGGAATGTTTAACAAGCAGTGCTATAATTAGTTTCGATAGAATTATCCATGGAAACAATTTCACGTTACATATAAATAGGGTTTCCATGTGGTTTAATGGTTATAATGTGGCAATAAAGTTTAAATATGTGCAATTAACCGTCAAAACACGCTAATGAAGCATGTCACTCTTCTATTTTTAAACCATATCATTAAAACCATATTAATTAGAGATTGTGTGTTTACCATATGCAATGTACCACAATAATTGTATTTTTTACATGTCAAATATCTTACTTGTAACGTAAGTTAACCACACTTAGTTTAGTTGTTTTCCATGCAAACCACATACAATACATATGATATCCATTTCCAAAGAGTATTCATGGTTCTAAATCAGTAAGTACTACAAGGTTTACACGTATGGTCAATGGATATGTAATTGTGTATGCAGGGTATATACTGAAGTATCTCAGAATGATCTACCACAAGATGATACAATGTTCTTCAATTCGAGTAGTTACTTGAGTGTGTTTCTGGATTTATTGACGAAAAATATTAATGAATGCATGAAAATATATAAAATCTGAAGCACAGGTTTTCATTCTAGTCACTAAAACGTGAAATCTGTTACTAAGATAGGATTTTCCACTTCATACGAGTATCATCTATTATTTTAAAATACATATGTGTTTCAAAAGATTAAAAAACCTCTGTGAGATGTAGTTACGTGACTCCATTCTAGCATGATGCAAAATTGCACATACAATAAGTCTACTGAAATTATTAACATTATTTCAATGAAGGTTAGATTACGACACTGAAATAAATCTGACTGAAACACGTTGAAGCAATCGAAACACGTTAGTATATCAAAATCATAGTTGATACCCTTTTAAATCCATCCAAAATATTATCTACTTGTATTGATTAGGGGATCGTCTGTCGTTTTGCTAGCTTCCAATAATACTCGTCCGATTGAGATGAGATTTTGACATAAGGTGTAATGCTCCAAAACTTTGAAATTGTCAATGTGAATTTTAATTTTGCCTCCCCCCCCCCACTCTCCAAAACCCCAAAAAAGTCTAAGGATCAATAGGGATCGAAATCTTATAGAAGCTAAACTGTGGTCTACCATATCGTAAGGTCATCTAGAAGATCTTTTTTCATATTTCCATATAAATATTTTAGTATTTGATTTTTTTTTTCACTTTTTATTTTATATAAATGTTAGAAATCGAAATTAAAAAAAAATCTTTGTACTGATCTTATGAATTTCGAGCTGAACAGATTAGCGCCTCGAAATTTTTCTGTAGGACCAACCCTCATTGAGCCTTAAACTTTAGGCGCGAGTACGATTTGAGTAAAAAGTTACTGAAGTACAAAAAAATACTTCATTAAGTCGTTTCAAGAGACAAAATGTCGCTTTGGCTACGACGAAGCCATATTTGCCAAATATTGGAGACGATTTAACAACATGAGGTCCCTCTGAGGGAACCAAAGGACCTCCCTGCCTGTTACAACGAAGCCATCTACCAAAAATGGAAGGCTATGTCGCAACAACACACAGAAAAAAATACCTCCCACCTCCACTCCATCCATTATTCACCTCCCGGACCCACTTCTAGTTGCCACAGCAAACTGAAATTTTCTGTACGTTCTCTTTAGACTGATTTATAGCAAAATAAATTAAAAGAAAAACGGCAAAAATTGAAAACTTTAATACTAATGAGTTTGACGTGAGTTTTCTAAACACATCCTTCTTAAGTTACTTTATATTTTTAGATTTACGGGCCTTTCTTGACTTTGTTCCTACATAAATACCAAATATATTTTGTATTTAAAAGTTAAAAAATGTTTACGTAACGGCGTAAATCAGTGTAAATCACATGTATAAGGAAATTAATTGACCTGTGCTAACCTGTGACAACATAGAAATACAGTTTGTTAACTAGTTTAGCCTCTAAGTACACATCAGTCCATGACTTAATGGAGTTCACACGCATGCGCGTTCTGTTATTGGGTCACACTTCACCCAATCACAGCTCTGCTCTCTCAGTTGCCAATGTTTCAAATACCTATTTATCCTTATATGTTCACAATTTTTTGTTTTACTTAACATTTTTGTTCAGAATATATTGTATTATATACAGTGAAACTCCTTAGTTTCGAAGTGATGGTTCCTTCATAACTGAGAGCCACTTCATAATTCGTGTGCAGTGTAGTATTCTATAATTAAAATCATTGAGAATTCTGGTCATTGAGGGATAACTATAACAAATACTATTTTGATTTGGATGTCCACTAAATTTTATAAAAAATTGGGTAATGAAACATATATTAGGTGAATATTGTGGGAAATCAATATTGAAGCACACTATTGTAAAAAAATAATGTATTTCATGGTGGTAGGCATTTATGCATAAATTTAAGTCTTTAATAAGAAATACACATCATTTAAATCTAAAACTATACAGAAAACACATTTAATACTCAATATAACCGATTTATTGATAACCTAAACTTTATATTAAATCTTTACCATCCTGATTTACATATTCATATATAATACTATTATAGGATTATACAAAATTATAGGTAGTATCCTATAATTGGGTATTATCCTATAATTTAGTATTATCCTTTAATTGGGTATTAACCTATAATAGAGTATCACTTTATAATAAATATGGTAGTGTCTGGTGGAGAAGATTGCTTAAACCCACTATTGGATAGAGGTTTTTTTTTTTTATAAAAAAAACTTCTATATTGTAATTGCTTGTCTTACTTGCATTTTTGATTGTCACTTCTGCAATATGACTTTAAATTCTGCCAATAAATTTTTCATTTCTGCCATTTCATTATTCACTTCTTCCAACTTGACTTGGAAAGGGTATAGTTATACCTCAAGGACAATCGTTTCCATGATTTAAACTAAGAAAATTATTTCGCAACACAGGAGCATTTCACAATTCAGGTCCTTCATTACGATCGAGTGCTTCATAAAAAAAATTGAAAAAAACCGTAGCTTTATAAATAAGACATGTGTTTTTTTAAACCCATAGTCAATCCTTCCCACACATTCTTATAGTGAAAACCATTAGGGTTAATATAGCAATATAAAATTCCTCAACATTTTGTTGTAAATCCAGTGAGAATTGATTGCATATAACTGTTTATATATTCATTTAAAGATTTTTACAATCAGTGCACTGCAATAACATTTACTTTTCCGATTTTTAATTTTAAATCCAAAGATAAAGAATGATCGCCGTTGGTTTTGAATGACACTCAGACAAGTGGAAATATTTATTTCATTAATAAATATTCGAGAGAAGTAAAAACATCAGAAACAAATAACAAACTCTTATTTACATATGATATTCCTTTACATGTAAAATTAAGACCGAATACGCAATATTTGGTAATGAAATTAAAATTTTAGATCAACACAGAGTCTTGAAAAGAAGTTTAAGTGACACCGTTTTGTGACTAATTATATAGGGTAAGAGTGAAAAAAACTTTTGTGACAGTGTTTCGGAGTGTAATGTACATAACAGAGGAATATCAATCAACCAAAACAATAACTCGTTTTTTTCAGAGCAGAACAATCAATACAATGAAATGTAACATAATAAAAATTGCAAAGATTAAATTGAATGCAACCTTCATATATGACATATTTATGATAATGAATACCAACATGTATTACTTAATTTCATGATATTTATTTAATAAAGACAATTTTAATGTAATTATTCATGAACTCTTATTTAGGACAATTCCAGGCATGTGATTTTGGAAAAAAAACAGAGACCTGAAATTGAAAATATATATTGCTAAACAACTCCTATTTCATTTATATAATTAACGTAAGATTGATTGAGCATAAATATATTGGTGAAATCCATTGCAATTTGAATGCTCATTCACAAAGAGTATTAACCCAATTAAAACAGAATACATGCAAGGAACTCCAGTATCAGTTCTGTTCCGCATCCTGGTAGACACCTAGTTTAGTTGACCCTTGGATAGGATCAACTAAACTAGGAAGCGGGTATATAATATAGAGGGATATTAATATTTGAATCATATCTTAAATATAGTTATTGAGATTAAGGATCCGTTAACATGACTATTAAAAGTTCAAATGGCACGGTTTACAAATTGAAAACATTTTCTTGTTTAGTTGAAGGATGGAATATATTTTAAAAGTTCATATTTTTTTTCAGTCATAAGACATTCTCTTGAATAGTTGATCGGTATTATAGATACATTTTACATTCAAAAAATATTTTATTCTTATTTAAATTTCAATTGTAAAAATCATAATATAAAATAATTTGAACTTATTTCTTTATTGTTCAACGCTATAATATAGGATTCATATACCCGCTTCCTAGTTTACCCGCATTCTCATTCTTGATAGCATTAGTCTTCAAATTTACTGTGTGTAAATCTCTCTGCAAAGACAGGGTTATAATTAATTGACGTTGGAATACTGAAAAAAGCTCTTTACTCTTATAGTATTTTTCTCAAACAGATAAAATGATTTTCTATTTTGTTAATTCTAATTATTTTACTACACTATATATTTTTTAAATTAGAAAGTAAATATAAGTGACACATGAATTTGTGTGATTTTTCAATGATTGCTTCCAATGATATTCTTTCATATCAACAATTAAATTGCATTGTCTCACTTCAAAATTCACGTGAATTTATTCCAAATGCAATGAAACTGAATTCATATTTTCCACAGTCAAAATACGGTTTCCATATTTTTCTATATTGTTGAAAATGAAAATACCTCTAAAACCGCCTCCTTTATTGTGATCGAATATATATAATCAATTTATCGGATTAATGATAGCAATGCTCCTTACCATTAATAAATCAATGAATTCAAGATAATCTATCAATTAAATTCAATGATCTTAATCAAATAGATAAATTTTCTTTCGGAAATTAACAATTCACTCTCATAGAGCATGATGGCCTCAAACCATACACAATATTGTTTAATGTTGTCACAATAATCATAATATTATTAAGTGGTACTAAACTAATAGCATTTGTTTCAAAATTTTCAAATTTGTTTTTTGGTGCAAGTGAATAGACCAATAAGAGTGCAGAATTGCTCTTCTCTGCACATAAATCTTTCTTTTGCCAAGCACAGAGCGCCAAATTGCACGTCATAGCATCCGTCGATGAACATAATTAAGAAGTGATTCGAATTCTTCCTTTATTCAATATAAGAGTAAGAGACACTATTCTCCTACTTCTTCTAATATCTTCTCTTATTCAATACTAAACTGTATTAACCATCACTAAATTTGATTGATTAAATTTCTAAATGATTGAATTGGAATACTGATGGAAGAATATCATAAATAATGAAGACTTTCGAAATATGCCAATTCGACAAGAAACTCAATCTCTTCTAAAAGAATTATCACGTTGACTTTAAAAGTAAATTTGGCAAAAGATTATTAACAGAGCGTAGCATAAGTGAAGTGGAATATTGAGCAACTTGAACAGTTCTTCGGTCTGAGGGTTATTGACTTATATGATCTTCATCTTACACAAAATAGAAACTCAAATTTATTAAGTGTTTGAAGAAAGAGTTGAAATTGAGCTTCGTAAATTACGGTAGGGAGGAATAATTTACTTCAATAAACAGTAATCAAAAATAGTGTCATCATATAGGATAGTAACAACACACATTATATAAGATTGAATTGATTAGTAAATTAGTTTGAAAATGAAGGATTACAGTAAAAAATAACTTTTTAAATGGATGAATGCAATGTCATTTTTTACAACATCCTTTCCTACAGAATGTAACATTTCATTATTATCTTAATTTATCATACTTGATTTTATTTTCTCAATATGTATTATATGTAACTTTCATCGCTTTTTATGAAAACGTATTTAAAAAAATAGTTTTCGTTTTTTTCACAGCCACATTCGATGGGCTAAAATATTGAGATACATATTGAAACATTGAATTCATTTGATGGCGACTTTTGTTCATTTTTGAGGGATAAAATTATATCCTTTCAAATTTACTTCTCCTAGTTATATGTTTTTTTCCATGTACTTATTGTGTATATCTTTTTTTCTTAGCTCAAAACCACACAGCCATTCTATACACTTATTATAATTCGTGCGAAATATTAACAAGTTTAATTGAATTAAGTGATACTATACTCTTCAACATAATATAAATGTAGGTGCCAAATTTCACAAACGATTTTCTTATTAAATTACAAATTAATATTTAGTTTCTTCGTCGTAAATAAATATATTCCAGTTCAGATAGAAAACAATTT
Source organism: Caprella mutica (assembly GCA_947561585.1). Lineage (NCBI taxonomy): Eukaryota > Metazoa > Arthropoda > Malacostraca > Amphipoda > Caprellidae > Caprella > Caprella mutica. The sequence goes on from CANNZV010000007.1 coordinate 1,061,802, forward strand.
TCTTTCATTACCATTTTTCTGTTCTGATAATTATTATCTTCCAATTGGCAAGTTTGCAGTGTAAAAATTCACATTTAATGGAAAAGATATTATTCCTCATTCCGAGTGAAAGCAGAAGGAATATTGCAAAGAAAAAAAAGGTGATACATTCCAGAATTTATTGTTGTTTTATTCATGTGCGTACGTATATGTTATAAGTAATAACCGTATGTCTTTATTCTGTTTTTTTTTTTTCATCTCTCTCCTAAAAGAGTATAATATAATGAATATCGAAAATCGTCATAAGTGGTTTATGATAAAACGTTTGGGTGTATGTATTATTAGGAATATAGGTAGTTTGAACGGTGCTAGGAAAATTTGTCCATGGAAAATTAATCTACGGAAAATTGGTCCACTGAAAATTCATCCGTTTTCTTAAATTTAGAATAGGAAGAAAGACATTTTATTTCATAAGAGATAATTGCAGTAGCTTAAAATCTGGTTAGATGAAAATAACACATATATTCAGCTGTTGATTAAAATGTATTCTATGTAGCTTTTATATTATGTTATTTATAATTAAAAATGAAAAAGAAAAAAAATAACTCAATCAAATATTAAATTGAAAAGCTGGACATTTTCAGCAATGCAATATTTGTCAAAAATAATCTGTTTCATTTGGAGTGCATTGCAATACTAGCTTTATATTTGTTCGATAATATCTCGATATTTTGGCCTTTTGAGTTGTGTATCATCTCTCTTTGTTTCAATTCCTTTAATTTTGAGTTAAATCTTCTACCAAATATTAGGATGCTATTTCTTGAACATCCAAAAATCAATTGAATATAACGGGTTTTCGCGTTGATTTTGTGATCCCTGTTTTATTCCAATGTACGTAGCTACAGAGTAGTTAATAAACTCAATTGACATCCTCACATAAATTTTAATTAATACCAACAACATGTTCAGGTGCTAAAAACACTAAGGCACCAAACAGTTTATCTTAAATTGAGTTAATAAAATTTATTATATATCTATCAATCTTAATGTGTTTTTTTTAAACAATTTTGCAGTACAACCAACTTTAATTATAATGGATGCAACGAAATGGATTAACTATTTACTATCACCTACATACATTGAATTACCTTATACCAAAACAGTTATCATAACATTTTGTTCCATTTAAATTAATTATTTTGCGTTTAATGTAATAATTTTCCGTGGACGAATTTTCCGATTACGAATTTTCCGTGAACGAATTTTCCGTGGACGAATATTCCGTGGACGAATTTTCCGTGGACAAATTTTTCTGTCACAAGTTTGAACACCTTATTTACAATAAAAGTATATAATATTTTGCTGAACCTTTAACATTTCATGAAATATATTTTCAAGAATAATTGCACAGTTCATTCCCTCTAAACTATCATTTTTATAATTGTAGAAATAATGATTGTATTATATATTGATGATTCGTGATTTCAACTACATTATTAAAACCTTCACATATTTTTCAAAATAAAATGTATCACGAAAGTGTCGTTGCTTTAAGTTCTTCTTCCATCTCAGTATTGGTTTATTCATCTCTTGTATTTCGAAGTACATTAACGAGGACCCTAACCTGACGCTGGATCACACTAATTGAGTTTACTCAGTTAGTTGATGGATATCTTTTTCCCATAAACTCCCATCAATCTAATATTAGAATAACAAGAAAGCCTTAGTACATATGTGCACATTGCACAGTTACAAATTTTATCAATAATAAAATAGATACAATAACTTTATTATCACGAGAACTACAAATTTGAAGATTATAAAGTCTTAACCACTATCGGATTATATTAGATAGAATAATTAACACATAAAACATTAAGCCTGGCCAAAAAGTGCATGATGTTGCATCACACATTAAAGACTGGCTGATAAGTTTCTTTTCATAAATTTGTTAAGGCTTAGAAGCTATCATTATTTAGTGCGTGATGCTTCACCTCACGTAGCAATCTGAAAATCATTATACTATAAAAGCTCTAAGTCTTAAAATGTTTGTTAAAAGCTCATCATCCCGTCACGTTCTGAATGTACTCAAAATGCACTCTTTCGTGACTAGCCATGTAGCTTGCTGTGTCGGATCAAGCACTTTTCAGTTTTTATAGAACATGCTACATATGGAGAGAAATTTCGCGATAATATTTTCTAGTAGTGACATTCCAATATCCTTGAATGAACTAATAATATACTGGGACATTTTACAATTATTCTTACTCTCTTCATTAATTTATTTCATCGGTGACTATTATTATTTTTAATTTTATACTAGATAAGTCAACTCAAAAAATATTGAATCAACTTTCCAAGACAAAAATTTATAAATTCCATGTAAGGTGAAACAATCAATTTATTATTCAGATTTGAATTATTATGAAGACTCTACACTAAAAACAACTCCAAATTAAGATCCACTCTAATTGAGAAAATTTAAATGTGAAAAATATGCAGTTTATGCACCTCTAGTCAAATGCAATCAAATAAAATATAAATTTTAAAACTGTATGAAATTTTAATTCGAGCAATTGTTGTTCATTCGAGCAATTTGATCATTCGAGCAATTGTTCATTCGATTAATAATTGTTCGTTCAAGCGATTGTTTTTCGAGCAATTATATTTCGAGCAATTGTCCACTCGAGCAATTGTTGATTCGAGCAATTGTTTTTTGGGTAATTGTTTTCGAGCAATTGTTTTTTTAGCAATTGCTTGTCGTTCCCACTCCTTCTTAAGCAAAGGACTCTAATTTAAGAAAAAAATGAATTTGGTGAATAATTACTATAAGGGCAGGTTTAACTTAAGCTATATTAGGGTATTTTTAATTTATTTAATTGATAAAAGTTAGAATATAAATTTCCCAAGTAGCTTTATGTAAATGAAGATTTGTATTACATTTTATAATTTATTGCAGAACAAGAACTATTGCGACGAAACATACTGCTTATAATTGAATTATATGTAAATTGCAACCCCAATTCCATTTGTCTCATGCATAAATTTATAGTTTGAATACATTATTCCACGTTCTTATCATAAAAAATCATGCAAAGCATGTGAAGAATGCAGCAACCTACTTCAATTAGCTACATAATTGAATGGTTCCACAATGACACTTTACTTTTGTGAGTAAGGAAGCTATTCATATGCAAATAATTTGAAAACAGATTATCGTTATGATACCATTTTGTATCCAAAATCTGACTATGAATGGCAAATATAAGCAATGGGAAACATTCATTCTGTGCCTTTTATAACCATTGAATATATCTGAAGGGTAGAATTAATTTAAATAGTAGATACATACATACATACTATTTGTTTCAGATTTTGAAAAAGTTGTGAGAGAGATAGCTTCTAAATTAACAATTTGCATGATTATAGGAGACTACATGGTTATGAATTAAATAATTTATTTCAAGATAAGAATGAATATTATCCAATAAATGTTTGGTCATATGATAGAGTATTGTTCACAAAAAGATCTTAACAGATTCTTGGTTATCATGTTTTAATCATTGTATAAAACCGCGAAATGCTTTTCTTAATTTAATGTCGAAACATTCAATAAAACATTTTATAACGATTTAATCTTTTGGAAATTAAGATCCATACTATATTATTTTATTAATTTCTGAATTATGTCTTTATTTCCTCAGATAATGTAACTAGGATGTCTTCAGGAGTTGGTTTTCAGCGTTAATAATTCAATTTTTATTTACTCGAAGTCTTGAAAGCTAATTTCTTCTAAGCTATATCAGCCCAGTCGAATGAAAGATTAATAGGATCAATTATTAATAATGAGTATAATATCAAACTTCAGGCTTCAATTAGAAGCAATAACTGTGCGAATCTCCTTGTTTTTATCTTCATAACTCCTTTTCTTTTAATAAAAAACTCAATCATTTTAGTCACTATTTTTGTTCTTTCTATCACATTTGATATATTGGATGTGTGGAATCGCTTCTCTATTTTTTTCCGACATTCTTTATTTACCAGGTGAAGTTGAGTAACAATATTACGATGTTTTTTCATTCGTACTTGTTTTTAGTATCCATATTATATTTCTCTCCCTAACTCTCTCTCTCTTGACGATGATAAACATTGTTCTATGAATTTTCAGTTTTGTTACTTTTGATTATTTTAAATTCTTCAACAGGAACGAATGAATGGAAATTATCACATTGATTTCGCAGTTTAAATTAGTTAATTAAAATATTTCATTCGGTATTTAGCTATGTCCAAAATCAAACTCTTTCATGTATTTTGTTTACTATAGTATACTACTAGGGCAACAGATACAGGTGAACGGAGAATTGGACGAGGGAAATTTTGCCGTAGGAATTTTCGCCGCCGGAATTTTTTGCCATTGTAAAATTCGCCGCTAAGAAAATTCGCATTTAGGAAAATTCGACGTGAGGAATATTTGAATAATTTTTAAATAATAATATAACAAAACAAATTTATTCCTATGTACGTTAATAACTATATATAAATTATATAAATAATAATGACTAAACATAATGTATTCCTATTTATTCTTTATATTATGTTAGAATTGCAGCAACGCAGGTGTTTTCATGGATTCTAAAATAGAAATCAATGGAATTTTGGTTTAGAGAGATCGCCCACACTCACAAGAGAGATATTTTAAATTTAGCATTATAAAAAGTATACTACCTTAAAATATTTTTGCAATGCACAGTAATTTAAATTTTAACAGATGTCGTTATATTTAATACCGAATAAATCAAAAATATCAATAATTAGTAGGGCGGAGCGTCGTAACACAATTTTTTAATTAGATTTGGTAATAGTTATTAAATTGTGTCACTACATGTCACTACATTACATACATTTATTATCTTGATTCATTTTTATTACTAAATGAAAAGAAAGCTAATAAATGACATCTTCGACGGGATAATAAATATTTATTAGCTTGCTTCTTTATTATTATTAAATAGAAACTTTAGTTAATTTGCTAGTAATATATAGTCTTCAATTTTTAGCTCTTTAGATAATAACTACTGGGCATTTCTACAACTAATTAATTACATGTGGTTAATAAAACATTTTTAACACAATTCTTAAATAATGAATCAACCTGTTTAATACACTTGAACAAAGTTATTTGTCTTTTGTAAATAAACGATTCTATTAAGAAGTGCTTTCTTTTACTAAGTCGAACAATATTAGTCGAAGCACAATTTTTATAGTTTCATATCTATCTGCACAGATTTTAGTAGGAGCACAGAGTTAATTTATGGAAAGATATCCAAGTATTAACATTTCGACTGTCATGGACACTCATAGATAAACACACTCTATAACCGGTGGCCGGTCAATAGATCCCCGGTAAAAACATCCCCGGTCATTTGATCCCTGGTCATTAGATCTCCGGGCATTTGATCCCCGGTCATTTGGTTCCCGGTCATTTGATCCCCAGTCATATTTTTTGTTTACTCATAAATTTAGCATACAATAATTTATTACGATTTATATTTCTATATAAAAATTGCCAATAAAACTTGTGAAACAATTTAACATTTACTATTTATATAATAATTTTTGTTAATAATAAAACAAAATAACAGAAATCAAACAGCTATTTAAACATAATTTACATTTACAATTAGTCAGGAAACATTCTACAGGTGATAGGAAATATTAAGATTTCAAGAAGATTACAAGATTGTCAAAAGTTACTCCTCAATTAGTTCCTATAACAGGAGAAATAATTACGAGACATGCTCCTGATTTACTTGATAAGTCATATGTGTCACTTATAGCTGTCCATTTTATTTTACCATTGAATATTTTTTGTTGCCTGAATGTAAATTTCAAAGCATATATGCTGTTACTTATTTGAATTAAAATATTTAATTTCTTGTTAGCTGTTTTTACCCTTATTACTTAGTTTCTTTAAAAAAACCTTCATCGACTGTTAGGTGCATATTTCTACTATATATTAAATGATTAATATATTTACATATAATAAATGAATAGTAGGTGTATAAACAGAAAAAATGACTGTAATCAAATGATCGGGGATCTTTTGACCGGGAATCAAATAGTATGGGGATCAAATGACCGGGAATCAAGTGACCGGGGATCCTAGACCCTATAACTGATGGGATACTGAAAACGCTGGAGTTTTCTCAGCTCAAATGCCTTTCACAATATAAATAAGCGGGTTGATTGAAGCTGAATATAATTGAATTCGTGTTCTTATATGAATTTGACGGTGACCGGTATATTCAACCCCGGTATATTCCACCCCGGTATATTCCACCCCGGTTTATTCCACCCTAGGTATATTCCACCCCGGTAAAATCCACCCCACTTTACGGCTTAGGTTTGTTAGTTACAAATATTAACCATTTATTAATCTTTTATATAATACTATGTAACTTGCATTTTCATTGTAGCAAATTAAGCCTTTTGCTGATCGATCACAAACTGTTAGGTATTTATTTTTCACTACACATGTGATAGAACAGCAGAGGGAAAGGTTGTGTGAACGCTCTTTATCAGTTGAGGTATTTAGTCTTTCAATCACGAGTTGATTATCTTCACTATCACTAACACAACAGCGATATTAAATGTAAGATGGTGTCATAAAGAACTTTGACACTTAACACTTTCTTGATTATGTTATTAAAAAGATATGCACAATTATAGAGTTATATATCTGAGTTATAAAGTTAAAGTTATATGTCTGAGTAATAAAGTTAAAGTTATATGTCTGAGTTAAAAAGTTAAATATTTTTTAGCGTATTAATTATTGATAAATTAGTTTCATTAGGTCGATTGTTAATAACATTGTTAGTTAATTACAATCATAATCCCTATTTTATTAATGAGCTGTCCGACCTATCACCGGAAAATGACCACCACACGAAATTTTATGTTAACCAGCAAATATCATTCCTTATTTATCATAAAAATATTATTCGCAGTCAATTCTTATATAACTCAGTAAAATTTAGAACGAACTACAATCGTCGCTTTGACACATACTGGAAACCTGCAAATTTAAATATTCACTGGTGTTATTTTCTAGTTATTTACTGATTTGTCTTCTTTAGAATTCATAAATAGGTTTGGTGCAGTTATGTTACAATGTACAAATATTTTTTTAGTCTCATTAAATCATATTTGAATTTTATTGATCCTGAGACTATTGAGGTAGAATCACCAAATCAAGGAATATTAGTTAAGCGGAATATTTTAATGAAGGAAACTCTCGATAGATGCCAATTAGACGAGAAACTCAATCTCTTAAAGGAAAGTAATCATATTGAAATTTAAGCTAGGTAAAACGTGAATTTACAAACTGGAATATGAGTGAAGTGGAATATTGATATGGAATCTATTTGAACAGTTCTTCATTATAATATTTAAATTTATTTGAATTAACTTCATTGAATTGAATTAGCTTTAAAATCAAAAATATGTCTAATACTTATGTATGTAGTTTTAAAATTTATCAAATTTAAGTTTCAGGATATAAATTTCGAATTAATAGATAGATATAATTTCATTTATCAACTTTGTTTAATATATATGTATCATTAGATAAATGAAGATAGATATGATAATCTAAAAAGAAAGCTGAAAAAATTATCTGAAAGGTATTTTATCGGTTGGACATTTTGTTTGTAGGCTTTTTATCCGAAGATATTTTGTCTGTAGGCTTTTTTTCTAAAGACAATTTGGCCTATTACCATTGAATATAAATTCAAAGACTTTTAAAAATTGTACATGCTCAAATTTCTCAGTTTATGATTATCTTGAGAGTAAGGATATATTTGGTTATTGTCAGCAGCGGTTCATTCTGTTATTCAAGATAGCAATCTTGGTCCCTTATTATTCTTCAGCGATCTTTCTCACTCTCTCATTTTTTGCTAATGATCTTAATTCAAGTTGCATGTTGCCTCGTCATGAACTGGTTGATGCTCAATTGCTCATGTGGTAATAAACAGACACTTGCGTGGTATTTGTCAGTGGCTTGTTGCAAATAGATCGCTACAGATATTGATTGGGTGATCCTTAATTCACATTGGGTCAGTAATTAATTAATTTATTTCTTTTCTGTTAACGTATTAGGATAAGAGACTTAATATCGGAGTTCATGTTTACAGTAATTCATTGAAGGTTTTATGTTCGCTTGGTGTAGAGGACATGATTCAAAATGAGATTTTCCTGCTAGTACTTTAATCAATGCATTCCACTTTCATTCATCCCTATATAAACTTTTCTATTGAGGCTTGGTTTGGATTATGCAGAGAATTAAAATTATGAACCGATTACGTTCGAAATACAATAATAATTGTGTAATAGTTAGATATATATATTGACCATCTCTTATAGAACAAACTGGTGATTTCCTTCAAAACATGAAGTTATTGAAGTTCGACAAGTGGTACGATTATTCAGTATGTGTTCACATGTTTAGGATGTTTAAATCTGATTCATCTGAATGATTTTACAGCAAACTCATGAACATTTAACTAGACATAGAGATAATTATTATGTATTCAAAAGAGAGTATTCAAAAGCATCTTTTGAGACAGGAATAGTTCACTTTAAACCTAATAACGATTTTATTAATACAGTTTTTTTATGTTCATGATACAGTATGAATTTTTTTTCACTTAAATATTTTTATATAGTTATATTTTTTAATCGATATAATTAAAATTATAGCATATAATTTGACCATTATATGTTAATTTGTGTATGTGACAGCCAAAGCACAGTCACGGTTATCGGGGCAAATTGTGTTTTAATAAATAGATAATAAAATAGCTAGCACAAATTGCTAAACCATAGCTCATAAAAACATGACTGCAAATCTGCATACTACGAAAATGCTTCGGGGTGTCTATATATTTTCTGTTCATCCTTATATAATATTAGTTTGTTTCTAATAGTTTATCACGACAATCACACTTTTTAATTCCCGTGATGTGCATTTATGTATCGTAGTAATAAAAGATGTGATATTAAATATAAATATTGACACATTATATGATTTGATTAACGATGCTTATATGTATGTATTTACAAGCTCTCTTCAATAGTTGGTTTACATATTTAATAAATCTTTCATTGTGAAAGCCATCAATTCTTAGAAATAGTCTCTTTTTAGTTATTTAGTTATTCACAATATCTATAGCTGCTAGTTGCAATTCATATATCATATGCAATACTCGTATATTATTATTATTTTATTCATTTTATGTTTGTATCATGATTTCCAGATTTATTAATTACTTACTTCAGTTCAGGCATTTGGAAAATTCCGAACCCCTGAACATCTGGTACCTTTGCTTTAGTGATACCTATATAGTTTAAACCAATTAGTAATCATTTAATAATGTAAGGAGGAATAATAAACTTTTTGTTCTGTTAAAGGAGGTTAAATTTAATTAAAAAAGTAAATATTCTTTTTTAAACTCACCTCAGTGTTGTAAAACAAATTGTGTGTTAATGAGCTTAAGGAATCTCTTACTTTAACTATACTGTTTTATTAAATAAAAACACATATTGTTTTAATGAATAAAAAATTATTTGTTAAAGTTATTTTGACAATTAATCGTTTATAAAACTTGATATCATACAAATTTGAAGTGACTAAATATGGTTTAGAATATCAAATAATATTAAATATAATACTAAATAATTTTTTACTCCAAATCACATTCACTATATCTTCACTGTTACCTCTTTTGTACAACCAAGCTACCTCAATAATTTTTATCATATAAGTTTCAAATACAAAAAAAAATTATTTATTTCGATGTACATCTTCAACCAATTGAAGTCAGCAGAGATTTATTTCGTAATTATGTCAAGAAATTGCGTTTTAGAGAGACCATAAAAATTACAATCAATACCATCGACGCTTCTATCTGTTTGATGTACATTGTACAATCACCTTTCAGAGAGAGATTCCAGGACTGGAATTGCTCGATGTTGATCGGGAACAATAACATCGGGATGCTTCCATTATTTTCAAGTATTCATGATGTCAACGTTAGACTTGTGATATCACTCCACATTGAGTATAGAAATTAGTTAACGGTATAAACTGTAATATATTCTTAATTGTCTCTGGCTTATTATATAGATCCGGTTAATTATTCATTATCAATTCTGATGATATCGAATTTCTCGATATCACCATAATTTTTTTTTCATTATTCTTATGTATTCCTGATGACAAAGTTAGGATCGCCATATCCCTCCATTTTGAGTGTAGGAATAAATGGTGATATATTCCTAATTTTCTCTGGCTTATTATGTAAAATATCATGTTAATTATATATTGTTAGTTTTAATTAATGTCGTTCTCATCAATGATTTAGGATTGTTCGAAATTATTTAGTGTTAAAATCGATTCAATTTTGACATATTATAGTAATGGCATTCTAAAATAAAATTTTACCTATCTGTTTCTGATCAATAATTTTCCTTTATAGATCAATATTCCTCAAGTTAACTTTTCGCAATAAACAATCCCTTATTTATTACCATGTGTGATAAGTTCTTAATATGTACCAGATTATTTCACAGTTTATTCTTTTTCTGTCCAAACAAAGCAATAGAAAATGAGTCATTCTCCTCTCAACGTGTAATTACCATTTACCTGCTAAGTCTCAGGTGTTCAGTAGTTAATCTTGCTGTGGCAGAGCTGGTGTCACTTTCACTGATATATTGCACGCGATGAACTTCCCTCTGATACAATTCTAACTCATAGTTTAAATTACATGCAAAATATTAAACCTGATCTACTAACGTACCATAGTGACTAAAGAGAAATTACAAAACTTATTATATATTTAACATAATTATGTAAGTAACCGAAAATTCAACTTTCGAAATATACCAATACGATGATCCTTCGCGTAGTATCAGATCATAATTAAAATATTTTCGTTCTAATTGAAGTAATATAGTGAAAATAAGAATCTCAATAAAGATTACCTTGTATTATATATCAATAAATTAAAATAAATAAACACAGTTATTTGTCTATTTTCTATTTAGTCAATCAATATTCTTTTCCAAAAACGTGTCTTTTTTTCAAAATAAATTTATGATTATTTTTTCCTTTTCTATTCTTAGCAATGTATTATAGGTAATAATGTACATATAAGAATAATTTCTGAAAATTTAGTTTATTTATAACACAAACTATATTTAGTTAATACACAGACTATTATAACCAAATAGATTCATAGAGAGTAGTTTGTGGTCAATAATATTTAGCATTCCATCCCAACACTTTCTTTAAACAATCCGACTCCTCTTAATTTACATTCAAGTATTAGTATTGAAAATATTTGAATTCAATAATAATTAGAATAAATATAATAACAAATTTTTGTATCATAGTTACATAGATCGAGGTGTCAAATATAATTTTCATATATGGAAGGTGTCGTATTTCATAACAGGCATCATTAAAAACACACAAAAACCCCTATTTTCGATTGGAGGGAGTTGTATTTCGCAACTGGGCATTTTTTTTTAAAGTTTCACTGTGTCGAAGTAATATTACAATTATTATTTAACACCAGAGATTCACTCGTGTTTCAAGTAAATGCTACTCTTTTTTTTCTAGAGTGAGAAGATTATTAATTATAGGCTCTAATACCTATACAAATTATTATAAATCTTTGGAGGAAACTCTTGAAGGTTGCTCCTAATTTACTCAGTACTTAAATTAAACTGTAGAGATGAAGTAAATTAGCTGAAGAGAAACCTATTTATCGTGATATTCTAAGAATTTGAGGTATGTGCATAGAGTGGTTAATTCATAAACTATGCATGTATTAAAATAAACATTTTTGTTTATATTATAGTATGATTACATGAATGAAATGAAATCTTAGATTACAGTATCATAAATCTCCATAGCTCATCATGAGCGAGTTCACCTGAACTTTTGCTCCCAATCAAGGCTCTAGAAATACCTCCTATTTCTTTTAGTCATTCATATTGTACTTTCAGATTGCTAAATTCAGGAAAGATAAATTGGTTTCATAAATACATAAACTGTTTAATAAATAGAAATTAGTGCCTATGATTTCGTAAATTGATTATTCACATAAGATAGCAAATTTTACATGGTTGTAAATTTATCCAAAAAAATTATTAGTGTTATTATCCTTTCGTACGATTAAAAAAACTTCGAATTGAATTTTAGCTTGAATACTCAGCATAATTTGCACCAATCAGGGATCCACGATTTATGTTATTTTATATTAATATAATTGATTCTTAAAAAAACATATTATTGATAGAAAATGAATTACATTTTCACGATTTACACATAGATATATATACGGTATATATCCTCAAACTCAAATATTAAATCAATTTCATTATTGTCTGCAGTCCAGCTTTGCAAGGGTTTGATTCTTCCATTTTCTTTCTTTTGGAACTATCAAACACATGATTATGATAATACTATATAAATTAATTAAATAATTATTTAATGGCAGAATTGTGCACTTTCAAGAACTAGATTCTGAATAATTGTTCTCTGTGAACTAATCGCAGCGTCCTTTGATACAAGCCAGCCATGACAGATAGAAGGAATCTCAAATAGACAGATATTTCACTCTCACTGCTGCAGTTAGAGTCTCAAAGCTAATCGAATTTCCAGATGAAATGGATGAATATATGCAACATATATATTAATTTTGGATTTTTATTTTTATTTCCATCAAAACAATATTTCATGGAATCTTCTTTTTGAGGAAAATGAAAATATTTCACATGGAAAATTACTTGGAAATGTGAACAATATATTTTTTCATATTGTTTTATGATTTACATTACAAATATAAAACATATCAAAAATTGAATTAAATATGACATATTGCAACAATTTAAAAAATATTATTATGAATTTTATCCGTGTTTGTAAAAAGTTTTTTAATTCTTCATAATTATTCGTTACCTTAATAATTAAAAAACAATTGATAATTGCAATTTTTCTCCTCCCACACACATTACAGGATTCATCTATTTCTTACACACAAACAACATTTCATACAATGACTATTCGTACAAATAAATAACTTAAGGGGACCGTCCGCGAAGAAATCTCAAAATTTTATCTTTTTTTTTTATTGTGTAAATAGTTGTTTTATAACCTTCTTATAGTGTGTGCAAAATATCAGAAGTCTCGTATAACTCTAACCCCCTGGGGAGAGGGAGAAAGGGAAAAGTGGGCCGGGGGATAGGGAGTCAATATGTACTCTAAAAACCATCTCTCAGCCAATTATAATTCGTAATAATTAATTATCTCGCTATATCTGGTATCTAAACTACCACTATATAACGCCCACATCAATGAATGCAAAGAAAGATTGCTCAGTTATCCCTAAACCTTCGAAGTGGATGGATGCTGCGTGTCAGATCATCAAACTTTGAAAGGAAATTCCTACTAATTTTGAGATCTACAAATCTTGTAATTCAAAACCCCGCACATTTTTTTGGTTGAAGCTAGAGCATTGCGGTTTTTTTCATTCGATTCTCCTGGTAATTCTCTACAAAAGCTTGAGGATCGATTTTTGAATTTCGAAATACAATTTTTTTTTTTAGAAATATAATTTTTTTTTTTTTTGAAAATTTTAGTTTTTTCACGAAAAATCAAATTTTTCGTAAACTAATTCGAAATTCAAAAATCGATCTTCAGGCTTTTGTAGAGAATCACCAGGAGAATCGAATGAAAAAAACCGCAAACCCGTAGCTACAAAAACTGTATTAGAAGTACATGTTTGAATACCCAGTTCGAAATTCGTTCGAAATTCGAATAACTTGTTTTCTATGCGTCTAATCGAAAAAATGCCACGAACAAAAACATAATATTATTCAATTTTATATTTAGGAACCAAGTTTCATAACCGTAGCTTTATTAATAAATTTGTTTACAAAATTTACGGACGGTCCCCTTAACATATGTTATTCAAATAATATAAATAATTCAAGAATACAAGTCACCATTACAATTATTTGGTCCATTGTAAGTGTTCTGTTCCATCACACGTAATATTGTTATAAAACTATATTGTTCAATTTCCATATTCTGTGTGTACTGTGCAGTAATAATATACATATGAATTCTACTCCTATTAATTCATTGATATCCCTAGAAATGTATCTATTGAGATATAAAGTATGAATACAAAATTATTTTGATGTCAGTTCAATAACTAGATTAATTTTTAGTACATATATTCAGTTGAAAATATCGAAGTTAAGGGGGAGGAGTCTGATACATTTGTCAGTGAATATACTGTTGAAAATAACATTATTCAATATTATATGCAACATTAAATTTGTCATAGTCCGCTTTAACTTCGATATTTTCAACTGAATATATGCATTTGTTACGTGCAATTTGACGATTTTGAACAACCCTGAGAATTCACAGCGCGTTTCTAGGATCTTGAAAATATGCGACAATCTCGAGATTCTTGCACATTTTCGTTTTATGTAAAATTCTGCTTCCATCTTTCTTACACTTTGTGACGATTCTTGAATCCTTGCATCAATCTTGGCAATACTATATTCGCTCTTTCACTCCTCTTACGACCAAAATTTCTCTCTTTAAGGTTCAGTAAACAGTAGACTCTCTTTGTTTATCCATTTTTGTATCGCTATATCCACTTTTTAGAGTCTTTTAATTTCTATGAATTCAATTTTAGAAGCTTTAATGACGATAGTTCATATTGTGTCCGGTTCGTATAGTGAACATGTATTTTGTCCAATAATTATCTAAATTGCTAATTTAAAAAGCTATATTTTACAACTTTTCTGGATACGAAACAGATAGTATAAGTTAATCCATTATTTTGATTCGTTCAACCTTTCAGATAAATTCAATGTTTATAAAAGGCATCGAATGAATATATCTCATCGCTTATCATTGTCATTCATACTCAGATTCTGGATAAAGAACATTACCATAACGAGAATCTGTTTACATCTTATTAGCTTCCTTACTCACGCAAGTAAAGTGCTATTGTGGAACCATTCCATTATGCAGCTTATGGGAAAAGGTCGCTGCATTCTTTTCATGCATTGCATGATCGTCTAAAAAAAGAACGGGGAACAATTTCCACCAACTATACACATATTCATGAGCTGTATGAAATAAGGGTTTCAACTTATAATGAAATTATTAAGAGTATTTTTCTTCGCATTAATTCTAGCTCTGTAACTATCACACAAATGGTCATACAAAAACATTTAGATGGAGATGGTTGAAAAATTAGTATTGAAATATTTGTTTATATAATATTCACTTTCAAATTAATTGAAAATACACTGAAATATCTATATTTTAACATACACTATATTATTTTCAATATATTATTAATGTCAGAATGGGTTAAAGCTAAATTGCTGAAAATTTCACACTCTGAATAAATGATAAAACGTAAAATATTATGAAATCTTTGTTTTAGATATTATTTAATATGTGCATTACTAAACTAGCACTGAAAACACGAAGTGAAATAATATAACATTTTGTTTGTTGCACTATGGACTGATGCTATTGGATTAAAAGAATGCTTGAATATAATGAATTATGAAGATAGATATATAAAAAATACTTGGAAAAGGATTGAAATTAGTCATTCAAATTTCAGAATAAACTTTTTGACAATTATCAACAACTCGATAATTACCCCACAGAAAAAGAAAGCTTTCCCTCAAAAGATTTATAATAATCTGGATGAATAATTTCGTGCTGTACCTGTTCAAAATTATCCTCCTATTTAACTTGAATGTTCTTCTTGCGAGTATATGATCTTATGAATTTTGTTTGATTTTGATGATGATTGATGAACTAGCTTCATTAATTAATTCACATAGATAATTTTAAACTTGGAATGAAAATTTTTTATTAATAAATTTATTTAAAAAGTACCTAAATTTCAACCAACCATATTTTATTTTCAATGTATGTAATATTATTTTCTCATTGAAATGGAGTAAACTGCATACACTAATTAACTAATTAATTATTTTTATCTAATAATTAACTTTTATACATAGCTTATATTGATTAAGAGTAGATTTAACTTGTTGGAGTAGGTTATCACTATTTTTATAGCAAGAATTGTAAACTAATATTTTTTATATACTCAAATATCACACCTGAGATCAAGTGAAATGTTAAATTTACATAATACCAGTTAATTAGTGCATAGCTACTAGATTTGATGATTGATGTGAAATAATATGAAAAATATTGCTTATACAAGATAAATTATTTATGTTTTTGTTGTGAATATTTCCACATTGCATAAAGAAAATGAAATATCTTTTGATAATTTGTATATGCAAAAGACCAAAATTATATACTACCAATATTATGTATACAATGCGCACAATTGAACGTATTAGAATCAACCACCTCATTTTAATTACTAACAATTCCCTGCAATTTGAAAAATGTAAAAAAAATAAAATGGGACTGTGATTCGATTTTTCGGGACTGAGATATACCACCCTCTGATAGAGATTATAGTTGAATTGATTCCGTAAATCCCTGTTCACAGTAGCCACTGAAAAGTCCTTGATCCAACATAGCAAGTCACATGGCTAATCACGAAAGAGTACTCGATGAGTATAGTGACGAGAAGCTGCGCTTTTAACGAGAGGTTTCTTCGTAAATTCAGCAAAAATTGCAGCATCACGCACTAAATAATGATCGTTTTTGTAATTAATGTGGTTAGGGCTAACATTTTACGTGGTAATTATTATGGTTTTAGGACAATTCGCTGCCGGACAATTTGCCGCCGGACCACTCGCAGTGGACAATTCGCCGTGAGGACAATTCGCTGCTAGGACAACTCGCCGCAAGGACAACTCGCCGCGTGATTTATGTTTTGCCAGCGTATACATCATTTACATATATTTAAAAATGTTTTAAATTTGAACAATGATTTGTTTCTATACGCTCAAGATTGACGTAAAAAAGTAGTTGACAAATTTCATTGTTTCAATTAATTAGTTTCATTTGATATATCTGTTAAAATATTTCAAGCAGCAAAAAATATTAGAACTATTAATGTAAATTTAGGAGCATTTAATGTCTGCTTCGAAACGATAGGCTTTTTAGTTGACGTCAAAAGGGATTAAAATACAAGGGACAGGAAGAAGAAGTCGGAAAGTTAAGTGACTCTTTGAATAAAGGCACCAACCACCAGTCTGTGACAATGCTCATGGATGCAGAAAAGCTTCTTAGTGGATGCAATCACTTACCATGGAATGATATGAAAATGAACACAAGCACAGGTGACTTCACTCATGAATAGAAGAGGAAAATGAAGAGGTGATAGTAAATATAAATTATTAGCCTACATAAGACAAAAATCTAAGACTTCGTAGTTAAAGAATTTTCTATTTGTACTGGTGTACTATTTTTAAACAAAAGTACTTTTTATAAATCATTAAACGTATTAAGGAGACACACGAGCTTG
The DNA here is from genome assembly GCA_947561585.1 of Caprella mutica. Taxonomy (NCBI): domain Eukaryota; kingdom Metazoa; phylum Arthropoda; class Malacostraca; order Amphipoda; family Caprellidae; genus Caprella; species Caprella mutica. The sequence continues at coordinate 1,079,345 of CANNZV010000007.1, forward strand.
TTTTCTTTCTAATAACAAATTAATTTTAGCAAAATACTTTCAAATAGAACGAATTAAATTTCATTGTTAATTTAGAACACACACTATGTTTAAACGAGAGTTATAAAAACATTATATTTAATTTTTGAAATGGAAAAGAAAACATTTTCAAATACTGTTATAACAACAATAATTAACTTAAAACACGCAGCTTATATTTAAATTATTTATTATATATAAATAGTGTATACGGCGGTAAAACATATATCACACGGCGAGTTGTTTTGGCGGCGAGTTGTCCTACGGTAAATTGTCTTAGTGGCGAGTTGTCCTCACGGTGAAATGTTCGCGACGAATTGTCCGGCGGCGAGTTGTCCAGTCCACCAATTATTATATCTAAATCAAAATCCGTGGTAAAATTTTTAATCCCTAAATTTTATTGTTCAGCTTCATAACATAACTACTGTATTTACTTGAATATTTGCGGAAGTACATAAAAAATTAAGGTATACTATTTTTGTAACTGCATAATATGCACATATGTACTAAGGCTCTCACTTTAATCTAATATTAAATTAGTGAGAATTTATGGGATTAAGATAACCATCAACTATCTGAGTCAATTAGTGTGATACCAGCGTAAGTAAGGGTCCTCGTAAAAGTACTTTGAAATACAAGAAAAAATAAACCATTTATGTGGAGGAACAAGATCTTAAAGCAACGAGACTTTCGTGATATATTTATATTTTGAAAAATGTGAAGCGCAAGTTTAATAATAAATAGATTTTTTAGTTAAAAATATATAATCATCAAGTTACAGTTTAATCATTATTACTAGTATAATATAGATATATGAGAATTGTATAACTTAATGGGAATGGAAAACTTTTTTAGAACATAAACTTAATAAAGAATAATAGGTTATCATTTTGTATATATATATTTATAAAACTATTTAGAAAATAATGTTTTCACATTACTTATTCTCCTTAAATATGCATATTTTTAATTAATATACATACACATTTACATTTTTTCATAAACAACTTCGTGTCAAATACTATATGTATATTTGTGTTATGTTTATTAATGGAAACTCTGGGCATAGTTAAGTCATTCAATTATTGGAACTTTAGTAGGTTAGTTTGTATGACTGTGCCAAGAGTTTCGAACGTGTTATATGTTCCTCCTAGATATGTTACAGAAAGCAGTCTTCACGTCTGAAAAGTCGAGATTGGCATACAGTCATCAGATATTTCCAAGAGATAACGCACTGAAACATCAAACCGTGGAGATCAACTTTTAGTGTCAACTCTTATCCTCCTCAATCTGTGGAATTGATAATGCTAGGATGCTATCTACAGACGATGAATAAATCATTCATGATGTGCTAGGAAGCTAACGAAGGGACATCGACTGCGACACATGACTACCCTGGACTCTTATTTTCATTAAGTGGCCGTAAGTTCATATCTTACTAAACTCAAGGTTTCCACCCTGAATTATCAGAGTCACTCCTTAGCTACATGACTATAATTATGCCTTAACAAGTAGTGTCCATTTAATTTACTTGATAACTCTAATTTACTTGATAACTCTAATTTACTTGATAACTCTAATTTACTTGATAACTCTGTTTTACCTATTTACTCAATAATTTAACCATAATAATCGGATTCATCTATATTACTGAAATAGTTTAATAACTTTATCTGACTCTTCTACGAAACCAATATTTAAATAGCTTCACTATATTAGCATCGTTTCCCAAATATACGGTATTATATTTCCACCCTAAAACACTCGCATTTAAAATCCTTTAATTATTTAATCTTTATTTTTTCAGGTACAACAGCACGCCACTCCAATCTCCCCGATCATTCATCTAAAGTCGAGTATGACTATACAAGCTTGCTACATCTAATATTATCTGTAAATCAATTCATAATATTTTTTATGTATTACCTAAAATACATGCTAATTATTTCTACCATTTTATTTCTACCTTATGCTGGCAAATAACGAAAAAACATCCGCAACATAGCTAGAAACTAAATTTACATTACTAGATTTAAAATCCTTTAACAGAAAATTTTATTCTTCTGCTTATGTTTTTCGGTATTTATTCTTATTATTTCAAATTAACATTCTCGATTATTCTCACGAGACTTACAAGAATAATAATAAATAGAAGAACGAAATGTGAGCATTACTTCTAACGTATCCACATCCGTACTTGAATAAAATAACAATAAATTCTTGAAAATATTGCCTCCTTTTTTTGCGATCTTTTTTGTTTCGCTATGAGTAATAATATCTTCTCCATTTAATGTGAGTGTTTAGACCACAAACCTGCTAATTGGAAGACAAAAATTATCGGAACAGGAAAATGGTAATGAAAGAACATTTTATGTTATTTGAAATTAAATAATTACGTGAATTTGGAATAAATTACTTTGCGATGCAGAATCCATATATATGCAATATGCATGCTTAATTAAATTAATAGGTAACATTTGTGAAGACAAGATTTTGATGACAGATGAAGAGCGAGTTTTATGAGTTCATATTTTTGGTATTTTTCAGATAAATCATAACTTAAATCAATTAGAATTTTCATTTTTCGCTTTTTATGAAGTACTTTATGAATTAGTATTAGATGAACTTTCATGGATTAGTATTAGATGAACTTTCATGAATTAGTATTAGAAAACACCTCTTTGTGCTGATGGACTATTTAAAAGGAACATTCGGTGGTTTTGCTAGCTACCAATAATATTTGTCCGATTGAGCTGAGATTTTTAAATGAGTGGAAAATGCTCCAAATCTCTGAAGTTGTTTCCCTATGTTTTTCATTTTGGGGCTCCCCCCCCCCTCATCCCCTCTCGAAAAGTCTAAGGCTGAATTGGGATTGGTCCTACAAAATAATTTATAGAAGCTAATATGTTCTCTATCAATATTCCATGGTCGTCTTATAAAAGCCCTTTTTTGAATTTCTATCTGAATATATTATTTTTTTCATTTAATTTCAGTTTTTCTTTCTTATTGAAGCAAAAAAGGTTAGAGATCGAAATTGAAAAGAGCTCTTCTTGACGATCTCCGGAATTTCGAGTTAAACAGATTAGCTCATATAAATATTTCTGTAGTACCAACCCCCAATAAGCCTTAAGATTTGGCACGAGTACAATTTGAGTAAGAATGTTATTGGAGTAAACAAAAAAAAACTCATCAGGTCGCTTCGGGGGTCCCTCCTGGATACGACAAAGCCATTTACTAAAAGTGAGAGGCTATACTACAACATAAGATCGCTTCGGGAGAAGCAAAGATCCTCCCTGGCTACGACGAAGCCATCTACCGAATATACGATACAGCAACACACAAACATACAAAATCCTCCCTCCCCTTCCATTATTCGCACCTCTGACCCACTTCCAGTTCCACAGCGAACTGAATTTTTTTGTATATTCACTTTAGACTGTTTTCAAACACCAAACATTCCCCTTAAAGACGAGATATACACATTATTCTCATAGGAAAAGCCTATAGCTTGAAAGTCAATTCTGTTGCGATATAATGTTTTCATCAAAAAATATACATATATTCGAAATTAAATAAATTCAACATCTCCATTACGAATTCCAGTATTTCAAACCTTTGAAACGTCATTCTAAAAATTTGAAAAATATTCTACAACTACTGTATATCTATAAAAACGATAAAAATTACATTAAACTAGTTCTATTCTTATAAATAACACGGAATACATAATAATGCATATCGAGAAAAAATAGATACTATTGAAAATAATGAAATATTGCATTCTGTAAGAAATAATTTTATAGAAGTAACATTGCAATAATCGGTTTGAAAAGTTATAATTCCTTTTCGGTCACTTTTTAATAATTAGAACGAAATGTGAGCATTACTTCTAACGTATCCACATCCGTACTTGAATAAAATAACAATTAATTCTTGAAAATATTGCCTCCTTTTTTTCTCTAACTAATATGGTTTTAATGATAAGATCTAATAACAGAAAAGCGATATGTTTCTTATGTGTCCTTATACGATGGATAAATTGATGTAATGTGCACTACACATATTTATACTTTATTGTAACATTATAAGCATTAAACCACATGGAAACCATATTTGTATTTAATATTAAATTGTTTGATAGGGTAATTCTATCGAAGCTAATAATCACACTGCTTGTTAAACATTCCCATGAGGACCATTCTACTCAGAAATTTATGGAACTCCTCATCTCTGATGAAACTGCGACAAGATGCTGATTAAACTGTTCATCATCTGTAATGAATGACCCTCTTAAATGTGATTATGTTCATCAAGATAATGGAGTAATTAACCAAATAGGTGATAAATATGGTCTGCTACCATTAATGAAAATGATTAAGTAACAATATCTGACTAAAAACTAATCTGAAACTTTTATAATTTCGATAACCAAGCTGCATTTCTAAGAGAATTTGATCTTCAGGCAACAATGTTTCATAAGCAACATTGCCTCACTATTGAGATAATGACTGTAGAATGTAGAGTCTAGACCCGAGAAACATGGAGCATCAGCTACATAGGGCAATTCCCTTCAAATTAATCAAAAATAAGAAAAAAATAACTTATATTGCCTTATTATTATGAACAATCACGGCTGTATGAATATTTGCACTGAGACGTGAATAAAAAACATTTAATAAGATATGCATAATTTCAGTCCACGTACGTTTTTCTACATTAAACTTGATATAATATGGCATAGTATTATATGTATTATTACTAGAGCCCGGATTTTTATGCTCTTTCAATCTAGGCGGGATAGCACTCAAAACTATGCTAAATATGCTTTTAAAAATATGCTTTATATCATGAATTCTATGCTAAATATGCCGTTATAAATTGAGTACTTATACATCAAAAACGTTTTCTTTATTCAAAAACATTAAAAACATGCCGTATGAGTCAAATGGTTGACTCAATTACGATATATACTTTTCTTTAATTTTGAAGTTGTATTTATGAGGTTGCATAATGTTTCCCGTTTGCAAATAAAAAATTATCGAAGTACAATTTATGTATTTATTCAAAATGGAATTGGAAATTAAACCACATTTTGTGCATCACATTATTACCAATATATGACAATTAAATAATATAGCAACCATTAAATATAATTCCTCAGATTCTTAGTTCCATTAATATCTAACAAATTATCAGAGCAAGAAAAAAAGTCTCTATATAACGATATATAGTAAATATGAGATTTAATTATTTATTCATCTAGCTAGATAAAAAATAATAGTAGCTATATAATTGGAATATGAATAGTTTACATGATGCGATTAATTGTTTTTTGAAATTTTCTGTTTTTAGAGATATTTGGTGATCGCTCAGTAACATTTTAGGTTTTGAAAAGCTTTTTTCTACTTCAACTGATGTCAACGGTGTACTTGAAATATATTGCATTTTGTGCTACATTCCTTTCAATTTGCACCTTTTTCGCTCCAGCGATAATGCTTCGTTTTCATTCTATGTGTTGCAATCCAGGATTATTTGCTACAATATTGGTGGTATCTTGTTGGCATCATCCTCATTCAAATCTACAAAATTTACACTTTTACGCCTATGTTTAACTTCTTTTAAAGTGTGATACACTATTCGATTTCTTGTAGCTACTTAACTTCACATTGCATGGCTTGCATTTCAAAACAACGTCTTCATTGCATAACACGCAAATTCATCAACTAAATTTCGTATCATGACGTTATCAGACCGCTTAACTTAGTCATTATTAAGAGTTGTTAAGACTACGATGACTTAAAGAACTAAATGACTTGCTAAAATATTTAAAAAAAAACTGTAAACAGAAAATATCGAAACTGTAGCGAACTTTAATATCTTTTAAATAGAGTTTTGCATGCTTTGGCATAGACAAAAATATCCTTAAATAGAATTGTATATGCTTTGTATACAAAATAGGCTAATGCTTATAAAGCATAGATCATCTATGCATTTATAGCATTTTATGCTGTTATTTTGTTAGAACATAGAAATCCGGGCTCTAATTATTACTAAAAAGCAAAATTGAAATAAATTCATAAACATATAAATTCATCATCTTTATCACTTTTGTATTGAATGAAAGATATATCACTCTTCTGATCTTAGATTTTTATATTTGATAAACGCTACTGTAATGATTATTTCTGCGGCTGGGATTTATAAAAATATCTAAACCTTTTCAACCATAGAAAGACAGTAAAACATATATACTTAATTTCCTTTTGATTTTCTAATACAAGCCCAAATATTGAATGGATGTGTTCCAAATAATACAATATTTTTTCGTTTTCAACACTAATTGCATAAATTCAGACAATGATCGCTACTAATGTTCCTTTGGCAGACATTGCATTGCATCTTGGATATCCGTCTTTCTTATAGGAGGAAAAAAGTAATGTCGAAGGAGAAAGTGAAGAGAAGAGTAGCGGAGGTGGTGCATGTGGAGTGGAGGGAGGAGGTGAAGCATAGTAGCAGTCTGATGCTGTATGTGTGGTTCAAGAATGAGATGAGAGAGGTTGATCATGAGAAGAATGGTATCACGGCTGGGGTTCGCTGCAGTGAGAGGCTGGAATGTTGAGGATTGGCGGAGGAGAGTGACAGGTGCAGGTTGTGTGGAGCAGAGAGAGAGAACGAGTTACATTTTATCTTGGTGTGTTGGAAGATGGAAGGTGAGAGAAGGCAAGCGGTAGATTTTTCAGAGACCAGGCAGGAGATTGAAGATGAGGTGCTGGTGAGATTTTTGTTTAAATGTGGAGATGAGAGATGTAGAAGTGAATAGATAGAAAAATCAGGAGGAAAAAGGGGGAGATTCCCCTAAACTTCGGGATGATTTATGAGGGAAATGTAGTTGTGAGAGAAGATTTGACATGAGCAAGGATTAGATTTTTGTTGTTGTAAAGTAGGAATTTACTTTATGAAGGAATCTGTACGTTGGTCACCTTGACCTTGACCTTGAGTTAATATGTACTGCTGAATAACAAGAATTGGACGAAATTTATCCGATGATGGTTAGGCTTATATAAGCTGATATTCATGCGAATATATTTTCAGGTTTATGCAAAACGTGACGCAACAGCTTTTTTTATTTCACTCGGGCTTCAGAGGTCTGTATGGTAACTAATGATTTACAACTAAATAAAACAAAACGACTTACATTTCGTGTACTGATATTTACACGATACGCAAATAGGCCATTTCAATAATTAAAATCACTGAGTTTCGGCAACTCTATGTATTTATATTCCTATTAGAACGAGCATTTCAGGCGCAATGGTTGTTCTAGGTTTTAAATTACAACTTATTGAATTGAGAATTTTAACTGATTGCAATTGAATCATGTTTAAAATGTTTGACTTTTTGTGTGGGACAAAAAGAAAGTAGTAATTAATAAAGTAACCTTAAACTAGGTTTTTCTCATCAGTGAAGGTAAGATTCAATATATGTATTTTCCATTAATTTATAAATAATTATCTTACACTTTAATACCAAATATATTTAGTTAGAATAAGATTACAGATGAGTTTATCATTTTATATCATAAATAAAATTTAGTAGTTTGAAATGGTGGTTAATACTCTTATTTATAATGGTTTTTGTATGATTTTTTTTCCTATATATTTTTACACAGATATATTTTTTTCTCGTTCAAAACCAATTCAAGACATAAAATATCAATTTTCATAAAAAGTTTGGATATTTTCATTTAGCTCTCATATTCAATCTCTAATCCAAAGAATTCTTCATTCCATTACTATTATGTCACTCGCAGCAATTACTATGACATTATCCATCATTGTCTGCTATGTCGCTATTCATTTTTCTCTTTCAGACAACATTTACGATCCTCACTTCATTCAATAAGCAGAAGCTACACAAACGAAATCATGCCTACATGTTGGTAAAATGACATGTAAACAAAAAGTTCTACTGACACAAGGACGGTTTCAATGATCCTAACTGTATAGTTTATTATATTATCCATTATTTATTTATGTTAGGATAAATTTTAATGAACGATAAAGGTTGACGATATTATTTTCCTTTATCGAAACTCATGTTTGTGATGTCTGTAAAAAGAAAACGATGACATTTATAAACATATCATGATTTATTTCACAACTATATGAGTAAAAATTCAACAAATAGTCTTTCAGGTACCGAATTTCGAACTAAAATATCAAATATATTTAGACTTCGAAAAAATATTATAAACTGTTATTTTCTCAATTGTGATAAAAAGTTCTAATTAAACATTTTCACATTTCTATTGAAATTATTATTTATTTCTCATAACAGTCAAAGTTCACGTCCCATATTTAATGGCGTTAAATAAAAAGTAATTAATGTAAAATGAACTTTTCAATAATTCAAAAATTGGCATATCGGTTTTAATGTTTCGCAATTTACTTTTTGTTAGTAATCTTTCAGGAAGCATATAAAAACATCAGAACATCAAATAATCCGTATACATTTTTTTGGGTCTAGGACATTTCGTCAACGGTTATATCGTCCACGGACATCTCGTCCACGGACATTTTGTCCAACGGACATTTTGTCCAACGGACATTTCGTCAACGGACATTTCATCCTCGGACTATTCGCCCACGAATTGCTTTATTTTGTATTTTGAAGTGTATATGGGATATATTCAATTTTATTTTTTGCTATTACATTAATAGTCAGGTATAAATATATAATATTATTATAGTGATATAAGCCGAAACATTTCATAGGAACACATGAAAAATGTCTATCTATCGATTACCTTTATGGAATTAGAAAGGATAAACGGGTTGACTGTATCATTAAATTATCTACCTCCTTTAATATTTTGCATTAATTTTTGAGTTGTGAGTAGAGTCCGGACAAATACCATAAAGTCATAAAATGCCATAAAAGCCATAAAATGCCATAAAGTCAATAAATGCAATAAAGTCAATTAAAGCCATAGAGTCCTTAAAATGCCATAAATGCCATAAAGTCCTTAAAATGCCATAAATGCCATAAAGTCCTAAAATATCATAAACTCCTAAAATGATGCGAAGTCTTATTTGGGGCTTTTTATATTATTAAATAATTCGGTGAGTCGGTAAACTTGATGGGTATTTTTGACAAATTTATAGAACGTTATAATTCAATCAAAATCTGTCTGAATTATTATACAAATAAACTACTTATATCACTTCAAGAATAAGTAAGTCACCACTGTATATAGTTTTCTGTGATTCTTTGCATCAATTTTTTAGCACAGACCTTGCCATTCACAAATGAATAATAAACTATTCAAAGAGAGAGAGATGTAGAACCTAGGGATATTTGTAATATTTTCAATGAAAAAACTGCCAGGCGACAAAAATTGTGTTTTGTCTTGTAAATGGTTTTTGCTGTACAACAGTTTCAGAGTATCTTAAATGGCCTAATTATCTAATGTATGATTTGTTTAATCTGAGGTTGTCCACTACGAGGGTTTGCTATAAATACAAATTTATTATTGGAATTAGTTTCATTTAATGAATTTCAATTTACCTAACCTTTTTTATAATACTTTTAGGTTCAATTTGAATAAATATACTATAAACTAGATTCATTGAATTTTTAAGGGATGAATTGTTTATTTGATTTCACCATTTTTTTCATTTAAACGGACATAAAACAGTCAATTTTATATTCCAAAATGCTGATTTATTCGTTATAAATACCTATTTATTAATCCTAAAAGTGTATGCATAAGTCCTAAAATGTTGTATTTAGGTCCTAAAATGCCTTGATAGGTTCTATAATGCCATTTTTTCGGTCCTAAAATGCCTTTTTCAAGGTCCTAAAATGCCTTTTTTTAGGTCCTAAAATGACTTTTTTATAGGTCCTCAAAGTCTGAGCTCTAGTTTTGAGTATCCAAAATATGGAACTGAAATAACAGGTTACTAACAAAACCAAAAGTGGAAATGTAAGAATGAGAATAAAATAATTATAATAGAGGTAAATACTAATTATTTTGTTTGCTTCTATGGAAATATGGAACAGTCCAAAAACACGGACGTGTTTACGTTTAATTTAAAGTAACACTAAGAAGTACCAAAATCCAGCTATTTATTTTATATCACAATTAATTATCAATTAATTATTTAGTTGTATATATTTATTATACATGTATGTATTTTATGTAGTCACTGTTGAAAATATTCTGTCATAAAAATATAATTTCTGAACCAACAATGCTTCCAATAAGCTAATCTGAGTATCTACTAATATTGATGTTTATGGTAGTTATTGTGAAAATACACCGCAAATAATTGAAGTAATTGTAAATATAGAAAAAATGTTTCCGTTTTCTATGTTTAAGTACTACGAAACATGCCTCGCTATTATCACAGATTTTATAAGACCATGGTACAATAAAAGCGAGGCCTAACTGTAATTATTAAATAAAGTATTCAGTCTAATTATTTTCCTGTTGTCGACCAGTAAGAGCAGAAGAAGAAGATTGCGATAAGAATTAAGACGCAGACCATCAAAAATGGGTGTTTTCTACTTTTATATTGCAGAATATTATAAATAATATATAATAAACAATATCTAACCAACACATTATAATTATGATACAAAATAAAGCATTTCGTGGACGAATTGCCTGTGGACGAAATGTCCGTGGACGAATTGTGCGTGGAAGAGAATAACAGGAATTCAAAACTCGAATGCTACTACAGAGACATTCATTAGTAACTGTTAATTGGACTATTTGTTAGAGTGCCCATTTTTAACGTGAGAATACAAACTGTATCCCATATTCAAAATATGAAGTTTCTTATAATTCACCAAAAATTGTGCATGAATTTTCTATATTTTCTTTTTCCGTCATATTTAACTTTGTATAGATATTATATATTATATAATTAAATCATAACCCTAGTTCTATTACTTATTTTCTGACTCTGTTCTCAGAAATCTGAGCAGACCTAGTTAACAGAATAATAGCATTCGTTCGGGAAAAATCACAGAGTTTCAGGAAAGCCTCTTGGATCTCAGCAAAATTAATTTCGAGAGGAATACATTGAGAACATTTAACTCCAGAGAAGTTTTATTTGAGTCGCGCTGACAAGCTAACAATCGAAATTAACATAATTGAAACTTGATGATGGGTGGGAATGGGATGTTACTAATTTGAGGAAAGAGAGGTTGTAACCCACTTTTTGGTTACTGCATGATGATTCTATTCATTGAATGAAATGTGAAGACAGTATTCTAGATAAAATTACCAATAATTACGAAAAAAGATTTTGTGTATCGTTGACTTACATCATAACAATGACATTATTATCTGATTTAAACAGGTAAAATTGACGCCAAATTACTGCACCTGCTTATGCGAAGCTTTAGTCAAATTTTCCATTGTGTCTATATACTTGTTTCTGATTGGCCCTGTATGATATGGCTAGACTCATCGAAATTCATTCGAATGTATAGTGATTACACACTATATATATGTTGCTTCATTTTACGCATCATGTTCATTTAAGATAGAGTTTCTTCACAAACTTAAAATTAATAATTCGTTTTTTTTTTTTAATATAACCTCTTTTTTTCGAATATTTAGGTGAAACTTTTGGATACCTTATTTTATAGGCAAGACAAAAACCTGCACTATTAGAAAACCCACTTCGAAAAAGATGAAAAAAAAAAGATCTACCCTATTGTACAATGTACAATGTATATACTATATTCCATTCAATAAATAATTTTAAAAAGTATTGTTGAATAAATTAAACGTATTGTTTAATTCAGCAAGTTCTCTTTTTTTATTAGTTTACATGTGAGTATTAATTACATGCACACCCCACTTTTATTAAAAAGCCACGACTCCATGTTATCACCAAATAGTAATAAGACCGGGGTGAGTTATTCCTCCTAACTTCTTAATAAACATTCCATGTTCTATGAGTTCTACAGAAAGGTAATTGTATTAAAATTATTTATTGTTCGATTACTAAGACTATTTACAGCTTTCCAGTACTCGTTGCCAGAATTAATTCATGCTCTGTTATGAAAGTTCAAAGTACAGTGTTTTTTTAAGTATAAAATTTCGATTATAGCTTAACTATCACTCATTATAATTAGTGAGCAATTAAGAGTTTGATTCATTTGAATACGTTACATTGAACATTAAACAGAATTATATGCTCTATGAAGTATTATAGGCAGCAGGATATATGATGCATGTTATTGGTTGGTTCAGCCTTTTTGGACACTAATTAAAAGAAAATATAATAATTAATATCATATAACTTCAATTTTAATTGATATCATGGATACCAATTGAAATAAAATTTCAATATTGTTTGTAACATAACGATTCATACTTGTCATAAAATATTGAACCGTGTGATAGCATGGAACTTTCCCCAAAATTGGATATGTTGAATTTCTACACCAATAATATTGCTTCTAATAACCTCAACTGAATAATAATATCAATTTTTACTATAGATTTGGCGAAATACTCACCACAAAAATTGTCTCCATTTTCTATGTCTACGAACAGTAATAATTGTAACTTCGAGACATACCTCGCGATTATTACCCCTCTTATAAAAGTGGGCTATAAAAAACAGGGCCATCCTGTAATTCATTAATCAATTTAAGAGGAGTGTCTCACTATGTAAACTTTTTTTCTTGAAGAGTGAGATGCCAGATTTTCTCATACTTGGCTATACTATTGAAAAGGACAATTTTCTACTTAACTCTTTCAGGCCCAGACTATTGAGTAAAATAAATGCCCTATGTTCCCATAGGTTTATGAATATACCTAATCATTGATGTAGGTGGTGCAAAATTTGAGCTTCTGAGCTGCACACAGACTTCATTATTAAAAGGTAGTATACTTTCTGTACCCCTGTGCATTATCTCTTTCAACTCTGTTGTAAAATATTTCATACCACACAGAGAATTATGTTTTTTCATGGTGGTACAGAAAAAGTACCCCCTGAAAACGCTTTCAAGTCTGGTAATACATATTTCATACCACCATGAGTGTTAAGTTTAATGCTCAGTGGTGCAGAAAGTATACTACCTTCTACATAATAGTCAAGTCTGTGTGCAGCTCGGCAGCTAAAATTTTTGCATCACCTACATAAATGATTAGGTATAATTATAAATCTTTGGAAACATAGTGCATATATTTCCCTCGAGAGTCTAGGCATGAAAGAGTTAAACGGAACACTTATTGGTGGAATGAAATATTTACTACCAGACTTGAAATCGTTTTTTAAGGTGGTCTTTTTCAAAATCCATATTTGGAGGGTTGAGAGGTAAAGTTGGGTAACTACGATCCTGTCAGAACTAACCATACTTTACCTCGCACGTCTAATCTAATATTTACTGAACGGTAAAGTTGGGTAACTCCTGGTAGGTTATACACTTATTTCGCGCATTTAGTGAGTGGTAAACTCGAGTGCGGAGTTACCTACCTTTACCTCAACACTAAATTGTGTGTGCAGTGAGAGGCACACTTGGGTGAGTTTATACACAATTGTTCTTCTAAACAGTATTGTCCCTACGGTGAGAGGTAAAGTCGGGAAAGAACGAACCCAACTATACATTTTACAGGTCTAGTTGATCCAAATGGAATGATATTTTATCCAAGATAATATCAATTTTATCCAAGTGAATTTGAATTTGCTCAATGTGAAATTGAATTTGATCTTTATGCAATTGAATTTGATCCATGTGAAATAATTCTTGATCAAAGTGAAATAATATTTGATGCAAGTGAAATAATATTTGATGCAATTGAAATAATATTTGATGCAAGTGAAATATTATTTGATCCAAGCGAAATAATATTTGATCCAAGTGAAATAATATTTGATCTACGAGAAATTATTGAATATTTTATCATTCCGATACCTCACATTTTGTGTCTTACAAGAAAAAAGTAACGCTTTTAACATTTAATATATAAAACATATATTTGTATAATTTATGAGAGATTATGATTGGCCACCATAATCTCTCATTCATCACCATAATCCTTCATTGCACACCATAATCCTTCATTGTCCACTATAATCCTTCATTACCCACCATAATCTTTCATAGCTCACCATAATCTTTCATTGGTCATCATAATCTTCCATTGCCCTCCATAATCTTTCATTGTCCACCATAATCATTCATTGCCCACAATAATCCTTCATTGCCCACCATAATCATTCATTGCCCACAATAATCTTTCATTACCCACCATGATCTTTCATTGCCCACCATAATATTTCATTGTCGACCATAATCTTTCTTTGTCCACTATAATCCTTCATTACCCACCATAATCTTTCATTGCTCACCATAATCATCCATTGCCCACCATAATCTTTCATTGTCCACCATAATCCTTCATTGCCCACCATAATCCTTCATTGCCCACCATAATATTTCATTGCCTACCATAATCTTTCATTGCCTACCATAGTCTTTCATTACCCACCATGATCTTTCATTGCCCACCATAATACTTCATTGCCCACTATAATCCTTCATTATCCACCATAATCTTTCATTGCTCACCATAATCTTCCATTGCCCACCATTATCTTTCATTTCCCACCATAATAATTCATTGCCCACCATAATCTTTCATTGGTCACCATAATCCTTCATTGCCCACCATAATCCTTCATTGCCCACAATAATATTTATTGCCTACCATAATCTTTCATTACCCACCATGATCTTTCATTGCCACCATAATATTGTATTGCCCACCATAATCTTTCTTTGCCCACCATAATCTATCATTGCCCACCATAATCTTTCATTGACAACCATAATAATTCATTGACAACCATAATAATTCATTGACAACCATATTCTTTCATTGCCCACCATAATCTTTCAATGTAATAATTATTCATTGCCCACCATAATCCTTCATTGCACACCATAATCCTTCATTGCCCACCATAATCCTTCATTGCACACCATAATCCTTCATTGCCCACCATAATCTTTCATTTCTCACCATAATCCTTCATTGCCCACTATAATTTTTCATTACCCATCATAATCTTTCATTGCCAACCATAATAATTTATTGACAACCATAATAATTTATTGACAACCATAATCTTACATTGCCAACTACAATCTTTCATAGCCAACCATAATCTTCCATTTCCCACATAATCTTCCATTGCCAACCATAATCTTCCATTGCCCACCATAATCTTCCATTGCCCACCATAATCTTCCATTCATTGCACATCCTAATAATGTTTCATTGTCCACCATAATAATCTATCATTGTCCACCATAATAATCTATCATTGTCCACCATAATAATCTATCATTGTCCACCATAATAATCTATCATTGTCCACCATAATAATCTATCATTGTCCACCATAATAATCTATCATTGTCCACCATAATAGATAATCTATCATTGTCCACCATAATAATCTATCATTGTCCACCATAATAATCTATCATTGTCCACCATAATAATCTATCATTGTCCACCATAATAATCTATCATTGTCCACCATAATAATCTCCAAAATCCTCCATTTTAATTTGTCTATCTATATCTTTCATGCATTATACGTAAAGTTTATTTACATTAAAATCAATTACATAAAATTTATTAACATAAATACATACAAAATACCCCTTCCTAGTTTACGTCCCTAAATGAAGTAGAGATGTACACTAGGAAGGGGGTATTTTTAAATTAATTTATCTCAAATTTACTTAAATTTCATCTGATTAAAATATATTGCACAAATAGATATTAATTGACAGAAAATTAGTATCTTAACTACAAATACAAATAATACCAAGAAGGAATATTTGAATTTAAAATTCAGCAAATTAAAGAATATAGATATGGAAAACAAATTGAAATATATATACTCTTGCTTTCTCTTAAAATGGTTATCAATATAAGAAAATTATTAATTTATGATTACCCCCTTCTTAGTTCGCGTGGAATTACGGTCAGATGAAATGTTATTCCACAACGTACAAAAAAGTCTATGGAAAAATGTAACCACATTAAAAAAAATGTTTTTTTTTTAATTTTATTATCATTATTTTTGAGAATGTGAGTTTGATAAAACGGACTATATAATGGTAGAGTAAGAAACCTGAACAAAATGAAACGAACACCATGGTCAAATAATGAGAGAGAAATAGGGATTTTAATAAAGTTTAAATTGATGAGGTTAATTCCAAACGTTTGTTAGAATGTTCGATATCTTAATAATATTACGATACCAGTTTTGTTACATTTTCTTTAGTAATTAACTCAAGCTTAATTAACCAACTAATGTTTCTTGGTGGAATTATAACCCAATTAGTGTATGTAGATCCCTGGTTTACTACTACCTGACTATAGTACCTATCTAGTAAATAACAAACTAATGTTGCTAGGGGTTACCCAAGGTTCATAGACTATAACAGGTTAAACGAATGTGGAAAAAATTGCCATTGAGAAAACAACATTTTCTGTCTTCCTTCTTGAATATCTCTTAAACGGTAGATTAAACTTGCGCGTGAGTCAGAAAAGAATTCTTTATAATTTAATAATCTATTGAATGGTATAGAAAATATTTTAATAAAATGGTTATTATCACTACAAAACCAACAAAAACTAATTGCTATTCACTACGACAATTAGCAATGGAAGGAACAATTTCTGTCTTCTTGAATATCTCTTAAACAATAGATTAAACTCGGGCGTGAGTCAGAATAGAATTCTTTAGAATTTAGTAATCTATCGAATGGTATAAAAAATATTTCAAAGAAATGGTTATTTCCACTGTTAAAAGAACAAAAAGCTAACTGCTATTCACGACGTTGTCCGTTGATTAATAGGCACTGGTCAACATTTTAATCCGCTTTAATTACTGTAGCTAAAATCCTAAAATAAGAACAAACCTAATATTGCAATAATAAAATAAGAAATAAACAATGTAAAATGTCAATTATTTGTAACATAGGTTTCATAGGTTTTAATCTAATGAAAAGGTTTTCATATAAAGAATTTGTAGACTCAGCTCTTAGTAACATTTCGTACTATTTCTATTCGTTTAACCTGTTATAGTCTACGAACCTTTGGGTTACTATTCACTAGTCCGACGCCCCAATAGTCCGACACTTTAGTAATTTATTACTGATTTAACATAAAATATGTGTATATCGGGGCACGTGCCACCCCCCGAACCCCCTTGCCAAGTCATTAAACAATCATGAATTGTGCCGTACAATAACCTACAGATACAACAAACTACATTAAATGATGAAATACAATGAAGGAATAAATAAATAATAAATATATTTATAGAACTAAAGTGATATGAAAGAGTGATATTAAATTTAAAAAATGAAAGAAATTAAAAATTATTTTATTATTTAGATAAGTTATTAATTGAGTAAACCTATTTAATCATTTTTTTAATTTTAATTGAAAAATAAAAACGAATAATAACACAGAGAGATATAACTGTAGGACTAGGGGGCGTCAGCCAGCATAATGGCACGTCTTCGTTGCAAGGTAATTTCTACTATAAAATAATGTTCCTATGTACTTTACGAGTAATTAACTACTCAACTACAATCAAACTGTGTATCTTCTATATACCTCAATGATCGAAAATAATTTGAACTTCATTAGGTATAATAATGTTACATAATTTAAAGCGCTATCGGTATAATTCGAAATTAAACAGATCATTAATTTCCTCATAATCACAAGTAAACTAAGTCATAAAATATACATTTTATTTTGATAGTCAGTCAGTGTTTAAAATCTTGAATATGATGGAGTCAGAATAGACAGTGGTTTACTAAACGCAAGTCCACCCCAAGTGACTGTATGAGAACAAACCTATTTACAAACATTCAAGCTTCGAATGACCAGAAACTAATACAATGAATTACATTAGATGTTAACACGAATGTATAGTATATATTTGTAAATAAAATAACGGTTTATAAAGAAATAGAAGTACACAGTTATAAACATTAATTTTTCTCTCGGTTATCATTTACCGCCACAACATTTCTCCCAATCTGTATATCCCTATATAGTATATAGTATTATACGTTCACACGCACCGCCCCATCATCTCACCCCCTCCCTCCCCCTCTATCAGTAGTTTTTAGCTACCTACCGTAATGTTTAACAAATTGATGAGCCTAGAACTGCAAAGAAAAGCTATAACATGACAACTGATAGATCTCTTTATTGTTATAACCAAATTATATTCTAATGTTGAACTAACATATAATTATTATTGCATATGATTATTCTAAAATCTAAATTAATCATGCATTTTCACATCTTTGGTCGATGTAAAAAATTTTATTGAAATATATAAAATCAAATTCTGGATAAAAAGATGTATTATTGTGACTGTTATTTGAATAACGATTCGTGATATATTGAGTAAATTTTATACTTAATGGTAATTTTACATATAATATGGTTAGTTATGTACAATTTGGATAGCAGACTTATTAGGGTAAGTTCCAAGTTATCGAACAGTTTCATTTTCGAGCACGTAAAAATATCTTATAATTATTATTCTATACTTCATATTAACCATTTTTACTTGTTCGTAAAACTAGAACCGTTCGATAACTTGGAACTTACCCTATAGATAGGTATGATTTACTTGGTTGTTTAGTAACGTGGTACCTAGCAACATACAGTCTTTTAGTTAAAACTGATAGGAAACGTAACAATGTTCGGACACCCATAGTTCTCGGAAAGTGAATTTTCTACAACATATCAAGGTAGATAGTACTAAACTAGGAAATAATCTAGGTTTTCGGTTATATTACTATAAATAATGTAATTATTGAGTTGAAGATTTCATAACTATGATAATAGTGAAATATTGTTGTAATTTATAAGTTACAAATAATATAAGTTACAAATCAGTATAGGTACCTCACGTCTTACTGTACGGTTGTGTGGTGTTCCATTCTCGCAGCTCTAATACTCAAAATTTTGCTTCTTTTACAAACTTGTTTGTCTGTGATCTCGTTAAATCATTAATACAGTGTTAATAAGACTGATAGATGAGTAAATACATAACAGTTAGTGTAGTGAACGTTTTAATATTGAAGTCTTGTTAAACTACTATCAGCCTGTGATACCTGGAAGCCTTGTCCGCCATCTTGTTTGTTTTGATGCTTGGTAGCGCCATCTGTTGCCGATAACTGCTGAAGTGTTAAAACTTTTAAATACTGATATATGGTGATAGGAGTAAATTGGAAATAAAGTTATTATTAACGATGCCGCCAAAAAATCAAAATAAAAATAATACAACGTCTTTGCCTAAACTGGATTCTGAGGTGGAATTGAATGGAGCAAATTTAAATGGTGAAGAGAGTGAATTCTTGATGTCTGTTATAACGAGATTTGAACGCAAATTTGATGATTTCAAGGAAGAGATAATCTCCCTAATTAAAGAGAAGGACAAGAAGATCGAAGAGCTTGAGCAGAAGGTTTCATCATTGCAGCAGAGGGTGTGTTCTGTGGAGGAACGATTGGATGACCAGGAGGCTATCCATCGGGGCGACTCGCTCATACTCTCGGGATCGGAGGTACCGCCTTTTGCCTCTTCTGGTGAAAATCTTGTTGCTCTTATTTGTACTCTTTTCAAGAACAAAGTGAAGTATGAATTGGCACCTGATAAAATTGTAACTGCGCATCGTCTTGGTGCAAAACCTAACACACAAATCAGTGATAAAAGGAAATTTTTTTTTAAACTTAGTGATAGAGACTGTAAGCAAGATGTATTAAATGCGTGCAGGACATCAAAACCACCAAATGTTTTCGTAAATGAAAATTTGACACCCATAAGATCAAAAATTTTATTTGTACTTAGACTTACAAGGCGTCGTTTCTCAAATTTAGTATCTGGATGTGGTTCATCAAATGGACGAGTGTACGTTTGGTATAAGCCTCATAATCGGAGGAACAGTGCCAATTTAAAGTTGTTCATTAATACGTGGGAGAGATTGGAAAAGTGGACTGTTGATTCCGTAGGTTTGGCAGTAGCTGATCTGATGAATGATAGAGCACGAGTTTGACTCTTCTCTGCGAGTACAAAGGTGCTTAAGTGCAGGTCCTTATACTTCACGGTATTTGGTGTCCTGCGTAGCTCAAGAATGTGGTGTGTTTACGGTAACCTGTGGTATGCAACGACTTATCACAGAGTTTTCCACTATCACCACTTATGTATCACTCTTGTGTTCATTGAAGCATTACATTTGGGTTCTCTCACTGATCGTCCCGTTGAAGCTGTTGCCTCTAGTGTCGAGCGCTCTACAAATGAATCTATACCACACGATGTACAACTTTGCGATGCCCTGATATATCAGATTGATGCTCTTGATGCGACTGGATCTTCTGTGGAGGAAGCTTTATTCAATTTTGGTGGTCTGCTTTTTATATTCATATGCTTCTGCGTACAATTGGAACTGGAATACAGGTTTATGCCAATGCATTATTTTTGCTACTATGAAGTATTGTTACCTCTGTGGTGTACCTATATTGTATTGTCATATTGTATATTGCACACCTGTAATGCTGCGTATATTACCAGTAATGCACCCTACCACTGGGATATGTACGGCACGTTTATGCCGCTGCATAAATTTGCTACTATTAAGTATTGTTACCCCTATGATGTAATTATATGTATTTTAATATTGTATGTTGCTAATGGTAGATAACAATTTGGTGAGGCGTGTTGACCCTGATGAGAACTATTTTGACGATGTCATAGTGGAGTGTTGACTGTTGATGAGTTGAATTCAACTTTTCACAGTGATTTCAGCTGTAATAATGTGATGATTATGACTCTTAATGTTCGTAGTTTTTATAAACACAGAGAGGAACTAACTGCTATGCTAGCATCAATGGTAATAAAGCCTGACATATTAGTATTAACTGAAACATGGCTAAAAAGCAGTAATTCTGAACATGCTAATTTAGATAATAATAATAATAATAATAATAATCGGGATTGGATTTATTGGAACACGTTTTGTGTTATATTGGAACGAATTTGAATTTTTTTGCGAAACGGAACATTTGATGGAGGTAATTGCACGCTTTGGTGTCATAACAGAACGAAAGTGGAGCATAAAGGAACATTTGGCTTTTTTAGCACATATTTGTTCGTTAGTAAGTAAGTATGTTACAATTTCATTCGTTCGTATGTTACATACTAAACATTTGAGTTAAAACATAATTTTAATTTTAAATAATAGTATTACCATTTGAACTTCTTCTTTCTGAATTATCAGGAGGAATTCAATTCCTACTATATATTACTTAATAATTAATTTAATGTTTAATAAATTATTTCCATTATTTATGCTTTAATTGATTTCACATCAATTAATATGCGTGTGTCGAATATATTTTAGCGATTTCAATTAATTATATTTCGAGCTGAATTCAATTATTATATTTGAATTGAATTTATAAGTGATTTCAATTAATTATATTTCGAGCTGAATTCAATTATTATATTTGAATTGAATTTATAAGTGATTTCTATTTATTATATTTCGAGCTGAATTCAATTATTATATTTGAATTGAATTTATAAGTGATTTCAATTATTTATCATGAAGGAATTGAAATATCGATCATAACTCTCATACCAACCTAACTAATATACAAAAAAGGGTGTATTTTCTTATCTTTTGACTTGAAAATCTGAAATGGAACAGCCAATGTTGAGTTTTAAATTACTTTTAAATTATAATTTCTCAAATATATCACTATAAAAACAGGAAGAGAACACGTTCCATTAGAACAAATTGACCCTACGCGCGCGGCTCTGTTAGCGCTACCACTGAGGCATGAGCATGGAAGCACAAAAAATATGATCCGTACAAAAAAACAAAGCCAAATAGTTTCTATCCTGTTCTTCGATATCGATTTCTCGATGGAAAATTAATTTTTATTCAAATTGAGCCTGTGGAAACATAGAAATATCCAAAACAAATTAACCCTACGCGCGCGCCTATATCAGAGGTACGTCTGATAGTGAGCCTGAAATATCAAAAAGTATAATCCATATAAAAAATCGAGGTCAACCAGGAAGAGAACACGTTCCATTAGAGCCTGAAAAGGGTGCCAATAAGTGCTTTCAAATTTCATTTTGAGCATAACGGAACTGAAATGTACTGATATGTCCAAAGTTATTATAAATATTATGGAGGAATTTAAATATCGTTCATAACTCATAAAAAGTTCATGATGTTTTAGATATTTAATGTATGTGATACTGTAGGTTCATTTAACAAATTAGACTATAATTTTTTTCCATGGACATAATAATTTAAATGATAAGAATAATAGAGGGATTTTATCATAACAATTGTTCCATTATGTTCAAATAGACAGTTCCAATAAGCACACTTGGAGATAACGGAACATTAAAGTTCCAAAAAGAACAAAAAATTTATTATAGTCAATTAAAACAGTTCATAAATCTTTTGAAATCATTTTCAGTTATATAAATTATACGAAATTATCGATTCTGGTACCCTTCTAATGATTATATACTTTTATTTGTCTATTTTCATCTTTTACGAGAGTAGTTAGCTTATTTTTGTTTGTAAAACTTCGCACAGAACTATATCGCCTTAGTTTATGATATATTAAGTAGACTTTTGAAATTTCGTTATTTTCTGTATTATTATTGCGATTTATTTTCTATAATCGTCACGAAAAAGGAAATCAGGAAGAATAGCGCAAAGTACACATAAACTGAAGGTTTTTTAACTAAATTGGAAAATAAGAATTATAACGTGCTTAATGGAACTCTGATGGCTTTTACGTAACGCATATTTTTTTAAATCGCTCAAATATCGTATTATACGTGACAAGTTAAGGTTTTTTGTTTTTCTATTTATTAATTAGGATGGTGTGGTACTATAGATTAATAATTTTTAGAGGAAATATGCTATTTTCAAAGAAAACAGAAATGCGTTCCGTTTCGCAAAATCAAATCCCGATTATGTTAATAAACTTTATTGAACAAAAAAAGAATAATACATTCATTCAAGCCTATATGAAGTTCTGAATTGAACTTTTCAGGCAAAGTAAAAATTAAAAAAAAAAATTAAATGTATATGAGGAGGATTAAAAGTTATTACAGATATTTATAACAGAGAAAATATTTAGGACAAGTGATGAAACTATTAAATGTATTAAAAATATGAGAAAAAAAATAAAGAAAGACTACAGGATTACGTAGCGTATTCATTTAATAAATAAGTCTTATATTTTTTCTTGAAAATATGAATAGAATTGCTGGTGCGTATGGTCTGCGGTATGGTATTCCAGAGTTTAGGTCCATTGAATGTTAATGATTTTTGACATTGTGATAGTCTTTGGAAAGTTGGGAGTGCATTATTACGAGATCTGGTACTATAGTTGTGAGAAGCATAAGACAAATTTCCAGAACTGTGCTGCAAGTACCTGTGAATTCCTAGTGCAAGTTTATAAATTTCTGGAAAAAGAGGCCTAGTAGCAGCCAGGTACTCAGAGGATGTTATGATTCTAATAATTTTTTTCTGAATTAAAATTAGGGAGTTGAGATGAACAGCAGGAGCATCACCCCAGATAAGAATACCATACAGCAGATAGGGATAAACAAATGCATAATATAGACCAATTAGAACGCTCTCTGGAATGAAACTGCATATTCTATAAAGTATTCCTGTTGTCTTGGAAAGTTTAGAACAAATATATTGAATATGGTGAGAGAAATTTAAGTGGTTATCCAGATGTATACCAAGGAATTTTATATTCTCATCGAAATCAATCCTAGAATTACCTATAGTCAGCAACATGGGAGAAATAATATCATGAGTACGGTTGGTAAATAATAAGGCGGTGGTTTTGTTAGTGTTCAGAGATAACTTATTAATGATGGTCCAATTAAATAACGTAGAAAGATTTTCATTAGATCTATAGAAAAGTGAATGATAATCGGAATCGCTGCATGCTATTGTTGTATCGTCTGCAAAGAGAGTGAAATGCAAGTCATCTGAAATTTTAGGTAAGTCGTTTATGAATAATAAAAACAAGAGAGGTCCAAGAACACTTCCCTGTGGTACACCGCAAGATATTGGACAATCATTAGATATAACAGAACCAACCTTAAGGGGATCGTTCCGGTATTTAGGATGTACCAATAATACTTGTCCGATTGAGCTGAGATTTTAACATAAGGTGTAAAGTGAAAAGAAATCATATGCTCTCTTTTGAGATTTTTTCATTTTGGGGCCCCCCTCCCCCGTGGGGGTCGAAAAACCTTCTTTTTCGACCCCCCCCGGGAAACTATAGAACGGCTTGGGGGTTGGTGCTACAGAAAAATTTATTGAAGCTAATATGTTCTCTACTACTATCCTAAGGTCGTGGTGCAGCTTTTTTTTTGAATTTCTATCTGAAAAATTTTTTATTTGAATTTTAAAAAAAATTGTCATATTTTTTTTTTTTTTTTTTTTTTCAAAAAAAATTAATTTTATAGAAAAAGTTATAGGAAAAGGGCTTCACCACGACCTTAGGAATTTCGGTCTGAACATATTAGCTCTCATACATTTTTCTGTAGCACCAACCCCCAAAAAGTTCTATACTTTTGAACGTGGAGAATTTGAGAAAAAATGGTACTGAGATAATGGAGGAAGAAAAATATTTATCAATAAATTTTTTAAATTTAAAAAAAAAATATATGCTTTTCGTCCCAGCCAAAAAGACTCATCAGGTCGCTTCGGGGGTCAACCCAGGCAGCGACGAAGCCTTCAACCATAAATGGGACCCATTTATGGTTGAAATGGGACCCATTCAACCATAAATAAACCCACTCTCTATAAGAGAATAACTCCCTAACCCCCAAACTGAGAAACGCGTTTGACACACGCACAAACGTACTAGGTGAATGGAATTTTTTATGAGTTTTCTTTGGTAGATTTGCAGGGTAACTAAATTAAAAAAAAAAAAAACGAAAAAAATGTTAAAAATACCGGAACGATCCCCTTAACACATTGCGTTCTCTCACACAGATAACTACGGAACCAAGAGAGTGCAATTCCTCTGACACCGTATTTGGAAAGTTTACTCAAAAGAATGTCATGGTTTACGGTGTCAAAGGCCTTTCTCAGATCAATGGAAACTCCCAGGACATGTCTTTTAGCATTTAACTCGGCATAAATATATTCAACCAGACTCAAAATAGCATCTGTTGTATTTTTACTTTTTTGAAATCCAAACTGATATGGACTAATTATACTGAAATCTGTCAAAAATTTAGTCAGTCTACTAGCCATACATTTCTCAATAATTTTACTCAAAAGGGGCAGAGTAGAAATAGGCCTATAATTATTCATTTCAGAATCAGAACCTGATTTGTGAACTGGAATTACTACTGCTCTCTTAAGACTGTCCGGGAAGGTTCCACAAATAAAAGAATTATTTATAATTTTTGATAATGGGTTCGCCAGATGCTCAACTACAAATTTAAAAGTCCTTGTAGGAATGTTATTAAGACCGTAATGAGAATTCTTAAGTTTAGATACCAAATTTACAATTTCAGAGTCAGATACAGGTGATAGAAAAAAAGAGGTAGGCAGATTAAATGATATGTTATTAGTGGGGTCCTGGACAGTCTCCACTATATTAGAGTTTAGTTCAGAGCCAATATTACTAAAGTACTTATTAAAGGATTCGGCAATGTTACGAATGTCTGTTACTTCATTATCATCAATAATTATTGAAGATACAACTTTTTTCGATTTCTTACTCATGATTAAATTATTTATCAAATTCCAAGTTGATTTTAAATTATTTTTACAATTATTAAATGCATCCATATGGTACCACTTTTTAGCTTTCCTTATAGTATTAACAAGTCTATTTTTATATGATTTATAGAATGAATCTGAGATCAAATTAAGTTTCGCAGCCTTGAAATACGCAGACTTAGTTTTAATGGATTTTAAAATAGCTGAAGTTAACCATGGTTTGTTAAGTCTCTTTTGCGACACATACTTTACTTTTATAGGAAAACACTTGCAATATAGTTCGTTAATAACTCCATAGAACAAAACAAAATCTGCGTTTACATCACCAACAAGACAACTCCAATCCAATCCTCCACACCCATCCCTAAACCTATTCAAATTGTCTACAGAATGATCACGAAACTCAACCCTAATCAAATTTTCACTGTCTAGTTGGAAATCTTGATGGATATACAGTGTTCCATGTTACGAGAGAGGAAGGTAGGAGTGGTGGAGTATCGATTTATAGTAGAGAGGAGTACCAGGTGCTTATGCTCCCAGCAGTGTCCTTGTGTAATATTTCAATTGAAACATGCTGTGTACGGGTCTGTATACGAGATACTTGGATTAATGTAGTAGGTGTGTATAGGCCTCACTCGGGTACCACTGATCATTTTATTAACGAATTGGGTGCAATTATAGAAAGTAGGGACTTTGATAACAATAATAGGTTGTGTGTAACAGGAGATTTTAATATAGATATGTGTGATAATACTAGTGAGGCCGTTGTAGACTTAACATCCTGTATGCAATCTAGTCATCTTTTGCCTTTAATTAAATATCCAACTAGGTTCCCAGCGGATGTCAATAATTCGACACCTAGCTTATTAGATAACTTTTGGGTCAATTTCTTTGATATTGTCTATTCGGGAGTGATTGATATTGATATAACTGACCATTGCCCCGTGTTCATGTTCATGTCTGTTATACCCCAATCTTCTACCGATAAGATAAAGATAATGTTTAGAGATCAGTCGGAGAGCAATATTAATATGTTTAAGTTAAAACTTTTGCATTTTAATTGGAATCTTGATGAAATTAATGATATAAATGAAAAAGTAGAATATTTTTGTAAATCATTGAATAGCATGTATACGAGTTGTTTTCCTCTAAAAGTTAAATACTTGACTAGAAAAAGGCTGAACAAACCGTGGTTGAGTGGCGAGGTACTAGAACAAATTAAAATTAAATCGCATTATTTCAAATTATATAAACGCCGTATAATAAACAAGCAAGTAAATAATTTTGTTAAAAACAGGTGTAATAGAGTAATCAGGCAGGCTAAACGTAACTATTTTTACAACTATTTTACCAAGTATAAGAAAGATATGAAAAGGTATTGGTCAGGCATTAAAGATATAATATGTGAAAAAAGTAAAACTGGAAAAAAAACTATAAATAGCATTGTAATAAATGACGCCAAAGTAACCAATGAGAAAGAAATAGCTAACGCGTTTAATAATCATTTTGCCACAGTAGCCCACAACCTAGAAAGGGAACTTCCACCCGCTGATAATGTACCACCTGTAGAATTGATACCTATACAACCTAACTCTTTTTATGTATATCCTGTGTCAGCTACTGAATGTGAATTAATTATCAGTAAATTAAAAAATAGTACATATGGGAGGGATTTAGTATCAACAAAACTCATGAAAAGGATTTGTAATTATGTGTCTTTACCTCTATCTAATTTAATTAACGAATCATTCCGTGTGGGTGTGTTTCCGGAAATTCTAAAAGTAGCGTGTGTAACCCCCATACATAAGAAAGGCGATAAAGAAAGTGTAACTAACTATAGACCTATTATCCGTATTACCGTTAGTATGTAAGATTTTCGAGAAGACAATGGCAAATCGCATAACTAAATATGTGTACAAATACTCTATAATCAGCCCGCATCAGTTTGGTTTTCGCAAAGGGAAGTCAACAGCTGATGCAGTGTCTACCTTGATGGATCATATTTATGGTAAGGTAAATGCAAGGGAGCACAGTGTTGCTGTATTTGTCGATGTGTCCAAAGCGTACGACTGTGTAAATCATGAAATTTTGCTATCTAAATTGTTCCAATACGGCATCCGAGGCACTACCCACAATTGGTTTAGAAGTTATTTGAGGGATCGGCAACACTGCGTTCGAGTAGGTAGAGAGACTTCTGAAGCGGCTACTATAAATATATCAATTCCGCAGGGCTCGGTGTTAGGCTGTATATTATTTTCTTTATATGTAAATGAGTTGCCTTTGGTGTCGGACTGTATGAAGACCATTTTATTTGCAGATGACACTGTGTTTGTGCATTCCGACCCTAATTACAGCCAGTTGATTTCAACTTTCAATACTGAGTTAGCAAAGGTTAACCAGTGGTTCTTACGTAATAGATTAACATTAAATGTGGATAAAACAGCAGCATTGAAATTCACTAAGCGCAGACATGATACTGATGTAAATGGTAATAAGTTGTCCATGAATGGCAAGGATATCATGTTTGCTTCAGAAGCTAAATACTTGGGTGTTATAATCGATGATGATATGTCATTTAATGGTCACATTAATTATGTTTGCTCAAAAGTGTCGAAGAATATTGGTGTTGTGTACAGGATGTCATATTATGTTCCCGATGGTGTATTGTTAAACATGTATTATAGTCTTGTATATTCAATGCTCATTTACTGTATCACTGCTTGGGGAGGAGCGACCGCTGGACGGGTAGACAAACTCCTAATCCTACAAAAAAGGGTTGTGCGTATCATTTCTCGTAGTGGCTACCGTGATCATACCAACCCTTTGTTTCACCGCCTGTCAATACTAAAAATAAGTGATATCTATTACTTTTTGTGTTGTGTGCTCGCTTTTAAAATTAAAGAGACATTTACAGTTCCTAGTCATGACCACAATACGAGAGGTGTTTCAAACTATTTTGTCCCCCAGTTCCAGCGGCTGACTTTGACCCAACGCTCACTCTCATATGTACTGCCATATAAATTTAATGCTATTCCCCAATATATTAAGGAAAATGAATCGTTAAATACATTTAAGGGAATGCTAAAAGAATACCTTGTTGAAAGATACGCGGATTGATTCACCACTAACCTGTTTTATTATTTTATGGTTGCTGTATATGAAGATTATTATTTGAAAGTTATAATTGATTATATATGGAAATCAGTAGCTTGCTGTCGTAGTTATGTTTAGAAAGTAGATCTCCTGATTTTTTTTGTTTGTTTATTTAAATATTTAACTGTCCTAAAGACCTTGATTTTGGTCTAAAAAGGACTTGGAAATTTTGTTAAATATGTACTAATTTATTGTAATTTTTTTTTTATTATTCTTTTGTTTCCAATAAAACTATTATCCTATTATTATTACAAAGATCTTATCTTCTTTGTAACTTATAAATTAAATTAAATAACACTAAGTATATAGTACATATCATAGGATATTTTAAATATTATACTTATCCATTAGTTCTCTCTTACTCTCAAGTAAAAGAGAGAGAAAGTATTTGTGATTGAGCAACGAGTGCTTTACTTCACACCCTATTTGGTTCCTAGAGTGACATAATATTAGGGGGGGGGGGGGTCGTAAGGGAGGAGGCTAAGGGGGACAGGGGAGAGTAGCGCTATGGTTAGTAGTGGCGGGATGTGTGCTATCCTCCAATAACCTCATTGATAAAATACTTATTTCTTTCCTAATAATATTTACCTTGTTGGCAATATATCATGTACATTTAAGTTTACTTCACAACACTGAATCAGTCACGGTTAACATGTACTGCAAATAATGATCATCATACTATTTTTACAGGATGGCATATTTCTCTATACCTGTAAATAATATAAATCATTCACTGCAATATAATTATTAATTTATGTATAGTTTATGTATTTGTTACTAGGCACTGTAAATAAACAAATAAATAATTTAATCATTTCCCCTTCGGTCTATTGGTGATACCTAAGTAAGTAGTGTCTCAGATGATTGACAGATGATTGACAGTTGTACAACCAGTGACATAAGTCAGGTAGCCAGTGGAAGTGACTGTATTTTCGCGCGCTTAACAAAATTAATACAGTCCACCACTTCACATGAATGACCAATGATTGAAACACTGAAATTAAATCATTTGTGAAAACAAATGTATTTGTATATGTTGTATATAAAATATCAGCTTATAAATTAGCATACATTAACTTAGAAGATAATTTATTTCTGTGTAATTAACCACTCGTTCTTTTCTCCCCCCACCCCTGATAATAAGTTACACCTCTCCTCGCCCTGTACCTCTCCCCCCTAAATCACAAAGTACCTTCCTGAGTAATACAATGGAACTGTAGAGAAAACCTTCTTATTTAAAAAAACGTTACTGAATTTTTGAAACCTTTTTTTTACTCGTATACAGTTAATGAACTTATAATGTATCATAAAATGAATTACTTTATTACTAGGTTCTGATTTTAACTTATCTTATCACCTTCGCAGATTGCAGAAGGTTACACTTTAGGCAGTATTTATTTATTTGTAATCATGCTAAGTTTTCGCATAACTCAAAAAGGTTTCAATCAAATTGCTTGAAATTTTTATAGGTGTTTGTCATTATCCAGGAACCAGTTGGTTAGATTTTACTGATTGTTACAATAATTAGTAATATTATTTTATCATATTATTCTTTAGTGACACATTTTAGTTAGGCTATATATTTATTGTTATTTGAACATATTATTGATTAGGTAGGTGGGAAAAATAACTTTCATCGTAAAATAAACACTAAATTAACTATCATTGATGACTGACTGTAGGTACTGTCGTACTGGTAGTTGGGACCGGAAGTGATACTTTTCTAGGTAGTTAGGTAGGTACTACACCTTTTTAACTTAAATTTAAAACATTTTTATATTAATTTAAAAGAAGTCAAGTTATATTTAAAAATTTAGAAAAAAAGTAATTCGAGTTATATATGAAATGGTTCAACTTAAAGCTACTCCGTGAATGCAATCACTATCCAAGGAATGTGACGAAAAAGGTCACAAGCATCGATGGCTGCACTCACGTATGAAAGGTATATTAACTTAACAAGGTATGCTACTTCTTGATACGAATTTTAGACTCATCTGCGCATAAACAAATACGCACATACGAACACACGGCCGTGTGCCCCTGCAATAATAGATACAGCGACTTAATTAGTTATTTGTATGTAAGAATTTTTGCCGTGGTTGTTTGTGCTGTGTGCGGATGCAATGAAAAAATGTAATTGTTCTGATTAAATTATTTAGGTTTTCTAAAAATGTAGGAATTAGGAAGAAATAGACAGGATAAGAAGAGACAGGATCGACAGCTCTTACATAAACGTACTTTGAAGAAAAACAATACGTTTTTCCCTATTAAACCTTACTAAAAAATATATGAAAAGTTTTCACAATGCTGAATACAGCCAGTTTAGTCCAAAAAAACAAGTTGAAAGGCATTTTATTCGAAAAAGAATGAATAACAGACCTTGTTTCTATGTAAAAATTATTATCATGGGGCACACGGCCGCACACCAGCCAGCGTCTTTCACAACAAAACTGTAATCATCTTGATATGAACCTGCGCAATACTCTACCTTGTAGTTAATATACCTTGCACGTATGGAAGAGGAAAATGAAGAGGTGTTACAGTTTTCTGTGTTATTTCTCGTTTTACTTTTTCATTTAAATAAAATTATTTTTTAAATAGATATGCTCCATTTATAAATAATCCTAATAATAATTTTTTTCTTTCATTTTGAGAATTTTATATTCCTTTCTTAGTTTACTTTATTTCTAATATATTTGTATGATGCAATCATTCGTTGTATTTCATCATATAATGTTGTTTGTTGTATCCGCTAGTTTGTTGTACTACACACTTCATGATTATTTAATGACCTGTCACGCCCCAGCATATACATATATTTGATGTTAAGCAGTAATAAACTGCAGAAGTGTCGGACTGATGTTGGACTTGAGGGGCGTCAAACTAATGGTGTTGTCGGGCCAATGAATAGTAACCCTATGAGTTTACCTAAGAAGTGTAGTTGAAGAGTTTAACCCAAGCACTGTCCTCTTAAACTGCAAGTAGTTTGAAAAAATGGTAAACATGTACAAATTAAAAAAATCCATAATCCAAATTACAACAGTTCGGGGCCTAAGGGACGCCACCCCCTTCTTTCCCATTCACCAAAGACAGCTAACGGATAGAGCCCTTGGGTGCTCAGTTTTAAAATCACGGTATGTTGCTAGGTACCGAGTTTATTTAGGGAAAAAATCAAATAATTCATACCTATCTATAGGGTAAGTTCTGAGTTATCGGACTGTTCCAGATTTACGAATAAGTAAAAAAGGTTAAAATGAGAGTTAAATTAATAATTATAATATATTCGCTTACTTGCTTAAAAATATGGAACCGTTCGATAATCGGAACTTATCCTAATTAGTCAGGTACCTAAAGTGTAAATAACTAATCAATATTCTTAAATTCAAATATTTATTTAAATTTACATCTTAATTGAATAACTGAACTATAATAAATAATGAATTCAATCAATCATACCTAAAAATGCTATCATTATCACTCAATATTATCACAAAACTTCATTCAAATAACGGTCACAATAATACATCTTTTTATCCATACTATGTGATAAGCCTACCTAATTGGATTTTAATATTATATTAATGTTTCTTTTAGAAACACAAAAAGTGATCAAACTGTATGATTCTTATAGATAATCAAAATTCATATCCTATAATAATTTTATATGTCAGTTCAATATTATAATATAATTTAAGTATAATAATATACATTCCTATTATTTGACAATGCTTAGTTTTCTGCAGTTCAAGGCTCATAAATAATTTTTTAAACATTACGGTAGGTAGCTACTGATAGAGGGGGAGGGGGGGTGTGTGAGATGAATGAGAGGTGGGGGATCTGTACGTAAATACTGATATACAGATTGGGGAAAATAATTTGGCAATAAATGATAACAGAGAGAAAAAATAACCTATTCAACTGTGTACTTCTATTCCTCTATAAACTTATATTTTTTTACAACTAAATACAATACATTAATTTTGTGTTAATATATAGTTAAATTTCAGCGTATTAGTCACTGGTCATTCTTCATATCTGTGAATGTATGTGTACGTATGTTTGTTCTCAGAAGATCACTCACACTAGTGGACTTGGGTGTAGGTCATAAGCCCCCCCGGTCAAGAGCCCCCCCCGGTCATAAGCCCCCCCCCGGTCACGAGCCCCCCTGTTTTTAAATCCTTATTTACCTATATTATTTAATCTTTATTGACACTTTTGTAGTTCATTACTGATCCTTATTTACCTAGTTGAACAAATGAAGAACTACTTAGATAGAGATAACTGAGAGTTGCTAATGTAGTTTGTTGTACTGCACACTTCATGACTGTTTAATGACCTGGCAGGGGGTTGGGCGGCACGCCCCCCGATATTCATATATTTCATGTTTAATCATTAATGAACTACAAAAGTGTCAATAAGGATTAAATAATATAGGTAAATAAGAATTAAAAAACAGGGGGTGGGAAACCTACACCCTTTACGTTAGGTATCAAGATACACTTGTTGAGTTAACACAAATCAAATTAGATAATTAGATACACTAGTTGGTTAATCATGAGTTAGGTACAAGATACACTAGTTAAGTAGTTAAAAGTTAGTGCACTAAGAAGTTGTAACAGTTACAACTTTCTGTGTTATTTCTCTTTTTATTTTTCTAATTAAAATAAAAATGATTATTAAATAGATATACTCAATTAAAAAATAATCCAAATAATAAAATAATACTTTTTCTTTCGTTTTCTTAAATTTTATATTCCTTTCTTAGTTGACTCTATTTCATCATTTAAATGTAGTACGTTGTATCCGCTAGTTTGTTACATATATACCTTATGTACATATATTTGTTGTTAAATCAGATATAACATGCAAAAATGTCGGACTAATGTGGCGTCGGACTAAGTAGGAGTCGGACTAATGAGGCGTCGAAAAAATGATGCGTCGGGCCAATGAATAGTAACCTAAACTCGACTAGTACTTATATTATCAACTCCCAATTTCCTGACCGTATTATTTCGTAAATATTGATTGCAAATATTCTTTAATCTGTTGGTTCCTAAGTCAATCTATACTATAATATAAATAATTCCTATCAGTACAAAAATCTTCAATTCAAACATTTAAACCAATAGGAAGGTATTTTTCGTCTATTAGTTATTAAAAAATAACTATATAACTAACTAATAATTAAAAAATAACTAAATAATTATAATATTCAAACATTGGTAGACAGATAACTGAAATAAATATTTTCTATTGAGTTGACTAATTTACGAATTATCGGACGTATTTTGTGATGTGAGTCTGACTCTAATGATACTATTGATATAAGTACCATCCTACTATTGGTTTGTTGATTTAAAACTATATAGGTAGATAATGCTATTAAATTCCTTAATTTCTAAAATAAATAAAGCTATCAGTGCTCAGCCTTAAATTTTTAAATAAATTGATATAGGTAGTGGGTTAAGCTACGAATCATCGGGCAGTTTCACATTTTCGGTCATATAAGGGAAAATTCATTAATTATTTTTAATTGGTATTCGTATAATTATCACTATTACCTATCAAAATAAAGAGTATATAATATATTTTAAGGTAATGTTTATTTTTTCTCCTCTGACCGAAAATGTGGAATTGTCCAATAATTCATAACTTACCCCAGATAAACATGCATTGGTACACATAGTTGATAATGACGTATGGTAAAATACATTTATATGAATAAGTTTTAAAACTTCATATTTAAGTATTTTTTTATGAAAGATTCTTTCATGTAGGTAGTACCTATTGAAATTTGAATGTATTTTGAAGCTTATGAAATTGACGTGAAAAAGTGGCACTAATGTGTCACTTACATACAAGTTAAATGTATCGTTAAAATGAGAGTAGAGGAGTAATGGAATGATGAATGTATTAAGGTACGTAATACATGTAATAATGGGGATACAAGTATTACTGAAGAATTATAATTTAATTTTTCAGTGTAAAGCTTAGTGTGATCTATGTTTAAAGATTAATAATTATTATTGCATTGTCAAGAAAATGTTAGTTTTTCTTGCAAAAATTGAATACCATTTGACAAGCTGTTACCTAGGTAATACTAATACTAACCTCAATAATTATATTATACACGCAAAATTTAAAAAAATACAATTTCTTACATACCTAACTAACTAGGGTACGGTCACTATTTTAACTTTCACCCCCCAAGAAAAAGACTCTTAAAATATAAACTGTATCAAAATCCCCTAATTATTCGACTTTGAGATATAGGATTCGTTTCATTTTGCTTAGAATTTTTCACTCTACTATTGTTCAGGCCATTTCATCAAATTCTAATTCTCAAAAATGAAGATATTGAAATTTAAAAAAAAACATTTTTTAAAATGTGGTTACATTTTCCATTAGACTTTTTGCACGTTGTGGATCCAAATCTATATTCTTTAATTTGCTGAATTTCAAATTCAAATTTCCTTTTTGGTATTATTTGTATTTGTAGTTAAGATACTAATTTATCTGTTAATTAATATTTATTTGTGCAACATATTTATTCAAATGGAATTTAATGAATTTTGAGATAAATTAATTTAAAAATACCCCCTTCCTAGTGCACGTCCCTATAACATTTAGGGACGTGAACCAAGAAAGGGGTATTTTGATGTATTCATGTAAATGATATTTATGTAAATAAACTTTATGTAAAATGTGGGCCATGAAATATATTGAAAGGCCAATTAAAATGGTGGATTTTGGAGATTATTATGGTAGACAATGATATATTATTATGGTGGGCGATGATAGATTATTTTGGTTGGCCATGATGGATTATTATGGTTGGCAATGAAACATTTCAGGATGGGCAATGAATGGAAGATTATGGTAGTGAGTTGTTTGGTGAGTAGTGAATTGTAGGGTGAGAACTGAGTAGTGAGTTGTATGGTGAGTAGTGAGTTGTATAGTGAGTGGTGAGTTGCATGGTGAATAGTGAGTTGCATGGGGAGTGGTGAGTTGTATAGTGAGTGGTGAGTTGCATGGTGAATAGTGAGTTGCATGGTGAACAGTGAGTTGCATGGTGAGTAGTGAGTTGCATGGTGAATAGTGAGTTGCATGATGAGTAGTGAGTTGTATGGTGAGTAGTGAGTTGCATGGTGAATAGTGAGTTGCATGGTGAGTAGTGAGTTGTATGGTGAATAGTGAGTTGCATGGTGAGTAGTGAGTTGTATGGTGAGTAGTGAGTTGTATGGTGAGTAGTGATTTGTATGGTGAGTTGTATGGTGAGTAGTGAGATGTATGGTGACTAGGGAGTTGCATGGTGAGTAGTGAGTTGTATGGTGAGTAGTGATTTGTATGGTGAGTTGCATGGTGAGTAGTGAGTTGTATGGTCATTAGTGAGTTGTATGGTGAGTAGTGAGTTGCATGGATAGTGGTGAGTTGAATGGTGAGTAGTGAGTTGCATGGGGAGTGGTGAGTTGTATGGTGAGTAATAAGTTGTATAGTGAATGGTGAGTTGCATGGTGAGTAGTGAGTTGTATGGTGAGTAGCGAGTGGTAGGGTGAGTGGTGATTAATTAGTTGTATGGGGAGTAGTGAGTTGTATAGTGAATAGTGAGTTGCATGGTGAGTTGTGTGGTAAGTAGCGAGTTGTAGGGTGAGTAGTGAGTTGCATGGGGAGTGGTGAGTAGCGAGTTGTATAGTGAGTGGTGAGTTGCATGGTGAGTAGTGAGTTGTATGGTGAGTAGCGAGTTGTAGGGTGAGTAGTGAGTTGCATGGGGAGTGGTGAGTTGTATGGTGAGTAGCGAGTTGTATAGTGAGTGGTGAGTAGTGAGTTGTGTGATGAGTAGTGAGTTGTATGGTGAGTGGTGAGTTGTATGGTGAGTAGTGAGTTGTATGGTGAATGATGAGTAGCGAGTTGTAGGGTGAGTGGTGAGTAGTGGGTTGCATGGGGAGTGGTGAGTTGTATGGTGAGTAATGAGTTGTATAGTGAGTGGCGAGTTGTATGGTGAGTAGTGAGTGGTGGGTTGCATGGTGAGTAGTGAGTTGTATGATGAGTAGTGAGTTGTATGGTGAGTGTTGAGTTGTATGGTGAGTAGTGAGTTGTATGGTGAATGATGAGTAGTGAGTTGTATGGTGAATGGTGAGTTGTACGGTGAGTGTTGAGTTGCATTCATTTGTATTCTCAGTATATTTAGTAATAATTATATATATTAACATATTTAGTATATTTAGTAGTAAATTATCTCTAATATAAATTTTAGTAAAAGTTAAATATAAAAAACTTGTAAGAGTTCATATTTAAGGTTAATAATGAGATATATTCTTTTTAAACATAACATTTTGCGTCAAAACTTGTAATAATTTGGCTTGAACCAGTAGTAATTGAAATAAATTGACTCCTATTCGTTAAAACTTATATCCACAATTTAAAAAATATTTAAAAAATGTTCAAATATTCTCCTGTGAGATTAATATTGGAGAAGCTGACAAGCTGTCCAGTTATTAATTTAAATAATAAATATTTATGAAATATGTTATCACTAAATATTTAAAAAATATAATAATAATTGAAAGAAAAATGATAATTCTCCGTACATAAATTTTTCATTATAAACTATATATTTTTTTGACAATAATTTACATTTATAATCTCAATAAAAAGCTAATTTTTTTATAGTTACGTCTATCACAGTCCACCATTGAAATAGTTTTCAATGAATGAGCAATATGTTAGAAAATGGATTTCAACCAATCAGAGGCCGCGTAACATAACTTGCGTAGAGCATTCTTCACACGCTGTAACACATACAGTGAATAATGATCTACGCATAACACTGGCGCTCGTAGATCACTCTTCATTCACTCACTTGCAACGCCTGTGATCTACGCGCGTAGATCACTTTACGTGTCACGATTTGCCGTTTTTATAGTAATCTACACGCGTAGAGCACTTTACATTTGGTGTTATTCTGCATAATTATTGAGGGATCTACGCGCGTAGAGCACTATACAACTCTCGCGTAGATCACTAATCAAAGTTACTCTTCATATATACTATAATCAGATATAAGTAAGTTGGGTGTAGGTCATAAGCCCCCCCGGTCAAGAGCCCCCCGGTCATAAGCCCCCCCCCCCCCGGTCATGAGCCCCCCTAGGTCATAAGCCCCCCCCGGTCAAGAGCCCCCCCGGTCAAGAGCCCCCCGGTCATGAGCCCCCCCCGGTCACGAGCCCCCCTGTTTTTAAAT